>JAVRXN010000004.1:24117868-24473014 GCA_033556935.1 Timema podura
AAAAACTGTTGAATCAAAGGGACGAGTTACTCAAAACCTTACTTGGTGTAATGCCAAAGGGTTCTATTGCCATATATAGAGATAAATATAGATAGCAGTGGTTCTCAAAGGAAGTGCCACAAAAATATGAAGAAGCTTATAATTAACTCAACAAGTATTTATTGCATTATATATATTCTTGTTTTATTTAATACGAGCAGAAGTAGGGCCTACCCGGCGTTGCCCAGGGTATCCACGTAATGAATTGAACCGGGAAACGCTTTTCTTTGTTACAAACAGACAGAAACATAATTTATTCATTATATTAATATATCTAAGGTAATTTTTTATAGGCCTAAACCATAATAGGATATTTTTTTTTTAATTATGTCCTCTGCTAAGTGTTTCCTGGACTCATAACGTCAGGAAATAACGACATTTCATGCCAAGGATGTTGACAAATATAGGGAATGTATTATTAGCAGCGGTTACCAAACTGTGGTACACGTACCACCAGTGGTTCACACAACTATTCCAGATGGTACGTCGTGGGAAGACAAACAAAACAATCAAATTAAAGTCGTAAAACGATAGGGCCATAGCAAACCTTATACATATATCACGACCAAGTCCAAACAAAAAGAAATCCGATATAAACAATTGTTGAGGGGGTGGCACAACTGATTAAAACTCAGACAGCCGGTGTAGCCATGCAGTACGTGTTGTTATATCCCTGGGCACCATTAAAAATGACCTAATTGTAAATATTCGGCATTATCTCAGTGGTACTCCATATTGCTGAGATTGTTGGGTTGGTACCCCATTCAAACAGTTTCGGAACCGCTGCCTTAAAGGATGCTGTTCTAGTTGAAATATTTTTTAAGAAAACAAGTTTTTGTTGATGTTTAACACCCACTCAATACACCTGGTCTACTTATTTCTGAGACCGTCATTATTATAGATGACGTAATTTCCTTTCCATCACAGAATCTTCTGACGACTATAAAACATTGGTGTTTAAGACCCATAGCTCCCGGCCAAAGTAGGGTCCCTATGATATTGTTTATTTAATTTAGATATTTACTTAATATTTAATTTTATGCCACAGTTTTAAAACATAAAAACACGACCTACTAACTAGCTTTACTTAGAAAAGTACCATTTAACAATACTAACAGCAATGCCTGGTACTCTATGACAAAAATGCATATAGCAGGCGTTAAATTATTTTGAGGCACTACTCGGGATCAAACCCAAGACTTTTACAGATCCGTAGCTGATGGTTATGACTCATTAGAAACGGGAGAATGTAGTTAATCTTGTATTTAAAAAAAATAGACACAACTTTAATCTACGAATTTTAATTTGGACTAATTGATAATACTCTGGCTTGCCCCCTACAGTGTCGACCAGATCCTGACCGGCTGTTTCAAAACCAGCCCCCCCACTACATCTTGGTCCACGCAACCTTGCCAAACCACGATCACAATCACGATAAGAAAGGCTTCTGAAGACGATGTCAACATCACTGAAGAACTTCTGGAGGCGTCTCGTCAGTCTCCTGAGGACTTGACTACTTTGTTGTATAATCTCATTTATCGCATTTGTAAATATTTAGATCGTATATAATTTATTGTGCAACTGAAGCATTGAGATCCCCCATCCCCTAATTAATGCCTACAAACATGTTTTAAACATGTGGTCATGCCAATATTAAACTAATTTTAATTTACAGTGTCTACATACTACATTTTTGAACATAATTATTTAAGGGTAGTAGTTTTTTTTTATTAAAAGCTTTAGAAAACTATTTAAGACTCATATTTTACTTACTCGTGATCCCTCGGGTATTTAAACTAATGTATCATGGGAATGGGGATTGTGAGGAGCATGTTAGCTGTCACGAGGAGAAACAAGATTAGGAATGAAGTTATACGGGAAAGAGTAGGAGTACAGGTAGTACATGAGATAGTAGAGGAAGCAAGACTGTGATGGTATGGACATGTAATGAGAATGTTGGGGTACGTGAGATAGTAGAGGAAGCAGGACTGTGATGGTATGGACATGTAATGAGGATTATGGGGTAAGTGAGATAGTAGAGGAAGCAAGACTGTGATGGTATGGACATGTAATGAGGATGTTGGGGTACGTGAGATAGTAGAGGAAGCAAGACTGTGATGGTATGGACATGTAATGAGGATGTCGGTGGGAGATAGTAGAGGAAGCAAGACTGTGATGGTATGGACATGTAATGAGGATGTCGGGGTAAGTGAGATAGTAGAGGAAGCAAGACTGTGAGGGTATGGACATGTAATGAGGATGTCGGGGTAAGTGAGATAGTAGAGGAAGCAAGACTGTGATGGTATGGACATGTAATGAGAATAGAAAAAGAAAGGATGCCAAAGAAAATGTTGGAGATGAAGTATGAAGATAAAAGACCGCAAGGGAGGCCAATAAAGAGATGGGTGGATTAGATAACAGAAAGTGTGCAAGTGATAGGAGAAGAATGGAAAAATTAAAGTAAGAAGAATGGTGGCAAGAAAGAGAAGATGGGGGCATTTTACTAAACTGACCCAGTCACAGACTGGAAACAGTTGATGATGTTGTTTATGATGATCGTAAAAAAAAGTTTAATTCGAATAGTAATAACACTTAGCACCACGTCTTACTACCAGCTCTGTTTATACTCTTAAGTACTAATTACGCTAATGGGTTATAAATTGGGAAGGTTGAATAGAGGAAGTGAAGCCACATTAGCGTGGGGGAGAGTGAAAAACCATTTAAGAAAAGCTACTCCCAGTTCACCCGAACGAGATTAGAACCTCGAGCTCTCCATCCTCAGCAGTCTAACTCAACACGACTAGCGCATTGACTAACTACGCCACCGAGGCGGGTGTCGAATTCTATATATTGATGGATAACGACGTTTCATGACCCACTGAACCCAAAAAAGTTTTTTTTTTGTTTTGTTTTTTTGCGATTCCGTCTGTCTGTATCTCGGCCTGAAGCCGAAACCATTTTACCGAGAGGGCTAAAACTTGGTAACTAGGGTTTTTATAAGGTTCCCCCAAGGAGTTTTTAGAAAAAAGATATCTGGCCTTAAAATTAAGGTTAAGGGGGGGAAAATCTACATGTTTGAAATTTGTTCTAATGAATCTAATTTAAATCCTTATCTAGGCACTGCTTAACATTAAAAACAAAGTGAGCATATCTTCAAATTTGATCCAATCTCCGTAATTCTTTGATATATAAAACTATCATCGCAAAATTGTATTTCTAATTAAAATAAAAAAGATCACACAAATAAACACGCCATGTGTTATTTTAGCACCGCATCTTACTACCCGTTCGGGTTATACATTTATGTAAAAATTATGCTGATGTTTCTAGGGATGAGGAAGGTTATATTTAGAGGGAGTGAGCCCACATTTGCGTAGAGGGAGAGTGGATTTAAAAAAAAAAATCCTCAGCACACCCGACCAAGATTCGAACCTCCATCTCCCCGTCACCGGAAGTCTAGTTAGACCTCGCGGCCACCGAAGCGGGTAGTTCGTTATTAAAAAGGTAAGTGACCCATCCGCGTCCTAATCCCCGTCCGGACTATCCGCATCGTCGTACTAATACGTAGTTGGAATGATAAGGGTAGAATTCAGAGGAAGTGTACCCGCATTATTGAGGGCATATCAGATCTAATCCGAATGAGACTGGCATCGTCTGAATATCCCAATGGCAGTACCAGATCCTGTTTTAGGGTGGGGGTAAGGTTGGGGGAGGGGGATTGGTTTTTCATCCTTCAAGTATAGCTTTAATAATATTAATTAATAATGATTTCAATTTATAATATTTTTTAATAATAATATTGTTAGTTTATAAAAATCTTCTTAATTAATTATAATAGTAAAAAGAAAGCTTGTAAGGGAAAACCCACAAATTTGATAAACAGATTTGTAACTTTAACACAAAAAAAAACTAAAAGTCCCTGTCCCATTAAAAGTAATAAATATATACAGTACATGGGACTAAAATGTTTACATATTAATAAAAATATGTGCATTTTAATTCAAATGCTTAGTTATCATTCTAAACTTAGTAATCTAATCACCGGAATATTTTAGTTCTAAGCCACTCGCGTTTCTGCACATTAGAGCTAGTTTGAAAGAGTTATTGGATGGGTCATGTAGGTTGTAGGAGAAAAGGCGAGGGAAATGTTAGTTCATTCTTTACAACATTTTTTTTTCTTTTAACACCCCGTCTTACTACACATTCGTGCTATAGGCTTATGTACTAATTACTTTAATGTTTTTATGGATGAGGAAGGTTATAATTTATAGAAGGTTTACACGCATTTTCATGGCGGGAAAATGAAAAACCAATTTGGGAAAACCACCCTCAGTACACCGGACAAAATTCCGATCCTCAAATCTTCCCGTCATAGACAGTCTTGTCTAGTGCGAGAATAGTGCCTCAGACCATGCGGCCACCGGAATGGTATTTTTACAATACTAAGGTGTGGATTCCGAGTTTTTTTTCTATTCAAAAAGGGGAGAGGAACACCTCTGGCGTGCCCACTGTGGGGGAAAGAAATAGAAATAATAAGGTCGCATTTCCTTTCTTGAGCCTCGTTCAATAAAAAAATTCAAACCAAGGTCACGCCATCGATAAACACTATTTAGTGTCAAAAATCCAAGGCGTTTCTAAAATGATCCTTTCGTATGTTTACTCCGTGAGCTGCCTGAGCTGTGACCTTGTGTCACCTCACGTGTGGGTTCTCGTGGCTCGGAGCCAAACTGGCCTCGGAGAGAGGCCTACACATGTCCCGGTACAAGGCCACCGGCAGTCTGGAGTTCTTTGGGGGGGGGGGATGGGAGGAAACTCTAATTAAGATCATTATTTTGGAAATCTTTAAAGAAAAAAAACAACATGTTTTTGTTTTCAAAATAAATAAAATGTTGTTTCATTAGGTATGTTTAGTTTAATTTTCTAAACATCAGAGGCGGACCCAAAACTGGGTGCAGGAGGCACGTGCCCCCTCACCCCCACCTCAAATTTTTTTATTTACTTAGTATTAGTCTAACAATAATAATTAAAAATATATATCTATGTTATAGACATTGCTAGTTGTATTGTCACGTGATATCTCACTATCGAGTTGTTTCGCGTGTCAATCACTGTCAACAGTCTCTAGCACATAATTTAATTAACAAGAATTAACAATAAAAAAACGGTGAAATTTCATACTTTTTTTAATTTTCTAGTTGATTTTTAAATTACTCTCAAATTTTGAAAGACTATTCCGTCAAAATTTCCCGAGGGTGAACCTCTCAATCCGGTCCCGTGAGAGTGCTCCCCAAACACTCTTACGAAAATCATGGCCCCCCCCCCCCCATCCTCACAAAGCTCCAGGCCGCGTCCCACCCTCATTAAAATCCTGAATCCTGTTATACATATTAATCTCAACATTTCTTGAATATTTTTGATAAACATTGTGGAATTTTTATTATTTATTTTTATATCATCGAGTTTCACTACTTGTTCAGTTTATAATTATATAGAGGATAGTTACTCTTTTGGGGTAGGAAGGAGGAAGGAAGCATTTTATAGGTTAGATGTCTGCATTCGCGTGGAAGGAGAGTGGTAAACCGTTCAGGTAAAAACACACTCAATAGACTCGACCGTGATTCAAACCCCGATCTCCCCGTCACCAGCAGGCCAGTCTAACACGAGAATGACGCCTTAGACCGTTCCACCTGTGTAACGGGTTAGTATTTGATTATACACTTTTTAAATGAAGAGTCAAAGTCCTGATCAAATTAAGCAATGCCCGCGACAAATATTCAAGAACTGTTGAGACTACTAAATGTAGAAAACTAAACTAAATGTATCTACTGGAACAATCTTTTATTTGTTTTTAGAATGTTTTCAATCCTAAGTTGTGCAAATGCTTGGAATCCTAAAATATATTCGAGATTTGAATATATTAAAATAATGAAGATTATAAGTTAGAAAAATATATAAGTTAAATAGGCCTATATATTTAAATTTTCAATCTGATTTTTTACCCGCGTCGGTTAGGCACAAAGATTACACGTCAAACACATCTAATCTGGTTTTCCGGTGATGGAGAGGTTGGGGTTTAAATCCCAGCTGGGTGTACTGAAAGGTTTTTTTTTACCTAACTGGTTTCCCAATCTTCCGCCAAGCAAATTCGGATGAACTTTATCTGAATTAAAACTTCATAATCCCTAAAACCATCAGAGTACAAAGGGATATAACCCCTGTGGCTAACCCGCTTCAGTGGCCGGAATGATCAATAAGGCGTCACAATTGTATTAGACCGGCCTGTTTATGATGAGGAGATCAAGGTTCGAATCCCGGTGGGATTTACTAAAGATATGTTTTTCCTAGATGCTTTCCCACTCTCCTTACACGTAAACGCGGGTAGATTACCTCTAAAATGCTTCCTTCCTCATCCCTACCAAATTAGAGTAATTATCATCTATGCGTATGACCTGAACAGGTCGTAAGACGCGGGGATAAAATCAATGATATAAGCTTTGTGTCAAAACAGCGCACTATACTGAGTCGAGCCAGACTCGTTCGAGAATTAGGGCCAACTGCTCATGCCAGTTATCTACGGAGGCCGAAGATTTCGTCCCATGAATAATGTAGAAAGTTGGCGTTAAAAGATGCGTCTGCTAGTCTAGAGCTCTTATCAGTGTTGTGACTATCAGTTTACCTGACATGAATGATCTGAGAGAATACCTTAAAACTAACCGTCGAACTTTCTAGTGATGCAGGGAAGACGTCCACGAATAAAGTCAATTCTCATTTGGGAATTGGAAGGGTATGGTGACTGCCAGAAAGTAGAAGAGTTTTTTTTAAATCACAAACATTGGTTGAAAGTCAAAGTGGAAATCGTAATTATTTTAATTTATTTTTAACACCACGTCTTACTACCCGTTCTGGTTATACGCTTACGTACTAATTACGCTAATGGTTTGAGGTATTAAAGAGTTTATATCTATAGGAAGTATACCTGTATTTACGTGGAGAGAGAGAGTGGAAAACAGTTTGAGAAAAAAAAAACCTCAGTACATCCTACCGAGATTCAAACCTTGAACTCCCCGTTATCGTCAGTCCAGTCCACTGCGCGAATAGCGCGTTAGAAACCATGCGGCCACAGAAGTGGGTTATTATTTTCTTAGTAACACTATAATATTATTAATCAAAAGTATTGATAAACGAATCTAATAATATTTCTCTTAGGAATGCTGTATCATTGGCTTTTTCATAACTTATTGGAAGAATAAAATAATTATATTAATATATATATTATGTTTTTTTGTTTCGTGGTTGTGGCAACAAGATATGTTATTATAGTGCATGAATAATACATTAAAAAGTATTAGATTCACATTTATATCTTCTTATAACTGCCCACTAAAATAGATGCTCTTATAAATTATAAAAAGATCCGTACAAAATATAAGTTTAAAAATAAAACGTTTTATTTCGTAAACCGATGCTGCATACACAACCGAACCCCTTTTGTATGACGTCATCAAAGGCCTTCACTTTAGTCTGGTTCGCCATCTTAATTTGTGAAGAGAACGCAGCCTTTTGGAAGCTCTCGTTTGTAAAGCCTTTTTAATTTAATGGAGCTTCAAACGCCGCTTCCAAAAAAACAGACACCCAAGGGTTATTTTCATAAGTTCGTGATTCAATCAATTAAAAACAGTTACAGTTTTAAAAAAAATTGTTTGTTGTGAGGGTTTTGACTGCCAAAAGTAGATAACAACACAACACGTGTTCTTGGAAATCATAATGGTTTGGCGAAGAGATACATGAGACTAGATCTGGTAGATTTTTGCTAGCTGCCACCACCACTCCTATCGCAATGCCCCATAGTTCGTCTCTTATTGGATGCATTCTTACAGATTTATAGGGGATCAAAACTTTCAAGAAAACAAGGGGTATACTTGAAGAGAAACTTTTCAACTGATTTTTTGGGTGGGCGGGTGCGTGATATTATTATAATTACTTAATTAAATATTTTTAATAAGTATTAATTTTATAGCATCTAACATGTAGAAGTGAATGATCAACTGAGTTTGTGTGTTAAGATATTAAATTAAATATATTACCTTTCATATGTATGAAGTGTTGTTACTGTTAACAAATTTTACCCACCTCGGGGCCCACATGGTCTAAGGCGTCACTCTCTCAATGGATTAAACTGCCGATGACGAGGAGATCATGGTTCGATCCCGGACGAGTGTACTAAGGGTGGTTTTCCTAAATGGTTTCCCACTCTCTCTCCCACCCAAATGTGGGTACACTTCCTCTAAATTCAACCTTTCTAATCCCTAAAATATTAGTGTAATTAGTATATAAGCGTATAATCCGAACGGGTAGTAAGACGTGGTGATAAAAAAACTTTTAATTAGAGATGACATTTAAGAGTCCGTCTCACCCACGGATAACACCTAACTAGGTAATAATACAGCTTAACCAGATGTCTTAAGAGAAATTTCCAATTTTGATACATATATTTGACAACTATTAGAGATAAGAAATAACTTATCATTGCAAAGTCGTAGCAGGCTACCATTATAAATTAATTATATCATTAATATATATATAAAACCAATAGTTCCTTAGCTATATGCAAACTTTTTTTTAATAGAGGTCTTTAAAAATGGGAAACTAATTTTTAAACTCTTTGTTTGACAGAAATGTTCTTTTTTTCTCAATGTTTGTGTAAAAGATTGTAGTATTTCCGTTGTGCTCTTTGGTGGATGTTTCTGATACATTGTATATTATTTCGTTTCACAAATTGCACGAGTTTTTAGTAAATGTTTCTATTTTAAGAAAAAAGAGAGATAAAGTCCATTTTACGTATATTTTTTAGGAATGAAAGCTTATACGCTGAGAACATGTTCCAAAATGCCAGAAACAGTAACAGTGTGTATAGGTCGGACGTGTAGTAGACGTCAAAACACAAACACAAATAACAACATATTAGGTCACTTGGCCGTTGTTGATTGACCAAAGGAAAACTACTCCAAGGTCGAGAGCAGCCAGACCCGCGATTTTTAACTCGCACCTGGAATTAACATTAACCTTTAAGTGGCCTGGTGAAGCATATTCAAAAAAACATTTTAAATTAAAATTTTTTGGCTTCTTACTATTAAAAGTTTTATAAATCGATTGTTTTTTATATTTTTTTTATTATTGGATAAAAAGTGTGTTTTCTTGCACTTCCTTTGCCGACTATTTATACTTCTAAACTTTGTACTTATAAGGTGGGGTGTAAGGGAAGTTGTAGCCTGAAGTTCTGTTAATGTAGGCCCACTTGTTTATCATTCATTAAAGACAACATTTTATATTTGACTTTCTTATGCATATTTCACATATTCTTGTGGTACAAAGAACTGGTGGCTCAACGAATTTTGGCTGTCAATCTTGTATTCCTTAACTCTTTCAAAGACTATTTATTTTCACCTATCGTCCCATCTGTGGACCACTTGGTAATCTACCATGGACCGAACACGCCCCAAATGTCAATTTTGAACAAAATCGCTAGAGCCATTAATTAAAAAAATTCAAATTTAAAAAAAATCATATATCAGTAAACTAACCTTAACTTTTGGGCTAGAATCAAAATCGTAGTTTGTCCTCAAGGTATGAGCGTATAGCATCTTAATATAAAGATTTTAATAAATCTGTTTCTAGTTTAGCCCTAGTCTTAAACATACATAAAGGAACATGGTAACATCAATAATTAATGTAGGAACCTTTTTTTTAATTGGTGGCCACATATAACGTCAAGACCCATCTTAATATTGGTCCGAAAAGGTTTTTTTTTTACAATACAATACTTTATTTATATGGTCGACCTTAGTGGTCTTGTAGATAAATATCTCGCCTCATGACCCGGTGATCGTGGGTTCAAACACGGCCGGGGTCGACGGATTTGTCTTGAGAGACAAAAATTTAGAGCACAACTTCCTTCGAAGGGGAAGTAACGCTGTCGGTCCTATGTCAATCGTGGCATGTAAAAGAACCCCGGAAGCTATTCTTTAAATTGAAAAATAACACATGTACAATGGAATCGAACCTGGGAAACTTTGGCTTAGTACGCAAAAGCTCTAACCACTGAACTATCCAGGAATCGTCCCGTGCTCAGGGTCATTCTTCACTCATATTTTAAGGCATAGTCTGTGATGGATGTGTGGAAATTGTCGGCTACAAATGTGGGATTAATTAAGATCACAAGCTATCAGATAACGCCACCAACATCAACGATTTCAGCACGTCCATCACAAACTCTGCCTTAAAAATGATTGAAGAATGACCCAGTGCATAGGACAATTCCTGGATAGCTCAGTGGTTAGAGCATTGGGATAGAAAGCCAAAGGTCCTGGGTTTGATTCCCAGTGTCCAGGTGTCACTTTTCAATCTAACGAATATATTTGGATGCGGCTATAACCGTAACTAACAAGTATAATAGCTTTGATATTTGATCCACCTGGAGGCAATGTGAAAATATCTTTTCCGGAAAAATTAGTAGGCCCTTTTGCTCGTGATAATAGAAATTCTCGTGTGCTGATATAATCAGTCGATTCACAAAGTGCACGTTAAATATGCCAAATAAATAATAAATATATATATATATATGATAAAGTTAAACCATTTACTTTTTATTGCGACTCTACTATATTTGCTAGTGATCAATGTTTATTACTGTCACTAAGTGATTCCGGAAACGAAAGATCAGCTGAGATGATATTATTGCTCTATAATTTGCTTGTCCAGCTAAATTGTGTTCAAAAACAACTAATATGTTATGCATTAAGAGCACGTCATAAGAATCGCCGCCTGCGCTGGAAACTTTGATTGCGTGCAAACGTGACTAACTCAGAAGTAACCTTTAGTTTCTTATTTCTGATGAACGTGTCAGACCTATCTTAGCGTTTCGTTTGTCCAAAAACAAACGTCTGGTGCTTATAACCCGAACGGGTAGTAAGACGCTGTTCTAAAAAAAATTATGTTTCGTGGAATTAAAGATCTGAACCATTCGAGTTCTAAAATTTCTTTTGAAAATAAGACGTTACAGAATGCTTAGTGATTTTGGAAAACATTTAACCTCTTAACGATAATATGGATGAAAATTTACACTTTGGCACGTAAATAGTACCCAGGACCCATTTCCGTGCCCGGTTGTAATCAATCAACTATATTTAATACCATTAAAAGTTTACTTCTGTGAATACCTACCACCCGTATAAATTATAATATCTATCAAATGTAACAAATATAAGTCTAAAGAAGTCACGTATAAAATTCACTAGTGAATTGATAAAAGGAACTATATACAAACAATTTTAACCAAACTTTTGAATACATAAAAGTTGATCAATATTATAAATATCTGCCATCTCGGATATCCGCTTTTGTATACAATGGATTTAGGAATTTTGGGTTGCTTGTATAGAACATTTTGAAACATTGCGAGAGAGAGCGTTGGGAAACATGTAGGAAATACTTTGTTTTGTTAACTTTGTACTGAGGTCCGGGGTTCAATCTCGATATCGGACTTATCTGATTCAAACATTTTACTCAACTGAAAGTACATATAATTATCAATTTATTTAATGACCAACCTGCCACTCCGGAATCCGCTATTGGCTATACCCAATGATTAGAATGTGTAGGTCTTGCTTTAAACATTTAACGCATCTGTGAGAGTAGCGTTGGAAACCATGTAGAAAACCCACCTTAGTTAGTTCTTCTGTGTGGGTCCGGTTCAATCTCGTCCGCAAGATTATGATTGCAAACCTTCTCACTTGACAAGACATATATTAATCAAACTTGTGAATGGTGGAATGCAGCCTCCACGGGTTCGGATCCACTAAACTGTAGTCTCCATTTCATCTCACAATCACCCTACATTACACATAGGTAATGTAACCACGTTATAAGACGCGTTACACTATACTATATAAAATAGTTCTCTAGTAGATTCGAACCTAACCGCGTCATGTAAACCAAAACAAACGAACCTGACGTTATTCCACGTGTCCATTCATGTGTTTGTAGCACCAAGACTTACCTCCCTATCATCGGCAGTCTAGCCTAGCACGAGAGTGACGCCTTAGAACATACGGCCACCGTAGCAAGTGTGGGTTATTTAATAATGAAAACTATATCAACCAGTTCTTGAAAGATGATCTAGTAAAAACTAGTATTTTACACGCGCTACGCCATCACTGGTTTGTCTGACATTAAAATATGCTTGGTAATGGTAGCCTCTCAAGATTCACTTCATCACTGCCGGCCATTTACCCCTTCACCCTTTCCCTGACGTCTTTTGATGAGAGGGGTGATATGGTTAGAGTCGTTTTGAGTTTAATGCTCTTAGGGGTATAAATTTGTGCCCTGACAAACTTTAGCACCCCCTCCTCCATAACATGATTTTTTTTGGGTCAAAGCATTTGTTCTAGGACCTTGAAAGGAAATCATTACAAGACAAAAATTAATGTATTTCCGTGTTCGTAGTTTTTTCTTGATCATTGATAATCAGATTTTTATGCAAAATTAAAACAAATTTAAATCAGACAACTTTATTTTTATGCATTTTTGTGGCATAGTTTGGTATTAAACGTTCTAGGTTATCTAAATATAAAGAATAACTATTGCATTTAAGGTGACCGCCTCGGTAAGCGATAAAACGCAAATTTAATTCTAAGAAGCGTTATTTCAAAATATGGCTCACGCCAAAATAAAGTCGAAAGATTACAATAGGGATCCTTTCTCTTAACAACCCTATAGTTTGAGTTTTATTAGTAGAAACAAATGTATGAAAATGTAACATTAGCTCATTTTCAACGACTTTTTAAGCATATTTTTGAAGCTATAAGACTAGGCTTGATAAAAAAAGGGCTCTAGCTTTAGCCTTCCTCTGACAAATACAGCAAATTTTTGATAGACTTACAAAATAAAATTTTAAAATATTTGAGAACTAGCAATGAGCTTTCCTGTTTACCTTGATATAAGAAACTTTGTAGTTTTATTTCCCCTCTTTCTTATTTACATGACAAAGGTCGGTTATATTTAAAGGGCGAAATGGAGTATAAGCAGAATAGAGAGGTAACCCACTCTAGTGGCTGCATGGTCTAAGATACCGTTCTCGCAATAGACTAGACTGCCGGTGACTGAAAGATCGGGGTTCGAATCCGGTTTGATGTACTGAGATTGGTTTTTACAAAATGGTTTTCTACGCAAATGTGAATACAATTCCTCTAAATTCAACCTTACTCAACCCTCAAACCATTAGCGTAATTACATTAGTACATAGACGTATAACCCAAACGGGTAGTAAGACTAGTTGGTAAATAGAGATGTAGTTTCAGGAAATGTCACAGCCACGTGGCTTGAAAGAGATTGAAGTTTTTCACTGACCGAGGTGGCCGCCTTAAAATATTGTAAATATATTCTTATGTACTAGAAAATACCCAAATAATTATAATCATAAATGTAAGTCCATCCTGATGACCCTTTCAAAATTAAAAAAAAACTTTAATAATACATAGGCCCTACTGAAAAATCCTTCATTTTCCTACGAGGTACGGAGGAGTAACTTTAAAGTTGCTGTTAAAAGGTAGAATGTATACTTTTTTTTAACAAACTTTGTTTCATTTTGTAATAAAATTTCACATCTTATTTCTCATTCTATATCATACTGTAAATATTGTTATTTACACGTCATATTGCTTATATCGAAGTTTTTACATCCGTAACAACGACAACTCTCAAAATTACAAAGCGAATTCATAATCCGACACCTTAGCTCGGTCGATAGCATGTCTCTCTACTGAGCTAAGGGTCTCAGGTTCGATTCCCGATATGGCCGAAAATTTACCATTGGTGAAATGTAGGTCTACCCTTTCATACTGATAAATTAACAGCCGGAGACTGGATGGTGTGACTGTCCTAGTCTTAAGTTAGATTTTAAGGCATATTAAACTAATATAGGCTTAGCGAGATATGACTTGAATAATAAAATTACCCAGTTCACAGGCTGGAAACAGTAATGGATGTAATGTAAAAAAACAAAGCTAATACAAAAGATTGGGTTCAATTTATTGCAATCTGTGACGTAAATATGCATACACCGTAGATACCAACGGCCAATTGCAAAGGGTACATTTATTTTACTTTTTTTACTTCGATATTAAGTTCAAATGATACCAAATTTTGTAGGTATATAAACCTCAATTTTCTCTTTCAGAAAATATATACTTTTATGTGAGTTGCAACAGAAATGTTCACTGTTAAACTCAATTTAATGATGTACTGTACATCGGTGAAATTGGACTGGTGATAGCTGAGCAGTTGACCTCGGTAGTCTTGGGGTAAAGTGATTGTCTCAGAACCTGATGTTCGTGGGTTTAAAACCAACCGGAGTCAATGGATTTTTCCTGAGTGATAAAAATCCGTAACATGTCTTCCCTCGGAAGGGAAGTAAAGCCTTCGACCCAATGTTGATTGTGACATGTAAAAGAACTCTGCAAGGTATGTGAAAATACCTTTCTCGGCAAAATTGGTAAGCCCTTTTGCTCTCGCTCAAAGAAATTCTCGTGTGTTGATATAATCAGTCAGTTCAGAAAGTGCACGTTAACTACCTCAAATACGGATAAGCAGTCTCCCTCTTAAACAAGTAGTGAGAGGTCTTTAGACCAGTCTCCCTCCTAAACAAGTAATGAGAGGTCTTTAGAGCAGTCTCCCTCCTAAACAAGTAGTGAGAGGTCTTTAGAGCAGTCTCCCTCCTAAACAAGTAGTGAGAGGTCTTTAGAGCAGTCTCCCTCCTAAACAAGTAGTGAGAGGTCTTTAGAGCAGTCTCTCTCCTAAACAAGTAGTGAGAGGTCATTAGAGCAGTCTCCCTCCTAAGCAAGTAGTGAGAGGTCATTAGAGCAGTCTCCCTCCTAAACAAGTAGTGAGAGGTCTTTAGAGCAGTCTCTCTCCTAAACAAGTAGTGAGAGGTCATTAGAGCAGTCTCCCTCCTAAGCAAGTAGTGAGAGGTCTTTAGAGCAGTCTCCCTCCTAAGCAAGTAGTGAGAGGTCTTTAGAGCAGTCTCCCTCCTAAGCAAGTAGTGAGAGGTCTTTAGAGCAGTCTCCCTCCTAAGCAAGTAGTGAGAGGTCTTTAGAGCAGTCTCCCTCCTAAACAAGTAGTGAGAGGTCTTTAGAGCAGTCTCTCTCCTAAACAAGTAGTGAGAGGTCATTAGAGCAGTCTCCCTCCTAAGCAAGTAGTGAGAG
Source organism: Timema podura (assembly GCA_033556935.1). Classification (NCBI taxonomy): domain Eukaryota; kingdom Metazoa; phylum Arthropoda; class Insecta; order Phasmatodea; family Timematidae; genus Timema; species Timema podura. The sequence goes on from JAVRXN010000004.1 coordinate 24,133,165, forward strand.
GTCTTTAGAGCAGTCTCCCTCCTAAACAAGTAGTGAGAGGTCTTTAGAGCAGTCTCCCTCCTAAACAAGTAGTGAGAGGTCTTTAGAGCAGTCTCCCTCCTAAACAAGTAGTGAGAGGTCTTTAGAGCAATCTCTCTCTTAAACAAGTAGTGAGAGGTCATTAGAGCAGTCTCTCTCCTAAACAAGTAGTGAGAGGTCATTGGAGCAGTCTCCCTCCTAAACAAGTAGTGAGAGGTCTTTAGAGCAGTCTCTCTCCTAAACAAGTAGTGAGAGGTCTTTAGAGCAATCTCTCTCTTAAACAAGTAGTGAGAGGTCTTTAGAGCAGTCTCTCTCCTAAACAAGTAGTGAGAGGTCATTGGAGCAGTCTCCCTCTTAAACAAGTAGTGAGAGGTCTTTAGAGCAGTCTCCCTCCTAAACAAGTAGTGAGAGGTCTTTAGAGCAGTCTCCCTCTTAAACAAGTAGTGAGAGGTCATTAGAGCAGTCTCCCTCTTAAACAAGTAGTGAGAGGTCTTTAGAGCAGTCTCCCTCCTAAACAAGTAGTGAGAGGTCTTTAGAGCAGTCTCCCTCCTAAGCAAGTAGTGAGAGGTCTTTAGAGCAGTCTCCCTCTTAAACAAGTAGTGAGAGGTCTTTAGAGCAGTCTCTCTCCTAAACAAGTAGTGAGAGGTCATTAGAGCAGTCTCCCTCTTAAACAAGTAGTGAGAGGTCTTTAGAGCAGTCTCTCTCCTAAACAAGTAATGAGAGGTCATTAGAGCAGTCTCCCTCCTAAGCAAGTAGTGAGAGGTCTTTAGAGCAGTCTCCCTCCTAAGCAAGTAGTGAGAGGTCATTAGAGCAGTCTCCCTCTTAAACAAGTAGTGAGAGGTCTTTAGAGCAGTCTCCCTCTTAAACAAGTAGTGAGAGGTCTTTAGAGCAATCTCCCTCCTAAACAAGTAGTGAGAGGTCTTTAGAGCAGTCTCCCTCCTAAACAAGTAGTGAGAGGTCTTTAGAGCAATCTCTCTCTTAAACAAGTAGTGAGAGGTCTTTAGAGCAGTCTCTCTCCTAAACAAGTAGTGAGAGGTCATTAGAGCAGTCTCCCTCTTAAACAAGTAGTGAGAGGTCTTTAGAGCAATCTCTCTCCTAAACAAGTAGTGAGAGGTCTTTAGAGCAATCTCTCTCTTAAACAAGTAGTGAGAGGTCATTAGAGCAGTCTCCCTCCTAAACAAGTAATGAGAGGTCTTTAGAGCAGTCTCCCTCCTAAACAAGTAGTGAGAGGTCATTAGAGCAGTCTCCCTCCTAAACAAGTAGTGAGAGGTCTTTAGAGCAGTCTCTCTCCTAAACAAGTAGTGAGAGGTCATTAGAGCAGTCTCCCTCTTAAACAAGTAGTGAGAGGTCTTTAGAGCAGTCTCTCTCCTAAACAAGTAGTGAGAGGTCTTTAGAGCAGTCTCTCTCCTAAACAAGTAGTGAGAGGTCATTGGAGCAGTCTCCCTCTTAAACAAGTAGTGAGAGGTCTTTAGAGCAGTCTCCCTCCTAAACAAGTAGTGAGAGGTCATTAGAGCAGTCTCCCTCCTAAACAAGTAGTGAGAGGTCATTAGAGCAGTCTCCCTCCTAAGCAAGTAGTGAGAGGTCATTAGAGCAGTCTCCCTCCTAAGCAAGTAGTGAGAGGTCATTAGAGCAGTCTCCCTCCTAAACAAGTAGTGAGAGGTCTTTAGAGCAATCTCTCTCTTAAACAAGTAGTGAGAGGTCTTTAGAGCAGTCTCCCTCCTAAGCAAGTAGTAGAGGTCTTTAGAGCAGTCTCCCTCCTAAGCAAGTAGTGAGAGGTCTTTAGAGCAGTCTCCCTCCTAAGCAAGTAGTGAGAGGTCTTTAGAGCAGTCTCCCTCCTAAGCAAGTAGTGAGAGGTCTTTAGAGCAGTCTCCCTCCTAAGCAAGTAGTGAGAGGTCATTAGAGCAGTCTCCCTCCTAAACAAGTAGTGAGAGGTCATTAGAGCAGTCTCCCTCCTAAGCAAGTAGTGAGAGGTCATTAGAGCAGTCTCCCTCCTAAACAAGTAGTGAGAGGTCTTTAGAGCAATCTCTCTCTTAAACAAGTAGTGAGAGGTCTTTAGAGCAGTCTCCCTCCTAAACAAGTAGTGAGAGGTCTTTAGAGCAGTCTCCCTCCTAAACAAGTAGTGAGAGGTCATTAGAGCAGTCTCCCTCCTAAACAAGTAGTGAGAGGTCATTAGAGCAGTCTCCCTCCTAAACAAGTAGTGAGAGGTCATTAGAGCAGTCTCCCTCCTAAGCAAGTAGTGAGAGGTCTTTAGAGCAGTCTCTCTCCTAAACAAGTAGTGAGAGGTCATTGGAGCAGTCTCTCTCTTAAACAAGTAGTGAGAGGTCTTTAGAGCAGTCTCTCTCTTAAACAAGGAGTGTGATTTGTGCTGAGTGACAGCCTGTTTTTTTAATGTCTTAATATAAAATTGGTCAATCTGTCTGAAGCGAATCAAATCTGGCAATATCGTGCTCCATAAGACCTGTAATGCAATTTAAGAGTGAAACGGCTCGGAGGCATTTAATATTATTAATTTTTTCTTTGCCTGGAGCCTTAGGGGAGTTGTACCTCCAAACCCTTGATGAAATGTTTACCTATCCTTGGCCTTGGAAATTGATGGTTGACGACAAAGCAGAATATAAATAATGGAGCACAGTCTTCTCGAACAACGCTGGGTATGTGTAATAATATAACATAATGTTATCAATGATAGCAGTAATAATTTATTTTTTGTCTTTTAAAAGTCCCTTCCTATGAAGATTTAACTGTACTTTGGATTTGTTTAGTATTTAATTCAGTTCACGCCGTTTGTTTTTACTAAGCTTTTGTCCTCTTGCCAAACCGCAAACCGGAAGTACACAGTGGTTAGCCTTGTAAGTGTATCTACACTTTCAACTTTTTCTACGGAAGGGTTTGCTTGAGTTACTATACTGTACGTTCACCCATTGATAACCTTCGTTGTGTAATCTGAAGGAAAACAACTAATTACTACATCTAATAAGTAGGGCGTATGTCCTGTGGTAGTTTACTTTTTGTTTTTTAGGGACGTTGAACTGTAATTTCTCAACGTTTTGTTAATTTTATGTTTGTTTATAACCGAGTAGTGGATTTATTTTTATATGTTCAAGCAGATATTGTCTCACATATCATGGAGGTATATATATGTAAAAAAATATTCAGTTACTTTAATCAATACATTTTTAAATTTCTCCAGTTCGATAAAAGAAAGCCATTGAATGGTACATACAATTGAAACAATAAAATACGATGTTTTATAATTGATTTTTTGCACCGTATGATAGAACATTTAGTAAGATAAGCCCGGACCAGGTTCAAGAAGTATAAGGAGACTCTCTTTGCCCAAGGTCAACTTTGATGGGGAAGCCGGGGTTAGATCCCATCCGGGTGACTGAGATTGAAATATCTCCGTGGTTTGGTTCTCCATTCAAGTACATTATATAGTTGTACGTCCGATTAGCTATCATCCTCCATATTCAAACTTAAATTAAGCCGTTAACTAAGGTGGATGTTAAATTAGAGTTTAGAAAAAGAACTCAAAAGTGGTATTAAAAAAGTTAAGAATTACCTTTAAAGTTTATTGCAAAATCTATATTGATGATGGTTATTACATTTCGTTTGTTATGAAAATATTTAAGGATTTTTTTTTTAGAGATATCGTGAATTTGAAAACTGCATTTTTATTGAATTTAACTAGACAGTAAAATAATATTACAAATTATGTTCTAAGATAAAAGATCAAGATAAATAATTCCAAGCTTTTTTAGTGAAGAGTTTGTACCAACACAGTGAGCTTCCTAATACTGTGTGTCGAAGTTCTCTTTGAGTAAAAGTTAAATTACTTCTTCAAGGTAAAATGCTTCTGTAAATTTGGTTAAACCTTTGTTTTTATGTGTAGTTTTCAAAAAACGCCCCTATGAAGTTTTCTTCTCCTTTGGCGACTATAACTATGGAAGCTACCCACTTCAGTGACCGAATGGTCTAAGGCTCATGTTAGACCGGCCTGTTGTTGACGAGTAGATCAGGTTCAAATCTCGGTTGGATTCACTGAGAAGGGTTATTTTCATAAATAGTTTCCCACTCTTCTTTCACGCAGATGCAGGTAGATCACCTCTAAAATGCTTCCTCCTCATCCCTACCTCATTAGAGTAATTATCAAATATGCGTATAGCCCAAAAAGGTAGTAAGACATGGTGATAAAAAAATAAAAAACTATGGAAATTTAAGCGTATAGACCAAACGGGTAGTAAAACGCGGTGCTATAAAATACTATGGAAGTTTGACTTTTAAAAGATAAATAATTACGTGTGTAAAACTGCATAGTATACAATATAAAATTATGTTTAACTAAACAATTATAAATATAATTTAAATATATTACTATACAATTATTTATTATAAAAATATATGTTTTATAAAATTAACAAATTGGGTAAATTATATTTTAAAGGTTTTAAATATATTTATTAATTGTATAGTTAAAAATGATGTTATGTATATTTTTATTTAAAATATAGCTTACGAATTTGATAATTTTATAAAACATAATTTGCAAAGTAAATAATTGTATATTAGTTTATTTTACTAATTAACTTATATTTTTAATTATAATTTTAAATTGTATAGCCTACTTATGTAGTTTATGCATGTAATTAGCTATTTTTTAAGTATATATATTATAATAGCCTATATATAATATTTAACCATATATCTCTTTTTGTATATTATATATAGTATAATATATAATTATATGTATTAGTTATATTATATATGTATTACTTATATTATATATAATATAAAGAAAGAGATATGGAAGGAGAAAATAAAACTTTCAATATTTTTAAGTCATAACTATAAAAGGTATTTTTGTGGAAAAAAAACCTATGCATATTAATGGTTAACGTGTTTGTTTATGTTTATATACAAAGCAAAGAAAATTAATGCGTCAGCAGACTCGATACTATGAACTGATATAATAAACACATTGGAATTCTTATAGCCAGTGATATTAAAACGTTAGTTCTCACACAAGCCGCCAGTCTATTCCCAAGTGTCTGGCGAGCGTCCCAGAACCACACAAGATTGCTTGTTTTTTTATATATCTGACAAACTAAGGAAGTCGATCGTCTCCCGCGCTCTGCCCACAACAAGAGGAAGGCCGCCCAGGTTGTTGGAAAGGCTACTCACGCATCGGGGGTCACTCAAGACCTCTCAGTGTTGGCGTAGTCGTTGTCCAGTGCAGAGAGTTCCTTGCTTATCTAGAGTTGCAGTCACCGCAAGAATTAGAACCGCGACGTGATAGACGAACCTTGCTTTATCATAAGATAATTCAGTCGACGGATAGTAAACATACTCTTGTTTGTACCTTATGTCTGGAGACACTAACCAGTTGAAATAGATAAATACAAGGGCCGTTAGTTCCCTTATTTTATTGGAAAAGTGAAAAAAAAAACTCCATATTTTGGTAAGTCATTTCGTTTTGATACAATTAAATTGTATCGATCATTGTTTAAGATGGTTTGAAAGGTAACACGAGTTAAAGCCAGTATTTTTGAAATGTTTGCAGAAATAAAATTGGCTGAAATAAATAAAATAAATACTTAAGTGGATGTTTTTATTAAGGTTTATTTTAGTTTTTTTTAGCACCACGTCTTACTACCCGTTCGAGTTGTATGCTTATGTACTAATTACTCTAATTGGTTTTAGGGATTAGGAAGGTTATATTTAAAGGAAGTGTACCCGCATCGAAGGCGAATGGAAAACCATTTTGGAAAAACCACCCTCAGTACACCCGACAGAGATTCGAACCTCGATCACCCCGTCATCAGCAGTCTAGTCTAATGCTAGAGTAGCGCGTTATGCCACGCGGCCACCGAGGCAGTTTAATTTAGTTTTCTTCTTGTATTAATCTCAACAGCTTTTTGAATAATTTAAATGAGTTTGATGATAACTTTTTCACATACATATTTAAACTAAAATATTTTTTTATCCACCAGGAATATATAAATATATTTTTTCTTCTTCAATAACTGTGACAACTCGCATTTCTTTTCCACCCCACCTTAAAATCGATTGTCGTCAGCGAATTTTCACTCAAAGTATCTCTTGTTCAGTGGACAAAACCAGCTTACTGCATTTCCCTGGATAGTTTACTGTTCGATATTACTCATTGTTAACATGTTTGCAGAAGCAGGTGAATCCCATGTGGTTCTGGCTCCTTTAACTGGCCAAGACTTTTATCTCTCGTTTTTTTTTATCGCTGCGTCTTACTACTTGTTCTTATTTCTTGATACTACTCCAAAAATAAAATAGCAGAGCACCTTCTAAATTACAACCAAATATACTATATCCTGGTCGTAGAAGATAGTTTTAAGGTGTTGATCTTAAGGAGCTGACCAACAACATCTGAGATTCTTATTCGAATCTTGACGACTGAAATAGATTCTACAGTCTAATTTTCATAGAAAGTACTTTAAGAGAAAAAAAAATTCAGTCAAAATTGATATTTTTTTAGCACCGTATCTTAATAATAATAATAATATTTAGCACCAGCGTCTTACTACCCGTTCTGGTTATACGCTCGTATATTACTAACCGTTCGGGTTATACGTTTATTTACTAATTATGTTAATGTGTCAAGGATGAGGACGGTTGAATTTAGAGAAATATACCCGTATTTTCTTGGAGAGTGTAGAAACCGTTTAGGGAAAACCACCCTCAATACACCCTACTGAGATTCGAGCCTCGGTCTCCCCATCATCGTAAATCTAGAATACTGCGAGAGTAGCACTTAGACCATGCAGCCACCAAATTGGGCTACTATTACTAATGTTAATATATAGGTATGGATACTATCTAACAAATGTTACAGCTAAAAATCAAATGACTTGACGTATGAATACTTGAAAGTGATGAAACCCTCTCTCGCTTGTCATAGACAGACATGCTTACCATTTAATGTAATTTAACTTAACCCTCCCCCCCCCCCCCGGTCAAACTAAGCTACAATAAATTTAAGTTTTGAATGAAACAAACTAAATATATTATATTATCTGATGAAAGTGAAGCTGGCTCTAGAAAAATATAAACTTGATGTCATGTCGTTGAGTCTTGCCAAGGTAAGCAGCCAAGGTAAGCAGAGCTTGTTTAAACTGTACCTTTGATATCTTCTCTTGCAATCTGACCCCATTTATTCAATCATACATCAGCTCTGTCTACATACCTCACATTGGGGTGTATTTTCGGTTTTATCTGATCGACTAATGTCTTTCTGAGTGATAATAACATGTCATATAGGATGGCTGACCGTCTCGGACTGGGGGAAGTACCGGAATTTAACGCATTGTCCTGTTTCAGAGGTGAACCCTACTCGGGGACAAAAATGTCCCGTAAATCAAGACCTTTTTTTTTTTTGCTGCACCGCTCTACGCCAATATAGGCTTACACTGCACAACAACCATAAGTTTGTATAGATAGTTTTAAATAAACATGACATTATTATAATTAATGTCTTTACAAACGTTATTATTTACATTTTACAAGTCCTGCGTCCTTGCTGCCAACCTAATTTTGCGCTCTCGTTGATTTGGTGCTCTGCCCTACTCTTCTAAATTCTAATCTCTCCGTTCCAATACACCCTTTATTTGACAACACTGAAGATTAAAAAAAAAAAATTACAAATGTCATGGATAAGGTGACCTAATAGAATATTTTGAATGCTCGTTCTTTCTTAATAAATAAAGTATATATATATAACACATAGACAATTATCTGTACCACCCTGTACGTAAATTTATCACAGTCTTACTACAGCAGCCATGTTTCAACCGTTTTCAGCTCACGTACACTTAACAAGGGAACTGAAGCTCTTATCTTCTTCAGTGATCGTATGGTCTAAGGCGTCATTCTGTGTTAGACTGACTAACCTGCTGAATAAGGGGTGATCGGGATTATAATACCTGTCAGATCTACTGAGGGTGGTTGGTAAAAACCAAACAAATAAAATTGAAGCTCCTGGGGGGGGGGGGGGGTGAGGTATGAATGTCTTACCTTTCGTAGCAAATAAAAAAGATTTTTGACAAAAATAAATAAATTATATCTTCAGTAAGCCTATATATAAAATTAAACACTAAAAAGTATCTACTGAAAGCAATATTTTACTTACTATGCTTAAAAATGTGGTTTTTTTTTGCTATAAAAGCAGTAAAAATACGAACCATAGCTCATTTCCCTCACCTCTCATCATAGCTCGTAAAAAAGGTATCGTCTTAAAACCAAGGTTTGATTTATAATGCTATTAAACTTGATATAACATTAGTCTCGCTATCGAGATTGAAGATAAAATAATATATTTTATCCTTCACAGTGTGAAGCAGACAAAGTGGGCATCATGAAGATTCTTTTGCCACCGAATGCAGAACAACAAAAGAACATGAATTACGAATTAGACCCAAATCCTCCAACGCTGCAAAGAGATCTTCAGGCCATCAGGGAATGGTTGAACAAACAACCCCATCTGCCGCATCATATAGGTAAGATTGCCAGTAGATAGATATATTCAGGACATTATAGGTAAGATTGCCAGGAGAGATATAGTCAAGACATTATAGGTAAGATTGCCAGGAGAGAGATATAGTCAGGACATTATAGGTAAAATTGCCAGGAGAGATATAGTCAGGACATTATAGATAAGATTGCCAGTAGATAGATATAGTCAGGACATTATAGGTAAGATTACCATAAGATTATTCAGACTATCAAAGAATGTTGTATTCCCCGAATCCATATTAATTATTGTCACATCATTTAAATAAGATCACATAGCTGTAAATTATGTTTCTTACTTATTATAGATGGTCTATAGAAGGCAGATGATTATATCGATCATTTCCATTTGCTTACTAATACATTATTAATAAAAAGTGTTATAAAAAGAGTCTAATAATACTTTCATAAGGATCACTGTTTAATTGGCATTTTCGTTAATTAATGAAATAACAAAATATATTAATAAAACTATTACATTATTTGTTTTGCGGTTGTGGCAGCAAGAGATATTATAATACTTGAAATAATTAACTAAATATTATTATATTATGTTCACACTTGTATCTTTTTATAATTGGCCACAAAAGTAAATACATGTTTATATAAATTAGAAAGAGAGCAATAAAAATATTATTTTAAAATGAAACGTTTTTATTTTGTAAAAAGCGTAAGAACAACCGCCTTGACGGTTTCTATGGCGTCATCAACCGCCCTTGTTTAGGCTGGTTCGCCATCTTGATTTCAGTAGATCACGCCGCATTTTAGAAGCTATCGTTTGAAAAGCATGTTTTAAGTGAAACATAAACGTCGCTTCCACAAAAAAAAAACTGATATTTTTATAATTTCGTGTTTAAATAGTGTAAAAATGGTTAGTAATAAATTATAAACCTATTGTTGATGTGAATATTCTGACTGCCAAAAGTATTATTATTATCACCACGTCTTACTACCCGTTTGGGTTAAACGCACTTACGCTAATGTCTAATGGTAGGGTGATTGTGGGATGAAATGGAGGACCTACAGTTTAACGTGGGATCCGAACCACGGTGGAGGCCTGGCATTCCTCACATTCACAAGTTGTGATTAATACACATCTTGTCAGAGGTGAAGGAAGAATTTGGCAATCAGATACATCTCTGCCGGTCCCGAGGATTGAACCCCGGTCCCCTCAGTACAGAAGTCTGACACCTTACCCCTAGACCACCAGGTCACCTCCAAAAGTAACAACAAATCAACATTTGGTCTTGCAGAGTTAATGGTTTGGTGAATGGATGTATGGTAACTTTTCTTAGCCGTCAGATACCACCGCTGCGGATGCCCTTTACAAAATAGAATGGGGTATTGCATTATAGTTTGTCTCACTAAGCGTTAAACCTATTTGTGAAGGACAATAATATATTAAAGTAATAAATCAATTTTACTTTTTAATTTAAAACGTCTCCAAGCACAAGAGTTATAGAGTTGAAGGTGAACCACTTACAATTGAGTCGTAAATAAATAAATACTTGTGTACCGTTGCAGCGATAGCTCAGATTATTATGCAAGAATGTATTTAAAACCCGTTTCTCCAAGCTCTTTCTCTATATATTTGTTGTGACATCCAACTCAAGTTATAACTGAGTTATTATTATTTTCAACCAAAGAGATATTTACCCATATTTGATCGTACACGGTTAACTTCCTTTGGCCTTGGGATAAAGTTCTCGCCTCATGACCCAATACTCGTGGGTTCACTTCAAACCCAGGCGAGGTAGAATAATTTCTTTTGAGCGATAAAAACCCGTAGCACAACTTCCTTCTGAGGGAAAATGCATCCGTCCGTCCCACGTCAATTGCGGCGGCACGTGAAGTACTCTGGAAGGCAAAATTGAGCGCTCGCTCATAGAAATTCAGCACTAACCAATCTAAGGGCGGCTGAGTTTATGCCCAGCTACAGATGGGCAGAAATCACGTCAAAACAACCTTCAAGTTGCTGACTTAAGAAGAAGGATAATCATACAATAATCAGGATTACCATGGTGATTGTACAGAAAAACCACTGCGCGCACAGCATAAACGTTGAAGATTCGCTAGGAAAATATAGTTTTCATTGGAAACTACCATGTTTTCCGATTTTCTAGACCCCTGGACCTTAAAATTAGTATTTGTATTAGTATAGGTTCTGCCAATTTCTCGCAATTTCAATTACCGTAAATAGTCTTATAAAACTATATATATATAGTCTTATAAAACTATATATTATAGTCTTATAAAACTATATATATAGTCTTATAAAACTATATATATATAGTCTTATAAAACTATATATATATATATATATGATACCAGTGAAGATAGAATATATTTAATGCAACTTGAATGAAAAATTAGCGGTTCCGATATAAAAAAGACTGACATTAACAGCAGAAGGGTTTGTTGAGCTGACCACATGACACCCTCTATCCACAAAATTCGGAACTATATTCACCAACAGACGGCGGTCGCTCGGTCGGTCGGTATGGCTCGATTGTGGGCTGACTGCATGGAATTTATTTTAATGCTCACATAGATGGTCACATGGTGTGGGGCATCAGGCTTGGAATAAAAGACTTAGTTTCAAGAGACGCGGAGGTGTAGGTCACTCACATCGATGGTCGCATTGTACAATGCGTCAGTCACTATCATGTTGCACTGGATTTTTAATTAATTTGATGTATTTAACGTGTACTTTCTGACATGATTACATCTATCAGCACATAACTTATAAACCAACTTAAATCTAGAAAAGACACAACATCCAGCCCCCTGTCGTTAATTCATCACTATGAAAGGTTAAACCCACATTTCATCAATGATACATTTTCGGCCATGTCAGGAATCGAGCCCTGGACCCCTAGCTCAGTAGAGAGACACGTCACTGACTGAGTTAAGATGTCGGACATGGTCTGGATTACCAATTACGGGGATATCGAGGTTCGAATCCCAGTCGAGTGTACTGAAGTTGGTTGTTCTTAAATGGCTTTCCATTCTTCCTTCGCAAAAAATGGTGTACATTTTCTCTAAAACTCTACCTTTCTCATCACTATCCCACTATCGTACCCATGTAGCCCGATTGGTTAGTAAGACGTAGAGGGGGAAAAAAATTTTAATGTCCGAATATCGAGTGGGTAATGTGGTTGCACTAGAAAGAACGTCGTAGGAAGAACCTTTTTAGAGCCTACAGAATTCACTACACTATAGAGTAGCCGGAATTTGTAAATATACCTATATACCGGGTCCATCTCACAAACATCAAAATCGTCTCTTAAAATTGACAGGTGCACATCACATGGCTGAGCGTATGAATACATAAATTCGTTAATCTATCAGATAAGGTTATTCCTATGGCAATCCGGTATATATATATCAATTTTTCACGAAACCCTGGTCAGACCCTAGACAGAGGAAGGTCGTAGCCAGAACAGATTGGGGGACAAGTGGGATCAAGGGACAGACGGACGCGAGTTTAGGTAATTATTTTTGTTGTTTATGTAAAAACATTTTTTTTAAATCAAATTAAATCAAATATTTATCCAGTAGAATAGCATTTAGTTTCATTTTATAAATAATAATAACATTATCAACAGTTCTTGAATATTTAGTAATAGGCATCGTGGAGTTTGAACATGTATTTTTTATCTTAATTTATAATGTTTCTGTTCAAATTCTACCATTCTCGTGATAAATATTCAAGAACTGTTAATATTACTTCATCATCATAACAATCATCATCAACAACTGTTTCCAGCCTGTGGCCGGGTCAATTTAGTAAAATACCTCCATCTTCCTCTATCCTTACACCATTCTTCCTCCTTTAATTGCTTCCATTATTTTCCTCTCACTTGCACACTTTCTGCTATCTGCTCTTCCCTTATCTTTCTCAGCATCCCTTGCGGTATTTTTCCTATTACTATGATATTACTATGCATGAAAAATTAAACGAACCTTATCTAGTGAAGCAAAGTTTAATTAACTTTTACCAAACTCGCAGTCCTTTAAGAAATGGCGCATTCCGTCGTTGACAAAAGACAACCTCAGGCTTTGTATGTCTCTGTCTCACAGACGACGCCCGATTGGAGAGGTTCCTATACGGCTGTAAGTTCAGTTTGGAGCGCACCAAGACGCTCTTGGACGCCTACTACACGGTCCGCGCCGGCGTCCCAGAGTTCTTCCAGGACAGAGATCCTCGTAGGTCCGACATACAGAAGTGCTGCAAAGATATGTGAGTACCCACCTATTTACATTGGTCACGGGTCACTTTACATTGGTCATTGGTCACTTTACACGGGCCACTTTGCATTGATCATTGGTCACTCTACACTGGTCACTTTACATTGGTCATGGGTCACTCTACATGGGTCGCTTTACATTGGTCATTGGTCACTTTACACTGGTCACTTGTCACTTTACATTGGTCATTGATCACTTTACACTGGTCACTGGTCACTTTACATTGGTCATTGATCGCTTTACATTGGTCATTGATCACTTTACACGGGCCACTTTACATTGGTCATTGATCACTTTACACGGGCCACTTTACATTGGTCATTGATCACTTTACACGGGCCACTTTGCTTTGGTCATTGGTCACTTTATATTGGTCATTGGTCACTCTACACTGGTCACTTTACATTGGTCATTGGTCACTCTACACTGGTCACTTGTCACTTTACATTGGTCATTGATCACTTTACACTGGTCACTTTACATTGGTCATTGATCACTTTACACTGGTCACTGGTCACTTTACATTGGTCATTGATCACTTTACACGGGCCGCTTTGCATTGGTCATTGGTCACTTTACACGGGCCGCTTTGCATTGGTCATTGATCACTTTACACGGGCCACTTTGCATTGGTCATTGGTCACTTTACACGGGCCACTCTGCATTGGTCATTGGTCACTTTACATTGATCATGGGTCACTTTACATTGGTCATTGGTATCTATATACGGGTCGCTTTACATTGGTCATTGGTCACTTTACACGGGTCACTTTGTATTGGTCATTGGTCACTTTACACTGGTCATTGGTCACTTTACACTGGTCACTTTACATTGGTCATTGATCACTTTACACTGGTCACTGGTCACTTTACATTGGTCATTGATCACTTTACATGGGTCATTGTCACTTTACACTGGTCACTGCTCACTTTACATGGGCCATTGATCGCTTTACATTGGTCATTGGTCACTTTACACGGGACAATTTGCATTGGTCATTGATCACTTTGCATTGGTCATTGGTCACTTTACATTAGTCACTAGTCACTTTACACGTAGTATCGCCTCTTTTACTGAATATTATCATCTCCGAGGGAATTGTGTGGCTACTAGCGTTGTCATTCTCTTGTTTTAGTGTGGTAAATATTCCCTTAGATATAATACCAATTTTGCAACGATGGTTTGTCGATGCTTCAAATACACTATATCAGAGATTATCCGGCCCGGTTCCTGGTGTTAAGAAGTGCGTTTTAAAATAAACAAACCAGTACATATCCACTAGTAATTAATAAATAATGTCGATTGCAAACGCCTTACAACTGTTATATTGGTGACAGCAAAGCATAACTGAAAATACTTTACACTCGGATTTCGTACTATCCGGTTTCTCGCTATCCGGCCTGGAATACCACCGCTTTAGGCCGGATAGTCGCGACTCGTGTGTAGTTCTTTCTCACCCCAGAACACCACCTTCAGACATAACTGAGAGCGAGGATATTTGTCAACAGTTAACTGAGATAAAGAACGAAGATAAAACTTTCCTCCATAAGACCTGCAGTTACCTCAGAGGTGGTATCCAGTGCAGTTACAATTTAAAATCATCGTATGAGCGAATATTTGCAAATTGGGAGGTATGCCTGTAGTTTGTTTTGATCCCGACCGACACAGATCATGACGGTTTACTTATTTAAGGGCTGCTGTGCCCAAAAAATAATAATTTTCATTTCATTTTTTTGCGGCAGAGCTAGGCTTGATCTCAGATGCTTCCTTTCTCTAACCCCCCCCCCCCCCTTTTCACCGAGATGAGTCTGAACCTTCTTCTTTGTTGTTTTAATGTATTCGTGGGACGAAACAACAGAAGTAACCTTGAATTGTAAAGTACCCGGGTATCCGATACACTTGAAAGATACATGACACTACTTCTTTGTGGTAATGACCTCAAGAGAAAATTAAATTGTATTTTGAAGATATGGAGACGTGGCAAGACTGTACACATCCCTTGACCAGTTTCGGAAGGATTTTAATTTGATATCCGGTTTGTTTTATATATATATATATATATATATATATATATATATATATATATATATATATATATATATATATATATATATATATATAAAATCTCAAATTTGATTTTTCTTTTTATAATTGCAATACCTCCTTTATCTCTTTACTTAAGGTAATAAAAATCAGCTGAACCCCACACAGACAGATGCATTGAAATTGGTTCTTATCCACTTCGGTGGCCGCATGGTCTAAGGCATTACTCTCGCATTATACTAGACTGTCGATGACGAGGAGATCGGGGTTCGAATCTCGGTCAGCTGTACCGAGGGTGGTTTTTTTCCTAAATGGTTTTCCACCCTATCTCCACACAAATGCTGGTACACTTCCTATAAATATAACCTATAACCTTCCTCTTCTATAAAAAACACTAGGGTAATCAGTACATAAGCGTATAACCCGAATGTGTAGTATGAAGCAGTGCTAAAAAAAAAGCTTGAAATTTATTTCATCAAAGCTTCAGTGATATTTAAAATTCATAAATCGGTTAGTCCAAAAATCTTCTTAATTTTTCAGCACGCTTGTAAAAAAGTACAATATGTTCATATATTAAAATAATAATTGTTGTGCTATTTGTGAGAATTCAAGGTATCCAATTATTTGTCTTGTCCTTTGGTTAATTCGATATAATAAGCATATTCCATTGGTAAATTTTCTTAAAAATAAAATGCTATTAGACGAGAAAGAAATAGCAGACTAAATACTAGCCCAGACTCCAGTGATATCCTGCGAGGTTCATCTGATAATGACCTTACCATGCCAACACCTATTTGCCCCCCTCCTTCTATAATTAATATAGGTTCTAACGACCATAGTACTGTGAAATTATTGCATAAGAATTATTACATTAGTAAAAAAAAAAAAGAAGGGGAGGGGAGCGAATCAATAAGTGGTCAAACAAAGGTCAATTTCCTAGTGAAAAAAGGGGAATTTCCTGTTTTCAGGTTAAGGTAAGGTGACTTTAACTACCCGCCCCCTCCCCCCTAAAAAAAAATGCAAATCCCGGATTTTTTTTCTACTTCCTCGTGACTTGTTGGAAAGATGAAGTAGTGTGACCGTAAAAAAAAAATCAACTTGAGATTATGGTGGTTGTTGGCATTTCATGACCTACCTGCATACGATTTTTTTAATGCCATCTGTATGTCTGTCTGTTACTCGGACTAGAGCCGAAATAATTTTACAGATCGGGCTAAAACTTGGTATCTAGGGTTTTCATAGGGTTCCCCCTGAGGATTTTTGGAATTATTTTAGCCTATCTATCTCTAAAAATTAAGGGTAGTTTACTTAATGTCGAAAAGAGAGAAAGATCGACTTTATCAAAATCAGCTCTTACGATTTTGATCTAGCATTATTTTACATTAAAAAAATAAAAATAGCACATCTCATTTTCTCATGAAAATTAATTTTAAGGTGTTAAGTTAGGTGGATATTTCTAAATCTGATTTTACCTTCTAAGCTCTTTGAGATAAGAATCTTAGAGATAAAAAAAGTTTGTTTGAAAGAATATTTTACGAAATCAATATTTTCCGAGCCATAGGCATATATATATATTTTTTTTTTTTTAAATAGAGCGTTAGAAAATGGGAAGTTGAAAGTGCAGAGAACGAATAATAAGTTTCTGTAACAGTGTATATTATTTTATGTATGCTCTTTGGTGAAATGTGATTTCTTTTTTCCTCATTAGGTTTCTATAACAATATTTATAAATTTGTTTCACCTATCTTAAAATCTATTTTAGACTATTTTAGACAGAAAATGCTTTGTAAATAGATAGAAGAATATATGATAATTAGTAATTACTCTAATAAGGTAGGGATGTGGAAGGAGGAATTTTGGAGGTAATCTACCCTTATTTGCTTGGAGTGGGAAACAATCATTTAAGAAAAAAATACCCTGAGTAGATCCGACCGGGATTCTAACCTTGATCTCCCCGTCATCATCAGGCCAATTTAACACAAGAGTGATGCCTTACAAGGCCGTATTCGTTGGGGGGGGGGGGGGGTTCACCCCAAATCTTACTAACAAAATATATATGGCTTTATTTATGGTTCAAACAATATCAAAATTAGGGTACAAGTACAAATTAAGGGGATGTGTTAAAACACTTTAGATTGCTTATAGAGATGTTTAATATTTAGAATTTTTCCTAGCCTCCAGCAATTGGGGGATGTGCCCAACAAACCCCCCCCCCCTAAATTATATGCTGGCTACGGCCTTGATGCCTTAGACTAGGGCCTCTAAAATTCGGCCCGTGGGCCACATCCAGCCCGCCACAAGATTTTATCAAAATCAAATTAATAGTTTCCTTCGTTATTTCTTCACCACGCAGTATATTTGACATGTTGCTGTCGGAATTGCAAACCCTCATTTTCATTCACAGGTGCCATGTGATTCGATTCTTCAAATTGTGGTGTAAGATACAGCTAGTGTCACTCCCCATACCGTTAACAGAAAGGCTTGTGACGATTTGTAAGTAGTTCCAAGTCTCCCGGCAGAGGGCTATAAAAGGAAAATCATGAAAAATGTTCCTTAATTCTAAAAATAAGTATTACATTGACTATTTGCTATAAATATAAGCTATTACATATAAATCGATTCATTTCTCACATATAAGAATCAACCCCAATCACTTTTATCAACCACTGACTGGCTTCGGAAAGTAGCATTTTTGGCAGACATGGCCGACCAAATGAATCAATTGAATCTAAAGTTGTAAGCTGAAACAAATTTGACCTGTGGTCCATTAGCGCATGTAAAGATATTCAGGCCAAAAACTATGCTACTTGAAAAACAGGTGAACGTTACTTTGGCCCGCGAAAATGTGTAAATATATGGCCCGCGTACCAAAATGTCTGGAGAGCCTTTCCGTGGACCGTTCAGTCAGTGAATTTGGTATTCTTACTTTGACGTATTACACTATGACCCTATCTTATAGGCTACACCATAGTGAAACCATGCAGGGTAGGCTTGTTGTTTTGTAGGGTGAACAAAGGGTACCTCCTAGTTGCCAGGTTATAAGCGAATGGCTCCATTTTTGGGTTAAGGAGCGAGAAATTCTGTGTGACAGTAACATTTTGATATCAAGTGGTGGAAGGAATTCAACAACAGATCATCTCCAAATAAAACATGACTCCAGGCTCTATTATCTACCATTTAAAGGGCAACTACAGTCCAATTTTTCAATAGAAGAGTATTTTAGAAAAGGCAAACTTTTTGCGCCAAAATTGATAATTTTACCATATTATTGGTTCTATTTAATAGGTGTTGATAATATCTATCAAAAGTGACAGCTTCATATCACATAGCTTGACGTAAGAATACGTGAAAATATATATTCAATAATTTTTTTAATCTTTCCGATAAGGTTTTCTTAAGAAAATTGAGCTACATCTACGACTGGCTCTCAGTAGAGATTTTAGAATGGCTTCCCTTTGAAAATTGCAAGAAAATAAATAGCTTCTTTATTTTACTGCGTTTGCGCTAACAAAAATAAAACAAAGCTGGACTTATGCAAAAAGTATCTCTACGAATACAATACTTGTTTTCAAGTATTCGAGTTTATGTCACGCCCAGTTTGAGCTTGCCAATAAAAATAAAACTATAGCGTGGTCAAGTTGAAGGATCTTGTTCCATCGTACTAAACGGCACGACTTCACACCTAAACGAGTCCGGTTAGGTTCTTCTCGCTCCTAAACAAGCTTGGCTATCAACCGAACGACCTCTAGATATAATGGTCAGAGCCACCTGGCTATTGACCTAGAGGTCCCAGGTCCGATTCCCGGCTGGTACCGGGCAGTTATTCTCGAAAGGGGATATACCCCAACGGTCATCAGGGTTTAGTTAGTCTTAAGTTAGGTTTAATTGTTTACACTGGTTCCACAACCTCATACTCACTATCGCCATCGTCTCATGTCATCTCATCGGGACATGAAAAGAGCCTCCATGAAAAGGATGTACGATCAGTACATTTGGGCGTCCCCTGGACAAACAAACGGTATATTATTACTGGCTAATATAGCCACAAACTTGGCTACTAGTGATGTAGCCCAGACACGCCACTACTATCTTGACTATATTGATTTTTTCACACCAGTCCGTGCAGTTTTATTTTAATCACACTAATGTGGTGAGGATGAGCATTTACAAGAGAGTAGAATGAGAAACCATTTAGCGAAATAAAACACTCTTGGTACACCCAGCTGGGATTCGAACCCTGACCTTCCCGTCACCAAAAAAAACTAGGCCAGAAGAGCTAGACGTTTAGTATAGTACACGCGCCCACCAAAGTTTTTTTTTTTATCTATTTGTACTTACGACAAGTCTATTCCTTCTGTCAGTGAACTTGGTCAATGCGACCTGTCCCCTGCCTCCTTCTTCAGCTTCCAGAATTTTCTTCTTTCCTTAGAGTCATCTAATATTTGGAGCCTCCTTCTTCCTAAGCTCCTTTTTTCTTAACTTTGCCTTCTACGAAGTCGTGCAGAAGACAGTTCCTCATAAGGATGTGTTCGATACAGTTTGCTTTGTATCTACACTGGATATCATCGTTGAGGGAACTGCATGGCTACTATTGGGAAAACAACGTTGTCATTTTCTCGTGTCTGTGTGGTCAATCCCTCCTCAAATATAAGACAAGTTTCGCAACGCTGGTTAGTCGAGGTTGCCAGTAGCTCATTCTTACATCAGCCCACCACCTTCATAACATCTGGAAGAGGAGAAGATTTGGCAACAGTTAACTGAGAAAGAGCGAAGATAAAGCTTTTCTCCATAAGACCTGCAGATCCCTCGGTAATGATAACTGGGTGTAAAAATCATATCCAAAATGATTGTCTTCTCACCCACTCTTCTTAGGACTTCTTCATTTCACTCTGTCTGTCCATCTGATCTTCTCAAGTCTTCTCCAGCACCATGTTTCAAAGCTAGACTTTTTTTTTTTTAAAAAAGGAGCTAATAATAATTTTAAGAAATATCTAGCCAGATTTGTCGGTACGTGGACTAAATTTCCGGTTTATCTAATCTTGAAAGGATTTGAATCCCGGCTGGGTGTACTGAGGGTAGGTTTATTAAATAGTTTTCCCAATCTACCGCCACACAGATACTGATAGATTTTCTCTAAATACTACCTTCCTTGAGGAATGAGCATCCATACAACATTAGGGCAATTAAATATATATGCACCAGCTTCGGTGGCCGAAGGTTGAAGGCGGGAGTGTCTAACTCATTTGATCATAAAAAACACTTCTTCCTCTTCTTATACTTCTTCCCACGTCAACAACCCGAGAGTTGGTATGGTATATTCTATATCCATCCGGAGCTAGGCATAAACTCAGCCTTTCAGCTGGTTAGTGTTGCCTGCACCTTCTGGTAGTTTAGGGTAACGAGTTTGCCATGTCTGGTAAGGCGTCACTCTAGCAATATACTGGACTGTTGTTGACAGGGAGATTGGGGTTAGAATCCTGCTGGGATCTACTTATAGTGTGTTCTCACACTCCCCCCCTCCCCCAATGGTTTTCCACTCTCCCTCTACTCATATAGTCGAGTACACTTCCTCTAAATTCACTCTTCCTCATCCCTTACACAAAACCGTAACTAGTACATATATGACCCCCTTCAGTGGCTGGACCCACCTCGGTAGCGTAGTTAGCTAACGCGCTAGATTAGTGTTGAGCTAGACTGCCGAGGACGAGGAGATCAAGGTTCGAATCTCGCTCGGGCGAAATGGGGGTGGTTTTCCTAAATGGTTTTCCACTCTCCCTCCACGCAATTGTGGTTCACTTCCTCTAAATTCAACCTTCCAAATTCCTAACCCATTAGTGTAAATAGTATATAGGCGTATAATACAAACGGGTAGTAAGACGCGGTGCTAAGTATAAGTATTCAGTGGCTGAACGGTCTAAGGTGTCACTCTCCTGTTTAACTGGCCTGCTGATGCTAAATGGTTTCCGACTCTGCCTCCACGCAAATGCGGGTAGATTACCTCTAAAAATGCTTCATTCCTCATCCCTACCTCATTAGTGTAGGGCCTAATTATCATTTTATGTTCATACAACCTGAACCGGTAAAAATACGCGGTGATAAAAAAAAGAGCACACATGCGAATAACCCAAACGGGTGACAAAAAACAAAGTAAAATAATACGTGCCTAACCAACTGTTCCTCTTTGTTCTTATTGGTGGAAAAAAAAATGGTGGAGAGAGGGTTGCGATACTACTGGTAAAAAAAAAACCACAGGATTTTATCTGCCATGGTTTGCATCTTTGAATCTACAACAAAAGTCTTCAGCTACGAAGATATTCAAGTTGTAAGACCACACCCGAGCACACCCGAGTATTCGCGTCTGACCGGAATAAAGATCGTTCGAGCCAAGGTCAACACACCTGCAAGGCATCTCCGTGCTTACACAGAATAAACACCCAGGTTTATGGGTATAGAGAGAATTCTTTCACAAAGAGAGAGAGAGAGAAAAAAAAACATGAATAGTAATTTTAAAACCTGATGTGACTTTTAGCACCTCTGAAACAGTATCGCGTCGTGGAGTGTTACCAGGGTAAGCGGAGCTTGTTCAAAACTGTACCTTTGTGGATTTGTTCTCCCTCTTTCCTTCCCCCATTTGACCAATAATACATAACAGTGTCGTAGAGTGTTACCAGGTTAAGCAGATCTGGAATAAGGTGGGTGTGTCGGGAAAACTAGTTTAGGGCTGTATTTTATGCATTTTTTGGTCAAAATAAATTAAATATTTCTTTAGTAGAAACATATAGTTTAATTTTCTTCGCATGGTGATATCAATAGTTGTTGAATATCTGTTAAGGGTGTTCTGGAATTTAATGACACTTTTTTTCTCTTCATTTAAAAAATTTCTCGTCTAATGGTGCTGCCAATGCTTATGACATATATTCAACAACTGTTGATATCACCGTGTGAATAAAATTAAAATCTATGTTCCTACTGGAACAAAATTTCGTTTATTTTGGGTAAAAAAAAATTTGCTATAAAAACTGCAAAAACCCTGACCTTAACTCGCGTTCCCTACACTCCCACCTTAAAACTAAAATACTGTACTACTCTAGGATTCTGATACAAAATAAGGCCTTACAGAATAGGCTTCTTACCAAAACCAGGGTATTATTTCCCTTCAAGTGGGTGGTTCCCTTAATAATACCAATGAGGCAGTTTTTATTTTTTTCATTTGTTCGTTTGACATATTTTCGATAAACGTGTGTATCAATACTCCGTGTCGCTAACCACTATCTCGTAGGCCTTGCCTTGTTGAGAAAGGCAAAGCCGCTTGTGGCGTGACGGGACTCTTGACCGTTCAATGACCTTGGGTGAACCTCAAGGCGAAAACACAACATCGTGTGTCCTCCAAAATTTTTCGAGGTCACAGGATGTTAGATCCAGCCTTAAGTGTTGTAATGTGTCTTAGGTATTTGGCGGTGAAACAGGAATCTATCGAACTGTAACGTTTGTTTGTTCCTCATACACTATCTCTTAGTTCCTCTCTTTATCACTATCTAACTATATCTCTATATGTATACAAGATTATTCAGATCACCAGGTAAAATATACCACAGATTGTAGGGGGTGACAGGACAAGTATTTCCACTTAACGAGATTCTAGTGGGCGATGCCAAAGGGCGGAGCTACAAGACGTCAAAGTTGGCGCAGCAAGCCTCTGTGTGGGATAGACAACTCATCAATCTTCAGCACGCGACAAGTGTTTATTTATTTATTTAAAATATTTACTGCGCACTTTCAAAATCAACTGGTTATATCAGCACACGAGAATTTCTATGAGCGAGAGCGAAAGGACTTACCAACTTTACTGGAAAAGGTATTTTCACACATACCTTCCAGGGTTAATTTACATGCCACAATTGACATGGGACCGACGGCTTTACTTCCCCTCCGAAGGAATTTGTGCTGCGGATTTTTAATCGCTCAGGAAAAATCCGTTGACCCCGACTGAGTTTGAACCCACAAATACCGGGTCCTTTACCCCAAGACCACCGAAGTCGACCGTAACAAGTGGTGTGTGGTGTAAATTATGACTGGTAATTGGCATTGAACTGCATGACAACAGGTACTCATATGGAATTGCTGATTCTTTCAAAGATATGGTTGTTGATGCTGACAAGGGCTGGCATCTCGGCTGAGGAAGTGGTTTCACTTCTAATTGGGCGCTACACCCTGGCAGCAGAACGTTCCCAAAGTGCTTACAGTGCCACCAAAGTGGGTAGCCCCAACTTAAACTTATCATAGCGCCGCCATTTGACGTCGCCAACCCCAAGATGATCACATGGAGATACTTGTCTTGTCAACCTTTACAATTGTATTTTTTTAGTTGGAGATTTAAATAACCCTGATTTTGGTAGGAAGAACAGTATCTGGTAGTTACTTAAGTTACTAAACCACAGCTTCTTTTTTCAGGCAAGTCAAAACAGTGCTGCTATCTACACCTCCCTTGACACAGCTTCTGTTTCCAGCCAAATCAAAACAGTGCTGATATCTACACCTCCCTTGACACAGCTTCTGTTTGCAGCCAAATCTAAACAGGGCTGCTATCTACACCTCCCTTGACACAACTTCTGTTTCCAGCCAAATAAAACAGTGCTGCTATCTACACCTTCCTTGACACAGCTTCTGTTTCCAGCCAAATCACAACAGTGCTGCTATCTACACCTCCCTTGACACAGCTTCTGTTTCCAGCCAAATCACAACAGTGCTGCTATCTACACCTCCCTTGACACAACTTCTGTTTCCAGCCAAATAAAAACAGTGCTGCTATCTACACCTCCCTTGCCACAACTTCTGTTTCCAGCCAAATCAAAACAGTGCTGCTATCTACACCTTCCTTGACACAGCTTCTGTTTCCAGCCAAATCACAACAGTGCTGCTATCTACAGTTCCCTTGACACAGATTCTGTTTCCATAGAAATAAAAACAGTGTTGCTATTTAAACCTCTCATTGTCAGGTGGGTCTGCCTATAGTATTTCTTTAATGGCCACCTCAATGAGGCATACAACATTATACATAGTCCACAACTCACACAATTCTTTCAAATTTTGTCCAAACCTAACCAGGATATTATCGATGAAAAAATAAGGTATGTTTTATATAAATTACGACCTAATAAAGGATTGTATGCTTAGCATATTTGTAATCAGTTACATCCCAAGGACGTTTATTTAAACCCGAGACAAATGGAATATAATCATTACCTAGGACGTCATTATAGCGTGGTATTTCCCCCTGACGAAATAATGTCCCGCACAGTTATGGAAATAGTCTGTAGTTGTCTATGTAATTGTTAGAAGGAAGCTTTCGAAATTACAGTGATATGAGTATAATTTGATAACGATACGGGATAAAACTATAGTGTTTGCAAAGTAATGATTACATGTATCATTCAAAGATAAGATATAAAATACAAGAGGATGATCATGAAAATTTGTAATGGAACAATCGAGGCTTAAAACCTCCCACCCTTTCCATATTCCCAGAAAAATATAAACTCGGATCTGATTTCATCATTTGTTTTTGTAGGGATTTTAACAAAAGGTTTAATTTTATTCACCTGGTGACATCAACAGTTGTTGAATAGGGTGTCCTGGAATTTCGTGATAACTTTTTCTCTTCATTTAAAATGTTTCTCATCCAATGTCACTATGCTCATGAAAGATATTCTACAACTGTTGATATCACCATATGAAGAAAATTAAACTTTATGTTTCTACAGGAGCAATGTTTGATTTATTCTGGCCAAAATAATGTTTTGCTATATATAAAAAAAACCCTGCCAAAACGCTGCCCTTAGTTTCCTTTCACACGGTCCGGGTGTTCGCCAGTCCGAGTTTTTACACATCACCCGGAAAAATAGAAATACATGGGTTTTTTCACACCATCCGGATACGGGTAGATCTCCGTCAGGGCGTATAAAACTCTCGGATCTATCTGCCCCCGGGTCTCGAACGGGCGTTCATTAGTACTGCATTCTAGCTGACCACAGTGTGCAATGAATGCCTTCACATGATCTGGGTATTTAGTCGAACTAGTATTCTCTTGATGTACTGTTAAAGTTTTTTTTTGTTTTATGTTTTCTTAAAATCATTTCAAAAAACCTTGTATTGTGGATGGAAAAGAAGAGAATACTAAAGAGAATGATGTATATGAAGTATGCAGGAAAAAGACGGCAAGGGAAACCAAGAAAGCGATGGGAGGAGCAAGTAACACAGGAAGTGCGTAAGCGAGAGGAGAAGAATGGAAGTGATTAAAGTAGGAATGATGATGGAAGGATATAGGAATATGAAGGAATTTTACTAAACTGACCTTGCCACAGGCTGGAAACAGTTGATGACATGATGATTTGAAAATGTACTGCCAACATTTCGACGAGTTTAATGCATGTACTCGTATTTGTATCTTGATTTGAAAATGTACTGCCAACATTTCGACGAGTTTAATGCATATACTCATATTTGTATCTTGATTTGAAAATGTACTGCCAACATTTCGACTAGTTTAATGCATGTACTCATATTTGTATCTTGATTTGAAAATGTACTGCCAACATTTCGACGAGTTTAATGCATGTACTCATATTTGTATCTTGATTTGAAAATGTACTGCCAACATTTCGACTAGTTTAATGCATGTACTCGTATTTGTATCTTGATTTGAAAATGTACTGCCAACATTTCGACTAGTTTAATGCATGTACTCGTATTTGTATCTTGATTTGAAAATGTACTGCCAACATTTCGACTAGTTTAATGCATGTACTCGTATTTGTATCTTGATTTGAAAATGTACTGCCAACATTTCGACGAGTTTAATGCATATACTCATATTTGTATCTTGATTTGAAAATGTACTGCCAACATTTCGACTAGTTTAATGCATGTACTCGTATTTGTATCTTGATTTGAAAATGTACTGCCAACATTTCGACGAGTTTAATGCATGTACTCGTATTTGTATCTTGATTTGAAAATGTACTGCCAACATTTCGACGAGTTTAATGCATGTACTCGTATTTGTATCTTGATTTGAAAATGTACTGCCAACATTTCGACGAGTTTAATGCATATACTCATATTTGTATCTTGATTTGAAAATGTACTGCCAACATTTCGACTAGTTTAATGCATGTACTCATATTTGTATCTTGATTTGAAAATGTACTGCCAACATTTCGACGAGTTTAATGCATGTACTCATATTTGTATCTTGATTTGAAAATGTACTGCCAACATTTCGACTAGTTTAATGCATGTACTCGTATTTGTATCTTGATTTGAAAATGTACTGCCAACATTTCGACTAGTTTAATGCATGTACTCGTATTTGTATCTTGATTTGAAAATTTACTGCCAACATTTCGACTAGTTTAATGCATGTACTCGTATTTGTATCTTGATTTGAAAATGTACTGCCAACATTTCGACGAGTTTAATGCATATACTCATATTTGTATCTTGATTTGAAAATGTACTGCCAACATTTCGACTAGTTTAATGCATGTACTCGTATTTGTATCTTGATTTGAAAATGTACTGCCAACATTTCGACGAGTTTAATGCATATACTCATATTTGTATCTTGATTTGAAAATGTACTGCCAACATTTCGACTAGTTTAATGCATGTACTCGTATTTGTATCTTGATTTGAAAATGTACTGCCAACATTTCGACGAGTTTAATGCATGTACTCATATTTGTATCTTGATTTGAAAATGTACTGCCAACATTTCGACGAGTTTAATGCATATACTCATATTTGTATCTTGATTTGAAAATGTACTGCCAACATTTCGACTAGTTTAATGCATGTACTCATATTTGTATCTTGATTTGAAAATGTACTGCCAACATTTCGACGAGTTTAATGCATGTACTCATATTTGTATCTTGATTTGAAAATGTACTGCCAACATTTCGACGAGTTTAATGCATGTACTCGTATTTGTATCTTGATTTGAAAATGTACTGCCAACATTTCGACGAGTTTAATGCATATACTCATATTTGTATCTTGTTTCGGAAGATGTTTCTGTACATGTTGCAGTAACCCATCAAGGGTCGGGAATGACATCACGGGAATAATTTAAAAACTTGACTTTACCCTCTCTTAATTCTTGAAAGAGCACATTTAAACATCATAGAGGGTATCTTTTTTGTATTATTATAAGGTGAACTCAAAATTACCTATAAAGCTTATTTTTTTCGGCAATATCTTAAGAAAGCGTGCACAATAATTTAATTGTGTCTGTTATTCATCGTAAACCACAAAACAAACTAGTTATCAATACATTTAAAAAAACAGCTCTTGAACCCGGGGGACACCCAGATTTATATTGCTTATCGTGTGTAGACAGCGTCCGGGCCTTATCCCCGACGGGATAACACTTGGACCGTGTTAAAGGGGCCTTAGCTCGTGTTCCCTACACTTCCACCTTAAATCTTGCAATTAAGTAAACTACAGGGTGTTTCACTCGCTCTCGGCCCCTGAGTTTCACTTAAAACTTTCCAACTAATGGACGTAGTTAGTGTATGAGAAGCAATCAGGGGCCGAAAGCGAGTGAAATCCTGTATTAAAACAAATCAATCAACTAGAATCTATTTTGAAGGGTGCATTCCCTTATTGTGCAAATATTTGAGGGTGACACACTTTTGTTTTAAACGTATATATGAACCTACCCTAGTGGAGGGTCCATCAAATTTCACGGCGGTTCAGACCCCCAGCCACCCCTTTTTTATACCCTTGCCTTTGGTGTCTGTCATTCACAAATAAATCAATGTATAAAAACGAGCATTTATTCTGTCTACAGCTATTACTGCACCACGCCTCGGCTGACGCCGTCAGGATACAGGATCTCCGTACTGCGCCTGAACGACCAGGACGCCCACAACTTCGACATCTCGACGATCGTCAAGCGGGTCCTCATCACCATGGACATCCGTCTGAACGAGGAGCGCTGTCTCAACAACGTGATCGTGTTCGACCTGCACGGTTTCACCGCCCAACACTTCGCCAAGTGCTCTCCGACGGTGCCGGCCTTCCGCAAGATGATGCTGTGCATCCAGGACGCCTTCCCCATGAGGATCGCCCAGATCCACCTCATCAACGCGCCCGTCATCCTTGAGAAGGTCATGTCAGTGCTGACGCCGTTGCTCAAGGAGAAGTTGGTTCAGAAGGTGAGGTTCTCTCTTTTAGTTTTCATATGCGACCCGCCTCGGGAGCGTGGTTAGCTTACGCGCTAGTTTTGTGTTGAACTAGACTGCTAAGGACGGGGATATCGAGGTTTGAGTCTCACTCGGGTGAGCTGGGGGTGGGCTTTTCCTAAATGGTTTTCCACTCTCCCTCCATGCAAATGTGGGTTCACTTCCTCTATATTCAACCTTCCTAATCCCTAACACATTAGTGTAATTAGTACTTAAGCGTATAACCCGAACGGGTAGTAAGACGCGGTGCTAAGTATTATTATCATTAATCTGCGACTTTTTTATTTATTTTTAGCGCTGCTTATTACTACCCGTTTGGGTTATACATATATGTACTAAATACTCAAATATGGTAGGTATAAGTTAGGTTGAATTTAGAAAATGTACCCACATTTGCGTGGAGGGAGAGTATAAAACCACTTAAGAAAAATCCCCCTCAGTATACCCAACCGGGATCGAACCTCAATCTCTCCGTCATAGGCAGTCTAGTCTATTGTGAGAGTGATGCCTTAGATCATGCGACCACTGACACGGGTGATATGCGTCTTACTACTCGTCCGGGCTATACGGATTTAATTTAATCACACTAATACAAGAGTGATGAGCAAGAGTATAGAAAGCTTATTTTTATAGGGGGAAGGGGGAGCCGTTAGAAAATTATATTATATATTTAGCCAATAAGGTTTGTATACGTATATATGTTATCCCCCCTCAACCTCACTTTTACTACGCCTTTAGGG
This sequence comes from Timema podura, assembly GCA_033556935.1. Taxonomy (NCBI): domain Eukaryota; kingdom Metazoa; phylum Arthropoda; class Insecta; order Phasmatodea; family Timematidae; genus Timema; species Timema podura. Next base: position 24,162,003 of record JAVRXN010000004.1, read on the forward strand.
GTAATGAAGTTACAAGTCTAATTTTCATAGGAAGATCAATTTCTGACAGCCAGAAGAGCTACTAACTCCATTATCATGTATCCATACGTCAATCCATGTGGTCTGCAGCTGTCACTTTTGATGTATATTATAAATGCAGTGCTCGAATCTCGGTCGAGTGTACTGAGGGGTTTTTTACTAAAAAATGTACACCCTCTCTCCACGCAAATGCGGGCACACCTCCTTTAAAAATCAACCTTACTCAACCTTAGTACATTAACGTGAACATGTGTGGGTTTTACCCTAAGGAGTAGTAATACTTTGTGCAAAAATTATAGATAAGTAAATAAACTGGTCACCCGCTTCGGTGGCCGCATGGTCTAACGCGCTACTCTCGTGTTAGACTAGACTGCCGAATACGAGGAAACCAGAGTTCAATCCCGGACGAGTGCACAGAGGGTGGTTTCACCAAAATGTTTTTCAACTCTCCCTCCACGCAAATCCGCGTGCACTTCCTCTAAATTAAACCTTCCTAATCCCTAGCCCATTAATTTAATTAGTACATAGGCGTATAACCCGAACGGGTAGTAAGACGTGGTGCTAAAAAATAACAGGTCTTCAACAATTACTCCTTGAAATAAATCCTCGTGTCTATGTTATAATATAAAATGTTACTTTGTATTAAACTAGTATTTTTATTTTTAGTTCTTCATTCATTCCCAACTGGACACCTTGTACAAGTACATCCCAATGGAATTCCTCCCGAAGGAATACGGTGGAGGTGTCGGACGATGAAGGATCTAAATGGTACGTCTATAAGATAAATTCATATGAAACATTTAAATTCTCTTATTTTGATTGAACCTTCATCCCAATTATGAAAGGGAACTTCTAAATTCAAAGTACACAACGTAATTTACAACCGATATGCAAGGCATAATTTTGTATCCGGGTGAGCTTTCGTTTTGTTACAAACCCCCATCCCCCTCCCTCAACACGTAATTTTGGTGCCAAACATCGTCTTATGATGAACTTGAAAGGAAATCATTACAATACAAAAATTAATGGATATCTGTGTCCGTTGTTTTTATTAATTATTGCTAATCGGATTTGGATGCAAGTTATAGTAATATATTATTTATACTTTACTGTAGGTCTAGCGAAATAAACAAGATGAAGGCGTTAGAATTTCTATGGAAATAGACTAGAAATATTATAAAATATAATTATAACCCTGAAACCATCAATTAGGCTTTAAATTCTTCAGTTTATAAATATTTTTTTGAAACAAGAAGACCAAATCTTTTTGATTTACGCTTAAGAAGAAAAACAAGATTTGAAAATTCACGCAGATTTACACAGATTAACACATTTGCACACTTTTTTTTTAAGTTACTTTAATTTTAGTTTTAAATTTGTTTAATTTCCCGGTGAACTGTTAATATACAACTCATACTATTGCCTTCGATTGGAGTCAAACTAGTTTATGTTTTTCAGAATTTACTTCAAAATATAGAACGGGTATTTTAAAATTTATTTTGGTACTTACTTCCCTCATCAAAGGAGTATAAAAAATGCAATATAATATAATAATATACCTATAATAATACCAAGAAGATTATAAATTAAAGAAGGCTTCGTTAATATAATATTCAAATCAAATTATTAATTGAATCAAAGGGAACTAATATCTACATAATATGATAATGTGCACAAAAAAAAACAGATAAATAATTTAAACTACGAAAGGTACACAAACAAGTGCATATTCCATTTTATAGATAAATAGTAACAAAACGGTAACCACAATATTTGCACATAATATTAGCAGCACAAAATATCACAAATGAGAAATTAATTTTAAGTACGCTAATACGGGTTTTTAATATGATAAAACATAAAATATTATGTGGATTGTAATGATTAAACTGTATAGAACTATGGCTAAAAATTGAAGTGGACTTCTAAACAAAAATAATAATGGGGGCACCCACACCAGTGACCTCAGGGTCTAATGCGTTAGATTTGCATTGCACAAGGTCGCCTTTGGGGGAGTGGTTAGTGTTTGAACCTTGACCTAGTACAAAAGGTTTGGTTTTTTACCATATGACCTATCATTGTGGTTTTACCATACGATCTTTACGCTAATGCGGGTGTATTTCTTTCCAGCCATCCTTTATCTCCATCTCCCTTAAATTAAAATAGAAAATAGTCCATGCGTTAAAACATATACTACTAATTTTCAGTAAATACGGATCTAAATAAACCAAGACAGTATGATCGTCTGAATGTTTCCACCTATAAGGTACTGCCTAAATTAGTTTGATTTGTTCTCCTCAATTACAGACGCGTGGACCCGAAAGATGGAGGAGTACAGGGACTGGCTACTAGAGGATGAACCACGCAGCAGGGCGGATGAGACGCGAAGACCGAACAGGAAGAAGAGCAACGCCAACTCGTCGGCTCTATTTTTAAACGACGTGGAAGGTTCCTTCCGCCAGCTCTCCATTGACTGAGCCACCGAACCGTTAACACGAAGCCTCAAATAGTTTGGACTAAAACACTAGAGTGTAGCATCGGGCTAGTAACAGAACTTTTAAGTTACCAACTAAATTTTATTGTATTTGATATGATATTATTTAATATTGTGGTACCGCATGAAGGACCTACAAAGTTTATGACGCATTTTAAAGTATATTTACAATTTACATAATATACTAATTAATGTCGTATCGTTAATCTACAAATGACACTTAGGCCAGAATTCAAAAACGAGGCAGAGTGAAACAGAAGGTGGAATATTGAGATGATTTATAGCAAAGTAGTCAAGTTATTTAAGTTTTGAATCGACTAAGACCTGATTCACTCATCTGTCATTTTTGAATATAATTTTATAAGTCTTCGGGTCTTGCAAAATATCGACCTACCTAATAAATAGTAAGGATAGTGTAATTAGATAAGAAACTACTTATTTCAAAGTAAGCGCACCCGAGCTGTTTTTAATATAATAACACTGCCTTATCAAACATATTTTCTTTTTTACTTAGTTTAAGTGGTGATTAGAATGTATTTAAGTTTTAGCATTTGAAACTATTAGTTTAATTAGTAGCTCTTAGGCAAATGGGCACCCCATAAATAAAATGTATTTTAATTTATATAATAGGCCTATGTGGTTTAGTTATAATTATATATACAAAATATAGTTTGTAAATAGGGAATCGTATTTTCACTGCTCTGTAAGAAAAACCTTCTTTTACTTTTGTCCCTCCCAATTTACAATATTTAAACCTCAATCGATTTGGAACAAATATGATTAATACTACTAGAAGGTCCTGCCGAGATCTATTAGTCGAGTCTAGTGCAATGCGAGTGGCTGCGCATGCGCTATCAAAAAGTAATACGTCTGTGTTTATTTTAGAACAACTTCAAACGGTCAAACCACTTCAAGAAAAGATCAATATAATTGTCAAATCTGACAAAAATTGTGAACATTTTATACATCTCGCCAGGAAGAAAGAAGATAAGGTACGAGTGAGTCAAAATTCACTCACTATAAGGGAGGTCCCTGGATCTAAATAACCCTCCAAAGAATGAAAACACATCACCACAGTTAAAGAATTTACCTTTAATAATTGAATTGTTTATTCCAAAATACCTAATGTTACTGATGTGCAGATTGTGTTCACTTTAACGAGAATACATAACAAAAACCCGCCCATCCCTAAACTATGGATGTATTCAGTATTTGGCTAGAGGTTCAATGTAAAACATTTATGTAAAACCGTTGAGCTGTTTACTATTGACATGTTGTGGTTTTTGAATTGGTTGCGATCTTTCCGTGTCTAACAAGTGAGATAACAATTCCATAACTGCTCAAAATGTTGTCTTTTAATCATTTGTTTTCGCGTTGTAAACTCAAAAGGGTGAATGTAAACAATAAGCTATAGATGTGTTATTTTTCTTGTTTTTAAGATTTCCACCCTTACGTAAGACACAATACAGAATCCTCGGAAAAGGTCATTTTTATTGTAGCCTAAACGGTGTGGCAGCTACTGCAAGTTTTCTTCTGTAAATAAATTCAATTAAACTATTATGTATTGTCAATTGATTATTTCCATAGATATTTTACTATGAAATCTCGGACACCTTTGTCAATTATCCTGTATTACCTTCACGGTCAGCATATAATTAGTTTTAACGATGTGATTTCTTTTTTTTTTAGCGAAAGGTTAAATTATTTGTATTGAGATAAGATATAAATGTTTAACCTCAAACAATAACTTAACTCAATTTTATGAACATACAAATTGATATTTTTAATTAATGTGTATCACAAACATTGATACGTGATGATTGTCTATCTACAATCTACATCAGGGGTTTCCAACTGGCGGCCCGCGGGCCACATGCGGCCCGCGAGACCACGTTTTGCGGCCCGCGCAATCATTTTAAGAATTTTTTTTTTAAATCTCAAGAGAAGTTATGAAAAATATTTTATAGCTTGTTCAAAAGATGTATTAATATTCATACGGCAAAAATGATCAAACGAAGTTGATAAATAATTAATAGTCAGCCGTTCTACAAGTTACGCACTGCATCGCTAGCCCAGCAAGGCTTGCTGGCTACTCTTCCCATCTCCGCTCACGCTCAATCGCGCTTGCTTGACGTGTAGTGAAGTTTCACAAGTTACTGTCAATTTTGAAGGCTTTGTTTTGTGTTGAGTGTGAAGTGTACCGCTGCTTGAGTCTTTTACGTGTACAAAAAATGAGCGGAAACTCAAAGAAACGCAAAATTGAAAATGAAAACAGAACTTACAAGAAAAGCTGGGAGAGTGACTATTTAATTACTAACAACAGTGGGAAGCTTCAATGCTTGGTATGCATGAAAATTGTGTCTGTACCGAAGGAGAACAATGTTAAACGACACTACTCAACAATGCATGAGAACAAGTATGCAACATATAAGGAAGAAGCTCGACACGCACTGGTCGCAGACTTCAAAAATAAATTAAAACAGCAAACAGGTATGTTTAGTAAAGTCTTCCAAATAAGTCATCTTCCCTGTACGCCTCTTACGCAGTGTCGCTTGAACTTGCAAAGGCAAAAAAAACCTTCACTGAAGACAGTCTTGTTAAAAAGTGTGCTATGGAAATGGCAAAGGTTTTTGAAGATGCTAAAATAGCTGAGAAATTTGAATTAGTGCCACTTTCCAACCAAACTGTACAGAGAAGGGTCATTGATATGGGAGAACAAGTAGAAAAATCTCTGATTTGATTGGTTAAAGAAATCATTCATTTCTCGCTATGCCTTGATGAAAGCACTGACCAGTCAGATGTCAGTCAGCTATTAATATTTGTGCGCACCACCTTCGAAGATTTCAGCAGTAAAGAGGAGCTATTTGATGTGTGCACTCTTCAAGGAACAACAAAAGGGAGGGACATTTATGATTCTGTTAAAAAACTGTCGACATAGTTGGAGGCTTCAGTAAATGTTCAGCCATTGTGACAGACGGAGCGCCAGCAATGACAGGGGAGAAGACAGGTCTGACGGGATTGCTAAAAGAAAATGGCGTAACGTGTCCTATGATCCACTGTCTTATTCACCAGGGAGCGTTATGTGGGAAATCAATGAAGAAAACTGAAGTTTTTAAATTTGTGGTTAAAATTATTAATATCTTAAGAGGTGGACCCTTTTGCATAGACAACTAAAGCAGTTTTTGCTGGAAATGGAGGCAGAATATGGAGACTTGCTGCTGTACAACCATGTAAGGTGGCTGAGTGCAGGAAAGTGCCTTGAACGGTTTTTTGCTATTCGCAAGGAAATCCCTGAATTCCTTAATAAATTTGTCTCGTCTGATACCACTGAACTAGAAGAAGAAATTCAAAGCCCAGAATTTTTAAAGCAGTTAGCTTTCCTAACAGACATGACAAATCACCTTAACACCTTAAACCTGAGTCTTCAAGGAAGAAACCAGGTCGTATCAGATATGGTGGGAATTGTAAATGGAATTCGAAACAAGTTAAACATTTTCATACGTGCTTTGGAAAACAATGAATTGAAACTTTTTTCTTGCTGTCTACAATTAGCGGCGGAGAAATACCAGGAAACTATAGATTTTTCAGATCTCAGTTCACACATTCAAGAAATCATTGAAGAATTCAACACACGATTCAAGGAAACTGAAACATTGAAAAGCAGTGTCCAGCTTTACGTGAATCCTATTGGTGCTACAATCGAGGAACAAGAACCACACCTACAACTTAATCTGTGCGATCTACAAGCCGATACGTTCCTACAGACCAGAAAAGAAAAGGGATCACATTTTTTAAAACTGTTATCCAACGAAAAATACCCAAACTTAAGACAATTTGGACTTAAAAATGACTTCAATGTTTGGGAGCACGTACATATGTAAAAGTATTTTTTCTTCTATGAAATTCTTTAAAAATCAGTACAGAAGTTGACTTGCAGAGTCTTCCTTGCTGCATCTTTTGAAATTAGCAACAACAGAGCTGGAGGTGGACATTCGTTTATTGGTAGATGCAGCTGATCGACCACAGTACTCCCACTAAATTGCCCTTTTTTAAGTTTTATTTTGACTACATTATTAATTTCAGTTTAACTTTGGGTTAGTTTTTTTTTTTTTTTGCCATTTGTAAAATATGAAGTCAAATAAACTGACATTCTTGCTCTTCTTCAAAATTCAATTGTTTTGGGTATAATAGTTTTTGTTTATTTTTAATTTCACTCTTTTATGCAATTGTAAAATAGTGTTTTAAGCAATTATAATGATTAAACCTTTGTTTCAATTAAACTATGCATATTATTTCATACTGGTACTCTGTTCTATTTGCAGAATTATACGAAAATTGGCCTATTATTAAAGTGCGGCCCGCAAACATGCCTAAGGTTTCCACTGTGGCCCTCGAGCCCTTACAAGTTGGAAACCCCTGATCTACAGATCGTCTTGGAATCTGGATCAAAATCAATCAAGTGTAAAAATGACGATTTCCGTGTTTAGGTTGTCATTTTTTCAATTAAGGAATGTAATTGAATACAAATTATATGTTTTTCAGTGTAATATTGTCATTCTTTCACTATAATGAAAAATAAAATGAGAGAATATGTCTTAATTTAAAAATATGTAAGCTATACTCGTATTATAATAAAGACGAAATCTAATTTATGTGCACAATTATTATTCCAACCTCTCTGTCATTGGCAAACCAAACTATACCCTGATTTTGGTTGGAATAACAGTAGAGAAAATTCAAACATATTTATTTTCGGCAACATTGATAACATGTTACCATATTATTTGTGTTATTTTATAGGTATTGATAATATATATATAAAAGGTGACAGCTGCAGATCACATGACTTGATGTATAAATATAGTAAACTTGTTTTAGTAACTAGACTAGCTAGCTTCCACTGTTCTTCCTACCAAAATCATACTTTAGAAAGCCTTGACGTCTAGGAAGCGTATCTACAGAATGTGTGGGTGATTATTTCATTGAAAATATACATCAGTGGTTCCCAACATGGGGGTGGGGAGGCGTGAAGAACTTCCAAGTGGGGAAGGGGGAGGGGTACAATAAGAAATAAAGTTAAAAGTCAGCTAAGAATTGAAGACTTTTTTTATTTCAATCCCTTTTCCAAAATTAGATAATTGTTTCTTGCATTACTAGCAACACTGTCTACCAGCTATAGCTCGTCTATTAGGTGACCAGTCAAAAGTGAGACGCTCGTACGCATGCCCGTATTTATTTTCAAGCCCGCAAGCCTCGGATTCACCCCCTCAATTCTCATCCCTACCCTTCCCCATCCCACAATTTTTTAATCTTTCCACCCCCTTAAATTCATTACAGCCACCCTGCAACACCACTGAATTTTCAACTCTGAATCTCATAAAAACTAAACAATGTTGCCAATTTGAAGTGGAAAGAGATTTGCGTGTGCTTTGTCAAACATCAAACCCAATATTCAAGAAATAATGAAAACAAAACATCAAACTAATTTTAAGTTTTTTTGTAGCACTATGCTTCAAGTGTTACATGATTTGTACAATACGAAGTATTAAAACAAAACTTTAAATATAGTTATAACTAGGTACCAAAATGTGGGAGATATGGGGTGGGGCGTGGAAACTACAAGGGGCACCAGCTGAAAAGTCGGGAACCACTGGAGAAGATATCCAGGCGTGCACGAAATACATTTGGAGGGAGGCGAACAGTGTTTTTCCAACTCTAACATTGGCAAGACAGTACAAGAAGGGCATGTTGAGGATGTTGGGAGGGGGGGGGGGGGCCTCAGAATTTTATTAAATTAGGGGTGATAATAAGGCCTTGAACCGAGCTTTTCGGCAACTGTATTTTTAAATGTATTTGTTCAATACTGGATTTTTTAAAGCTACAAGGCTTTTTCAGTGCATAAGGAAATAACTTGAAATTATTTATTTCAGTTTATCTGTATATGAGCTAAATACGAATTGATCTTAAATATATTTATTTAGATTTGCAGATATTGTTAAACTTTGTGCATTTTAGATTTAAAAAATTAACTGAATTTATTACAGCGGTTTCCAACTTTTTGTAGTTTATGACCACAACTTTTCTCTCTGCAGCCATCGCGACCCTTTCATAACTTAAAAGCGTTCAATCGAGTATTTAAGTTTTTTCACTGTGTAATTACTACCAGCCCGGACCATCTACAGTTAACTACAACAGTGAGATAGGTAAAATCTAGAGGAAATGTACCTTTATTTGCTTGGAGGGATATTAGGATAAACTACCCCTGGCAAGTATTAAAATCCTTACTTCACCTTCACCAAAAAACCAAACAAAAAGAGCGTGACATTAAACCCACATGTCCACTAATATTTGTTTTAATTATTATAAATCGCTAAATAATAATAATAATTATTATATTATATATGCGACTAATATGTAGTAAAAAGAATCAACAAGTCCCTGGGTTGGGGGATGATTTTATATTATGCTAGCAGCATTACAAGGCTGCCACAGTAAACAAGTCAGCAAGAAGCTATCAGAAATCAGAATGGAATAGCCAAAAGAACATAAGCAGTAACTAGGTCTTTTTAGCACTTTAACAACTTACTTTTCTATTAAATTACGCATCTCCTATGATAATTAAAATCCTTGAAAAAGTAAATATAAAGCTAAAACCTCTATATTGTGACCCCACCCAAAACACGCTGCGACCCCCAGGCTGGAAACCACTGCTCTATTAAACACATTCGAAGCAATATTTAACTAGTTAGCTCCTAAGATGTAGAACCGCTCGTCACTTACAAAAAATTAGCAATTTGGCCATGTTTATTAAAAACATTTTCAACTGTAAAATAAAGCAAAAAAAATTGTATAGTATCGATATTTCTACAGTATTTTGATACCTGTCTACCAATGTCCTGTTCATAACCTCATGGAAATTCCCTAAAATGTTAATACTGGTACGTCAATAAACTATTCAAAACATATTGTAATTTAGCGCGTGAGGGTAACATTTTATTAAATAACTTATGGCAAATTTGAAATCAGCACTCTAAACAATATGGTTATACGAAATGTCATGCAAATCGAACTCTAAATAACGAATTTAAAAATGTATCCCAAATTTGAAAATGTTAAAGTGTGAAAAAATAACTTATAATTTTTCATTTGATTTATTAGACTACATTAAACAAAAAATAAGATTTGTAACAATGGAGGTAACACAGCCCTATTACTCCTATTCCTTCATTGTTGCTTTGAGCCTATTTAAATTGCTTTCATGAAAGCCTATTTTAATAAACAATGAAATAAGATTCATCAGTTAAATTCAAACTAGTATGGATACTTGCTAGAAAAATTAGTGTGTATTTCAGAAGTAAAACATTAACACTAACCTCAATGTCCTCATTTCATCAGTCAGAGCTTTCGATAAGAAAACAATAAAATGTTGCGTAAAATCTACTGTATTTATGCCTTCAACATTTAATAAAGCCCTAATTAAGGCATTGGCTGTACATCATATGATAATTTTAATCATAAAACTGCGACAGTCTAGCAGCCACGAAAGTCACAACTAAAAACACTAAACCACAAATTAAACATTGGCTGACAATGCTGCCACTTCAAGCATTGCTGGCTGAGTGAAATTTTGCCACTGGACAGCTCATGTTTCTTTATGATTCGTTTCCATACCGCATTCGGCATACACTCACCGGCCGTTGTCTCTGCTTACTGAAGACGGCGCTACTAGACTACTTGATTAACTAAGATTTCTACAATTTACTACAGAAGGAATCTCATATCAATGTTTGATGATTTTTGAAGTTGGGATTTTTTGTAGAGTAGGGATTAACAGTTGAGAAATTTTAAATTTGTCTGTACAAGTCTGTGGTAAGGGACTTTCATAATATAACGTAATGGGGTACAGAATAAAATAATAATATTGCGCGTCAAGGCTACAACATTTATGGACCAATTTCTGGAAAGATTTGCCAGTTCTAAGGTACCGTTGCCCAGGGACATCCGGATGTATTAATCGTACATCCTTTCTGTGAAGGCTCTTTCCATGTCCCGATGAGATGAAGGGATGCTGATAGTGAATATGAGGGTGATAGTGAGCTATGAGGGTGATGGTGAGTATGAGGGTGATAGTGAGTATGAGGGTGATAGTGAGTGTGGGGCCAGTGGAAACACCTAAACCTAACTTAAGCCTGAGTAACCAAACCCTGGTGACCGTTGGGGTAATTCTTCGTTCGGAATACCCTAGGAACCAGCCGCGAATCGAGCCCGGGACCCCAAGGGTCGAAGTCAGGTGCACTGACCACTACACCGCGGAGCCGGTTACCTCAATATAAGCCTTAATAAATATGTTATTTTATGATCGAATTGGTGTACTGAAGTATTGACAACTGGGGTACCATATTTTACTTTTTATAAAAACAAAAATATCTTGGTTATTGTTTTGTGCTTCTCTGCAGTCAAATGCTGGTGCATTTTCTAAATATTAACTCTCCTCACCTTCTTCCCTTAGCACCATATTTCAAACTATGTTCCTCCATAGATATCTTAGGCTTCGAGAGACAGTTTTATAATATTATTATTGTTTTTCACCCTTTTAATAGTATCACTAAAAAGAACTGCCAATTTTTTTTTTTCAAATCTGAATAAAGTACATTTGCCAGAACACGCGATGTTTTGCGGGTTTTTTATACTTGTAAAATGTAACTGTCTTTAGTGAATGTTCATATGAGAGCTCCAGCATGTATTTATTCTGATAAAAAGGGCTCTTTGATCTAAAAAGTTTGGGAACCCCTGCCTTAGATTTAAAAAGTACAAGCTAGCCCTGGCACTATCGAATAGGGAGTAGAAATTTTTTTAAAGTGGGATGAAACGGGACGCGAGAAAAACCAGTATTTTTAGCAGTGTTTGTGACTAAAAAAAATTGGCTAAAATAAATAAAATGTTGCTCCAGTACAAACAAAGAGTTTAATTTTCTTCACACGGTGATATCAACAGTTGTTGAATATCTGTCATGAGTATAGCGGCATTAGATGAGAAACTTTTTAAATTAAGAGAAAAAGTTGTCATTCAATTCCAGGATACCTTTGACAGATATTCAACAACTGTTGATTTCACAATGTGAAGAAAATTAAACTTTATGTTTCTACCGGAGCAATATTTTATTTATTTTGGCCGAAAAAAAAGTTTTGCTATAAAAACGGCAAAAACGCTGAATTTTCTCAAGTCCCCTCTTTTCCAACCTTTAATGTCTACCAGATAGCCTACGCATTCTTTTTTCGGTTGGTGTGGTATGACTGACACAGGCTGGTGAGCATCACTTTGTCCACAACACAATGAAAAGGTGGTTGATAATGGAGCAGGAGGGGCCAAATAGACTGACTGACTACCTTTGGGAGTCGCGATATACCATAACCTTTTAATATCCATAGGCCTAGCCAGCCACGTGGTCACCAAATGTGATATGTCACCCACCTTATCAACTAACAACATGTTCACTAAACATCAACAGCGCCAAGAGCATGGGGACGTAGATATGTAATGTTTTGCCAAATTAATCCAAACAAAATTATTTAAACTCTCATATTCATAGGTAAAAAATATTTTTATTTCATTTTATTTAAATGTAGATTTCTGAATCTATATTAAATCAATTTTTTCATAGTTCCACTTGGAAGAGTGAAAAGCTCTATGTGATAAATCTATGATTATAGCCCAGAATAGAGTTATGTATAAATAAAGAACATTCAATTTCGTTTAAAATATGTTTTATTGGACGTATCATTTAAAAAAGTTTTTTGATATTTAATCGTAAAAAAAAAAAACTATGGTGTTCCATAAATTTTAATATGAAACCAAGTATTTAAATGATGAGCTATATTATTAATATATCAAAAATAGTGTGATAGCCAGCTACAAAAAATACATAAAGCGAATTGCGTCATTATTATACTTTGGCTGTTCAAAATTTCGACTGGACCCAAGCTACGATAAAAATAACGAGGTAGTTCCAGCTTCTGCCACATCTGCACCGGCGAAATGACCAGTAGAGCTACCTAGTAGCTTTTAGTGATAACTATAAACCATACGATCTATCGAGCATCAACTCTCACTTCCAGCTCGTGACAGGAATGTATCGATTCAATACAATTAACGTATTTTGTTGATGATTAAAGCACAGTCTGTGAAACGTTACCTCACCCCCTGCTCAAGTATCTGGCGGATGATGGAAATGTCATCCATAGGAGTGTCGTGTGTCATGTAATAAGAGGACTTTGGGACAGTTTGTTTTATATATTTTGTTGCTAGGTTACCGGGCGTGTGTCGAGTGTGTGTCACACAGCTGTTTCCAGTTTTTGTTTCGCCCTTTTTTGTTTGTTTGTTCTGCTGACAGATAAGAAAGCACACGCTGTCGATAAACTGTGTGATCTAAATTGTTGTACTCTTAAAATAAATATACAGCGCATTTAGATTTTGTATTGAATAAATATTTTAACCGCTTGGTAGGAATGATCTAAACAAGTGAAGTTAGTAAATAATACAGGTGAGTCACCTGTTCTATTTTTTTCAAAACGCCATGTCAAGAAAAAATCACTTTTCAGCGCGTCAAGAAATTCAAGATTGGAGTGAGGATGATGTTCAAGAAGTTCTTAAAAAAGTACGTATTCGTAATTATAGTATTTATAAAAATTATTTCGCCCATAATCAATAGATTCAATTTTCCCACAATTTCTAAGAAAATATAAATCTATTATATCCTAATAAAACGATGTACCAGTTGAAATACTGTGTAATATTGTTAATTTTATTGGTATATTTTCTAGCCAAAAGTACTGTAGTGTTGAATAAATTGTTGAATCGAAGTCCTACATTTAATTATAGAATGTCAGAAAGTATTGTTACACATCTCCCCCTACTACTTCCTGGTAAAATCAATTAGAATCTCATTTATTGAGCAAAAATTTATCAAAGGGGAAAAAAAGCGCGGTGGTTTTTTCAACACGTTCTATTATGCGACTTTTATATTGTGTCATATATTAAACACGTCTTATTTTATTTCATAAGCTTAGCTTGCAATTTATTTATATACACAATAACTATTTAATTCAAATGAAAGCTCAGAAATAGACATTCGCTGTCCGTGTTCAATAATCGCGCTTCTTTGACGCCATAAGATTTAAATTAATACAATATTTTTCCGTGTGTGAAGTTGTAGTTTGTACACACCTCGATACATCTTTCAGGAAACTACTAAATATTGTCTTACAGGCTTAACATTTCCTGCTCCTCAGAAATTAAACGATCACGATTTCTACCGCCGGCAAGTTAAATATATTCATTCACAACAATGACTTTACTGTAAACCAAATTCAAATAAAAACTAGGATTTCATGTTTTCCGTCCGTAGTGTAGTGTTAAACCTAATTGAAATCCTGCATCCAAACAAGTTTTTTTTATTAGATTAAAATACATATACACTTTTCATGGGCGAAGGGATGGAGGGGTCATGGGGTTTAATCCCCCCCCTCCCCCTTCCATCCAGAAATGTTCCAAAGTTTTTAGTATGAAGCTTTAAGATGACCTTGTATCAAACTTTAAATAACTTAGAGAGGCGTTCACTTTTCAAAAATCACATAGTAGCTTTTATAGGCATTTAATTTTCACAAAATTTCCAGGTGAATATTAGGCCTACTCTAAATGGCTTCTAGAGGCATTCGTTTTCTAAAAGAAAATATGCATATAATATTTATATTTAAAAAAATCCTCGTGAACGCCACTCCAATTAGCTTCTAAAAGCATTCAATTTTCAAAAATGTGTCGGGGGAAGTCCAGTTTCAATATCTTATAAGAGCATCTAACTTTTCAAAAAAGATCCAGGCGTGGACCATTCCAAATAGCTTCTAAGGGCATCAAATCTAAACAAATTGTCTGGTTTATGACCGCTTCATATAAGCCTAGCTTTTAGAGTTTTCTAATTTTCGAAAAAAAAGAAAGAAAGAAAGTCAGGCAAAGAACACTCTAAATAACTTCAAGGGCATTCCAAATTTAAAAAAAAAAAAACTGTGTGAGGACCAATTCAAATATATTCTAAGAGCTATAATTAATTTATTAAAAAAATCTGGTGAGCAACACTTAAAATAGTTTTTATAAGCTTAAACATTTTCAAAAATTCCCTAAGCAGACTACTCCAAATAGCTTCTAGTAGTATCCAAATTTAAAAAATTTCGAAGCGAGCATTATTTTAAATAGTTGTTAAAAGAATATAATTTTCTATCATTAACTGAGAGTGAGGAGGAGAGAAATTCTCTAAATAAACCTTTTTGTTACTTGCCTCCCTCTCCCCTCTTATACAAATAAAATTCCACCACTACCTTATAAAATAACAATGTTCTTATTTCTTAAGGTTTAATAGTAAGTCTTAACATCATGTCATAAACTTAACATTTTGGAACCCCCTCACCCCAAAAATTAAATTCTCTCTACCTCCATGAAACTCTTATTTCAAACGGTAGTGTCCGAGGGGTATTTTTGTTTTGTAAAAAATATGAATAAACGATCAACTAAAGTTTCAAAATTAATTTTATTTGAATGACTCTAAATGATGTACATTGACAATTAATATATCCTGACGTACACATACAAGTTATAATTATAGCAAAATTGACTATTAAAGGTAGTTAATTTCATCCTCTTTGGATGGACTTATACACTTCTTTCAGTTTATAAGAAGATACAATGTCTCTTGGGCTACTACACGCATAGCACATTAACATGGCACGAACACGTGACTAGTAAATATATATATATTATATTTACTCTTGTAGAATACTCTTCCAAAACAATATAATAATTTTCTTGACAATGAAGCCTAGCATGTGATTTCACAAAAATAGCTAATCTTTGATGTTAAATTAATAATAAAAAATTACTCGTTAAGTCATACTAATTTCATTTATGCAATTTTGACTTAAGGGCACCAACTACTTAAAAGGAAATATCCACACGCTGTTGTATTTCTTAAGGGAACGGCAGTTTTGAAGCTACCAAACCACAAAAAAAATAGTAATTATAATTATTTTCTGTTGTGACATAATTTTTTATGTTTAAGTAAAGCTTGATATATATTTATCCATAGTTCCCGGGCTCGATCCTCGGCGACCCGCCTCGGTGGCGGAGTTTGGCTAACGCGCTAGTTTCTTGTTGAGCTAGACTTCCGAGGACGGGGAGATCGAGGTTTTAATCTCGATCGGGTGAATTGGAGGTTTTTTCCCTAAATGGCTTTCCACTCTCCCGCCACGCAAATTCGGGTTCACTTCCTATAAATTGTGACGGGGTCAAACTCAGCCTCGTGAGGTCAAATGAGAAACTACCTGAATGAAAGATTAGCGGTACTGGCCTAGAAAACTGAGATTAACGGCCGGAGGTTTCGTTGTACTGACCACATGACATCCTCTATTAGCAGAAGTTGGCACAATCTTCGCCAACAGATGGTGGGTGGTCGATATGGCTTGATTGCAGGTTGAAGCCGTATATTTTTTTATCTGTGTCTCTAACTTTTTTTTTATATCCATTACTGTTTCCAGCCTATGGCCTAGGTCAGTTTTTTATTCAAAACATTTATTTTCCACTACTGATTGGCTAGGCCTTTCGTAGCTTCATAAGCCTTATAACAGCGGTTCTCAAACATTTTTTAGGTTACACCCCTTGGCCATGACTAAAAGTTTAATGTACCCCTAAGATAAAACAATTCTAAATGACGGGCTTTAAGAAATATAACCTCATGGTAAATTATTGATCTATTTAATCTATTGGGAAAAAATACTCGTATATCATAATATTTCAAATGTATGAGAATCCTACTGTTAAAGCCTTAACATTATCTCTTATTGAGAATCGTTATGATCAGTTAAAATACCATTATTTTACTGTAAAAAGTATGTAGAAAAGTTGTATAAATTTTCTTCACAAATTCGTTCAAAAATAAAGAAAAAAAGTAAACCTAAGCACAATATTTTCAAATCAAAATTTTTAATTGTAATTCTGGAGATGATATATTATAAATCTCAAAGTTTTTCAGTGAGAGGGCTGCATGGTTTGGCACAATTTTTTATGTCTGGCTCCAAATGTAGCCTATTGCAATACTTATTTTTTGGGTACACCATGTATGAAAAACCACTCTTACATAGATATGTTGTTGAGAAAGGCACCATAAACTGCTAATATAGGTATCAAGTAGAGGGTTGTAAAGTCTCAGAAATCGATCTCCAGCCGAGAAAATACAGGAAAAAGAGGGGTGGTAATAACCAGTTAACGGTAACTGCCAACAATTAGGCTTTTCCATACGTCCCTTATTATTTTGCCAACTTTCCCTTGAGAGCTGCTCGCGTACCCCAGTTTGAGAACCGCTATCTTATAATATAACTTAAGACTAGGACAGGCACAACATCCAGTCCCCGGTTGTTAATTTATCAATGTGAAAGGGTAAACCCATATTTTCATCAATAATAAATTTTCGGCCATGCAGGGAATCAAATCCGAGACCCTAGCTTAGTAGGCAGACAGGCTACAGACTGAGCTAAGGTGTCGGACTGTTTCTAATAATTTACTTTGATCTTAGAACTGTGACATTTTGCGTTAAATTTTGTTAAAAATGAATTAATTCTACTGTTTCATTCAATTTTTAAAAAATCTATAAAACATAATTATTTTTTAAAGATGTTATAAAAGTATATTGATGATACCCTCCACCTCAATTTTGACCCGAGCCCTATTTTTTAAATAATACACCACCTCCTAGGTAATGAAGGATTTATTGACGTTTTCAACCCTCACATTTGATTAATATAATCATCAACTGCGCTAAATATGAGAAACAGTTATAAAAAATAACCTGCTTCAATGGCCGAATGGACTTAAGGGGTCTCTATCGTGTTAGACTGGCCTTCTGATGAACGGGAGATTGGGGTTTGAATCCCGGTCGGTTCTACTTACTGTGGTTTATCCTAAAGGGTTTCCCTTTCTCCTTCCACGCAAGTTACCTCCAAAATGCTTCCTTCCTCATATCTACCCCACTACAGTAATAATTATGTATGCGTATAACCTAAACAGGTAGTAAGACATGGAGATAAAAAAAGTTTTAAAAAAATTATAAAAATTGTAAATATTGTAAAAGGTTTTGTGAATGTTTCGGAAAAAAGTACTAATATCTTATCATGAATGTTAACGTTAAAAATAAAATTCGGAATTTGATTGACTCGATTTTCAAAACCTTGAATCTAGCATTTATTTTCTGAATAACTCAATGAAACAATGATGGATTAAATTACCAAGCTATTATACTTGTAAATTACGCTTACAGCCGCATCTAAATATCACATTCTTTGAATTGAAAAATGACACCTGGACACGGGAATCGAACCTGGGACCTGTGGGCTAGTATGCCAATTTTCTAACCACTGAGCTATACAGGAATTGTCCTATGCCAAGGGTCATTTCTTCACTCATATTTTAAGGCAGAGTCTGTGATGGACGTGTGGAAATGGCAGCTACATATGAGTGATCAATTAAGATCACAAACTATCAGATAACGACAGTCACCAAATGATCACATCCAAAATGCTGTTCTTCTCACCCATTCTTCTTAGGATTTGTTCATTTGTCACCCTGTCTGTCCTGATCTTCGCAAGTCTTCTCCATCATCACATTTTAAAAGGAAATCTTAATACTACTAACCCAAATACACTTCATAACCAGTTTTTGAAAATGTCGGTGATTCTCAGACTTCAAGGTCACGTTTTCCCCAGCATTGTTCCCGACGTGAAACAAAATTAACATTTTCCCAGAGAAGAAAGACACAAATCTGCATCCTTGCGAATACTTGTGGTTCTCAAGATTGTGTTCTGTGTTATAGAAACTACAGTACGTGTATATGCTCTAAAGATTCTCAAACTTATTCTTAGATTAAACTCCTTGGTCTAAAAGTCTAATGCAGCCCTAAGATAAAATTTCCCCAAATGACAAATATCAGGTAATCAAAGGAAAAAAAATATATTTCAATCACTTCGGAAATTCCCCGCCACGTTTGGTTATCCTGCCATTTTCCCTTTGAGAGCTGCTTGCTTGCACCTAGGGGTACGCCCACCACACTTTGAGAACTACCGCTCTACAAAGTTGTTTCCCAAACACTGGTAAGCATACCCCTAAAGGGCATGCGAAGGATTTTAGGGGGTGCGCGACGTACTACCGAGAGTTCACAGCGTCGAAGACGTAAACAGGGCTATTCAACTTGTTATAAGAAGTGTTTAGTCTAATATCAAATCATATTGATAATGTTAAAGGAAATTTAAATAGTTTAATATGAAAAGGTTCATTTTAATCAAAAATAATTTTTTTTAACGGTGGGGACATAAGTATTTGAGAAAATATAAGATCTAAGGAATAAAAATAAGATGTATTGATAGAAAAAATAATCAAAAGTAGTTTGAAGAAACATTGATCGCGGGAACTTTGATAAGTTAATAAGTCAATTTGGGCCCCAAAAGGTTGCCAACCTCTGATCTAAGACTCTGTATTCAATATTTGTTTTTAGCAGGGGTGTAGTGGAGCGAGAACGCCATTCCGGCACTGTTTTTCATGGGAAAATATTCAAAATATTTATTTTTTTGGTAAAGTTTTATACTACGCAATTCTAAGTAAACTAATTGATTTTATATAATTATTATGTTAAAACTTTTTTTCATACTATGAGTCTTCTGGGGAAATCTACTGCGCCCTTTGTAATTTCTTTGAATTTTGGGGGAAGTGCGCTAAGTAAGTTTCTGCCTTAGTAACCATCAAAATATGCTCCAAATAACTTCTAGGGGCATTTATGTTTGTGAAATCTTTTCGCCTGCGGCGGTTGGGGGCCTGCCCCCCAAAGCCTCCCCCCCTTCAACTTGGGGTTGGTTAGGTTTACGGCCTAGCGTTCCGGCCCTGCTAAATTTACGACAGGTTTAAGAACTGTTGAAATTGAAACTGGTATAAAATCAAACTAAGTCGTATCTACTGAAGAAATCTTTTATTTATCTTGTCCCCAAAAAATGTTTTATAATAAAATATGAGCCTTGACGTTGGAATATAGAGGACGCGAGAAAAAAGTATTTTTGCAGTTTTTTATATAAAAAATTTTTTTTGGCAAAATAAATTAGATAATTCTCAAGTAGAAACATGTAGTTTAATTTTATTCACAAGGTGACCTCATTAGTTGTTGAAAATCTGTCAAGGGTGTCCTGGAATTAAATGACAACTTTTTCTCTTCATTTAAAAAGTTTCTCATCTAATGCCGCTATGCTCATGACAGATATTCAACAACTGTTGATATCACCATGTGAATAAAATTAAACTCTACGTTTCTACCGGAGAATTATTTTATTTATTTTGGCAAAATACGTTTTGCCATAAAAACTGCAAAAATATTGCCCTTAGCTTGTTTTCTATACACTCCCTCCTTATGATGACGACTCATCCTGGGAGTAACGAGTCTTCTTAGTAAAAGTTAATTCAACTCGTGAGAGGCGTGGGCCTACAGTTGCAATGCCATTTCCTGCGTTCCTAATCAGAAGGAAACGGAACTATGGAGATATTGTAAAAACATTTCCTCACTAAAAGTAAAAAAACTTACCCCTTGCTTAGGATTTTATTATCTCTACGGGCTATCGGCCTATTTACATTAATAAGGTGGGGGTGAGAAAGGGAAATTTTTTGAATAAACGTATCCGCATTTACTAACAGGTAGAGTGGTAAATCATTTTGGAAATTTAAAAAAATTGTACTTTTGGCCCGTCCAGGATTTAAACCCCGGATTCTCCCCCTTCACCGACAAACCATACAAAATGAGACTGACGCCATTGGATGCGTGTCCACTGATAAGGATTTGTTAAGTAATATTAATCTTTTATTATTATATTTAGCACCGCGTCTTACTACCCATTCGAGTTATACGCTTAAGTACTAATTACACTAATGGATTAGGAATTGGGAGGGTTGAATTTAGAGGAAGTGAACCCGCATTTGCGTGGGGGAGAGTGGAAAACCACTTAGGAAAAGCCACCCCCAATTCACCCGACCGAGACTCGAACCTCGATCTCCCCGTCCTCGGCGGTCGAGCTCAACACGACTAGCGCGTTAGCCAACTACGCCAACGAGGCGGGTTAATATTAATCAATGTTTGTGTTTGAAAATGAACTAAACTTTCCAGTCACCCGTTTCAGTGTTATAACGGTCTCCAAGAAGTCACTATCGCGATAAACTGGTCTGGCGATTACGGAAAGATCGAGGTTCGAATCTTGGTTGGGTGTAATGAGGGTTTTTTCAAACTAGTTTGCCACTCTCCCTCCACGCAAATGAGGGTACATCTCCTTTATATATAACCTACCTAATCCCTAAGCCATTAGCGTAGTTATTATTATTATTATTATTATTATTATTATTATTATTATTATTAGCACCGCGTCTTACTACCCTTTCGAGCTATCCGCACTTACGCTAATGTATAATGGTAGGGTGATTGTGAGATGAAATGGAGGACCTACAGCTTAACGTGGGATCCGAACCACGGTGGAGGCTTGGCATTCCACACATTCACAAGCTGTGATTAATACACGTCTTGTCAGAGGTGAAGGAAGTGTTTGGCAATCAGATAAATCCATGCCAGGACCAAGGATTGAACCCCGTACCCCCAGCACGGAAGTCCGACACCTTAAAACCTAGACCGCCAGGTCACCCGTAATTAGTACATAAGCGTATAACCCGAACTGGTAGTAAGACACGGTGCTTAAAGAATATATATATATATATATATATTAAAATTGTTTTAGTAACTACCAGATACGGTTCTTCTTACCAAAATGAGGGTATGAGTTAAATGATGTGCACAAAAAAAAAATCAATCATTAATTTCGCTTTCGTTTGGTTTCTAAAGAAAAATGTAGGAAGTAGCACTATAAAGTCGATTCAATAGGCCTATTTGGTTAAAATTTAGCAGGGTGTAATGGGCAACTGTAGAGTACGAAGAGTTCCACATTGCTTTGGAGTAGACTGTACTTGAAAGCAACACACGGTTCTAATTTATTCGGAAGACAAGTTAGATCATTCACGTCACACTCTAGATAGAACCTCTTGTATTTTATATTAAACGTTTTTCACTGTTTCTTGGTACGCGTAGCCTTACATTAGTTACGCTAGTGTGATTGGGATGAGGAAGGTGTAGTTTTAGATTAAATATATCAGAGTTCTCGTGGAGGTTGAGTGAGAAAGCCACGTAGACCTAGAGAAAAATCACCCTTTCTGCACCCGACTGGTACTCGAACCCCGATCTACCCATCAGTGGCAATCCAGTTTAACACTAGAAAGACCGTTCGAGCCCCAGTATATACATATTTTATATATGTTTTAAATTATCTATTTCTCTTAAAGAAGCGTATGCGATGGGTGCGTTTGTTTCCGGTTCCTTTTGATTACGTCATTGACGTCGACACCACAATCACAAACGTGAAATACGATACCACTTTCAATATACTATGCGCTTCATTACCCCCAATTCCCCGTTTTATTATTTTTTTCACTTTTCTATATTTTTTATTTTCATTTCAAATTCTTATAAAATTTTCCCATTTCAAAAATTTCTCGCGACTCGCCAAAAATCTGTTAGCGACCCACAGTTTGCGAGCCACTGCCTTAGGGGTCAACAGAGAGCCACGTTAACACTCTTATGAGGGGGGACGGGGGGTGAGATCTAATATCTATTTGATGTTACAAGGAAGATAGGGGCGTGAAACAGGGTCAGGAATAGAGCGTCACATGGTTTATGAATGGCTCTTAGACCAGGCGTGTCACACTCGTTTGATCTTAAGGGCAGCATTGAAAATGGTAGATACTGAGGGGGGACCATAGTCCATAATAAAATCTGTACTGTCTAATGTTTTTAGCACCGTGTCTAACTACCCGTTCGGGTTATACGCTTATGTAGTAATTCCGCTAATGGTTTTAGGGATTAGGTAGGTTATATTTAGAGGAAGGGTATCCGCATTTGCGTAGAGGCCAAGTGGAGTATCATTTTGTAAAAACCACCCTCTGTACACCCGATCTAGTTTTGAACCTCGATCTCCCCGTCATTGGCAGTCTAGTCTACCGCGAGAGTAGCGCGTTAGACCACGCGGCCACCGAAGCGGGTGTCTTAAGTAAAAAATAATAATTCCAGCTCTGTATCTGAAAATTACAAAACAAAATATATAATAATATAAAACAATAAGACAAACCCTATTCATGTTTTATCGAATATTTGCAACCTTTAATTTGCAACAATGGCGGTAATGTCGGGCTTTAAATCTGATGCCAAAGTCACTTTTAAAATAAATTGTTGTTTGGTTTAATTCCATGTGAGAAAACAACTGCCAAATATTTCACACAGTGCGTAGCTTCAACAATTTTGTGTGGATTGATCCATGTGGAAGAAAAAGCATAGATTTGGGACAGAGATCCACCCTTAGGGGTGCTCAAACAGTGAATCCTCATGGCCCTGCGCCGCCCTCTCCCCTCGCTTGTTAGGTGACAGTGGGGGGAAACAAGTTGGGGGAGGAGAGGGGGGTTTGCTTGATCTCTCGTATAGTAATCTGCCTGTATAGGCTATTTATCAAATATTGCCAGAGTATATAAAAAAAAACATAATTATGTGTTATGATTTATTGAACGGGTGATGTGAGTTCTCCGTTTTAACTCCACCTATTTGCAATTGTTTGTCTGTCTGTGTTGGGTATACCTCACGATAACTTTTGAACGCATCAACCGATTTAATTCAAACTTAGCACAGTTATTTGTGCCTCTATACCGATCAAGAACGTTGGGGAAGAAATTCGAAATAAGGGTTGGGGAGAAATCAGCCCTTATTTGTATAAAAAACATTGCTTCTAGCATTAATTATTACAATGTATTTACCTTTTAGGTCGTTCTTGATGCTTTATACGGCTGAAAATTTGTATATCGGTGCAAACTACTTTACTAACATTAATAAAAAAACTTTTTGGGGTGAAGGTAGGGGGAAGTGATGCAGATAACTGGAGATCCCACAAATTAACTTTGACCAAAGCACCTACGTCTGCTAAGAGTAGCCCTGTTGGCACACCAACCTCACAGACTAGAGTTTCCCAAATTATGCCAAGCCCCCAAATATCACATTCCTAAATTTTATATTTCCTAGGTGTTAATAAAAAAGGATAGTAAGGTCGCATTGCATTATGGTTCATCATAAGGTCCGCGGAGGCCGCACAAAATCAATGGATTACGCGCGCGAGTTCGACGTTCTTGCTCTAGAACATTCGACCACCGAAGAGATGTCAGAATCGATTCTTAATTTCGAGCCTAAAGAGAAGTGGAAACTGTCAACCGAACGGAGAAGATTCTTCCGGCGACATAAACAATCAACCATTATCGCTCTCCGCCTCCGGGAAGTGAACAAACCCGAGAAAAAAAACACTTTCTTATCGTCGTGAAGAGGAAACTAGTTCTGACGTCACGCTAAAAGTGACCTTCTCGTTCTTCTTGCCTTTTGCTCCAGAAATGTCCTCTTTTTATTGTGTTCGATCGAATATACAGTTCAAAGAAATCTCGGGAGAATTCGTGGTCGCAACTTGTCTACCTTATTCGCCCCTTTCCATTTTCGCCGCTTATGCTTTTCAACCCTTCGTGCATCTATCAATTTAAGGTTAGGTTTTGTTAGGTTGGGTAAAATCTCGTCTTTAACCTAGATTTCTTGTGAATAACCATCTGGAAGGGCTTTTTGAGTTCTTATACATAAGGATACGACTAATTTGCCATTGGATAGTTGGATAATTCTAATCCACCATGGTTGCCCATGAAGTTTTTGCTTAAATAAATGGTAAAAAAAAAACCATTTGATTCGAAATTTAGAAGAACATATTTGGATAATTCGAAGATTATCCCGTACATTGTTAATTTATTCGAGTTTGTACTTATTTCAAACCTAACTTAACTATCGTTATCAAATCCCCCCATATGCCAAAAATGTCAAATAAAGTTTGAGTTATTGAAGCACCTACAATGATGGAAAAACTGAGATGATTCACTGAATACCAACCAGACGTGAAATACAACATTTTTAATGCAATCAGTGAACTAAAATAAAAGTTTATTGAGTCATGATACAGACCAATATCACTAATTTTTACCATCGTAATGTCATCTAAGTGCAACAACTTATTTAACTCTGCAATTTTCGTGTGTTCGTTTCCAGGGTTATTTATATTTTGTGCTCGAAATTTTCTGTTTTTATTTTTTATTTATGTATATATATTAAGTATGTGTGTTTTATAGAACATACTATAAAATGTGTGTGATTATATGTGGCATATTTTGAGATTATTGATTTATTGTGTACCATCTGCATAGATACTCATAAAAGTGATTAATTCGAATTTGGGATATTTATAATTTTTTTAAATATCCCTTGGAGTTTGAATTTAATAAGTTTTATTGTATATATCAGGGTTCTCTTAGGGAAAAGTCCTTTCAGAAGACTATTCGTAATAAAATCGGGCTATACACACTCCACAAGATCCATATCTTTATAATCCTTAAGTCCACCTGAATTTCAACTTTGGTGTAAGCTCTCCAGCTCCTTAATCACGTTATTTTGTGTCGACCAATGAGAAAATATAATACACTTTCCAACAAAATTAATCGAAAAGAAAAAACTATCCCGGCAAATTCTATAAACAAAATAATTATCTTCATTTTTTTATTCAATGTTTTTATTTAAAATAACGTAATATTTAATGAAATAGTGAGCGTTTCATTTCGATTTGCACATTAATACTCATGTGTGTTTATACAATCATGTGATTGGCGGTCCGTAGTCGTTCGTAACGACGGTCCTTCACGTGGGAGTGTAGAGGACGCGAGAAAAGGTGAGGAGTTTTGTGATTTTTATAACAAAACTTCCTTTTTGTCAAAATAAATAGAATATTGCTCCACCAGAAAGATGTAGTTTAATTTTACTCACATAGTGATGTCAACAGATGATGAATATCTGTCCATAGCGGCATCAGATGATACATTTTTTAATTTAAGGAAAAAAGTTGTCATTAAATTCCAGGACACCTTTGACATATATTCAACAAACTGTTGAGATTACAATGTGAATAAAAATAAACTTTGTGTTTCTACTGGAGAAATATTTGATTTATTTTGGCCAAAAAATTGTTTGATATAAAAACTGCAAAAATACTATTCCTTAATTCGTGTTTCTTACACTCTCACCAAGGGGAAACCCACATTTTATCATTGGTACTTTTTAGCCTATACTGAGAACCGAACCCGGGACTCTTATCTCAGTAGGCAGACACGCTACCAGCTGTTATTAACCTAATACATAGTTTTCCGCCCGATTTTATCCCCCGAAAACTTCAAAAACACAAAAATAAACTTCAATGAACAGAAAAGCTTTTAGAATTAAGGTGACGAACTAAATGTGTTCACAATAATTTGATTTTTTTTTTCCTAGTTCTATAGGTATCCAAGAGAGTTTTTAATTATTTTTATAATTTAATTTTTAGCACCCACTTCGGTGGTTGCATGTTTCTAACGCGTTACTCTCACAGTAGACTGGACTGCCGATGATGGGGAGATCGGGTTTCGAATCCCGGTCGAATGTATTAAGGGTGATTTTCCCTAAATGATTTTTCTTTATCCCTCCACGCAAATGCGGGTACACTATAAATTCGACCGCCTTTATTCCTAGCATATTAACTTAATTTGGTACATAAGCGTATAACGCAAACAGGTAGCAAGACGCGGTGCTAAATTATTTTTAATAAATGTTTCTCGGACTGGTAGTAAAAATGCAGCAGTGAAAAAATAATTTTCTAAAATAATTCAAAGTTCTTTTGGCTACACTTAAACCATTGTGTTTTTATTGTGTTAGCAAGCTGGTGTGTGAGGGGAGAGGGGGAAGGAAAGGGGGGGAAAGGAGTATTAATGTATACGTCCAGTCTAGCAGCTGCGCTTGTTTTGTTAGTGTTCTTTATAGGGTTAAAGGTTTGGGGGATTGCACTGCCCAGTCACCGAGTCTTGTATGCCCCAGAAGGCCATATTCGTTAAAAAAAAAAGGGGGGGGGGGAGGGCTCTATATTCGAAAGGGTATTCGAGCGCGTCGTCGTCGTCATAAATATATCTGGCCATTTCGCCAGACCAGTCCAGTTTCAATCTCGTCATTTGAAAGTCTGTACAAAGAGCATGTAACAAACAATAAAATGGTTTCATTTAGAAAAAAAAACTGTACGTGTTCGAAGCTCCTTAATCATTTGGTACTTTGGCACAGCGATATTAAGTGACGCCCAATAAAATTAGAGATAAAACACACACACTTTTAATTTTGCATATTTATTTATAGCTCCTATAGCAACAGCCTGATATACAGCGTGGGAAATTATTTAGTAAATAGCAACCTCAGTAGATCTGATTGGGATTTGAACCCGATCTCTCGTCTTCAGCCGTCCGTTCTAACACTAGAATCGTCGGCCACTGAAGCGGGTCATATATCCAAATCTTGTCCATAGTTTTTTTTCACTCAACACTCTCAATTAAAATTCACCCAAAATCTATATTTTATGTCGCGACCTAACCCTCGTGGGCTTGATTTGTCAGGATAACTTGCGGGAGTGGTTAGGTTGCAGGCAAGGTAATTGTGTGGGTTCGAAATAACATGTATTATTATTATTATTATTAGCACCGCGTCTTACTACCCGTTCGGGTTATACGCACTTACGCTAATGTGTAATGGTAGGGTGATTGTGAGATGAAATGGAGGACCTACAGTTTAACGTGGAATCCGAACCACGGTGGAGGCCTGGCATTCCTCACATTCACAAGTTGTGATTAATACACATCTTGTCAGAGGTGAAGGAAGGGTTTGGCAATCAGATAAATCTATGCCAGGACCGAGGATTGAACCCCGGACCCCTAGCACAGAAGTCTGACACCTTACCCCTAGACCACCAGGTCACCGACAATAACATGTAGGGTTACGAATTATGGTTTAATAGAAGTTACTAAAAGATAATAAAAAATGTGATGTTAAATGAAAGATAAAGAAATATAGAGACTGGACACCCGCGCTCGTGGAAGAACTGGCTTAACTCGTTGAAACGTAGACCGATGGAATTGATTGACACCGTGCGTGACCCCTACAGAAATATATCTCGGGACTCTGGGCTCGACGGATGCCCTCTAAGACAAGTGCTACTGACGACCCGAAGATGTAGTCTGCTAATGGTCCAACGTCGGGCAGCGTAACTGTCTGCGACATCGATATAAAAAAAAAACTTTTATAGCTCGCTATAGCCCCTTTCCCGGCCCACTAGATCAAATATTGTTATGAATGGTCAGCGTTCTTTTTCAATCTTTCTAGCTCATTACGCCATATACGATAAGCCAGCACTTTTTAGCATGTGCCTCCACTCGAGTTGTGAAAATCAAAACAAACATTCAAACACTACTAAGCGGTAATGACATAAAAATATAAAAAGGCATTCTTATGACAGCTGTAAACGTGACTAAAACAATTTATATATATATATTCATACGTCAAATCGTGTGATCTGTAACTGACACTTTTTATAGCTACTCTTTAATAATAAGGTAAAATATTTTCAACGTTGACCGTAAAAAAAAACTTTGTATTTTGTAAAAGTTTCATTCTACCAAAACCTATTAAACTGTACTTATAGTAGGATTATGGTAGGAACGACTTTTAGAAAATACAAACACATATTTTGGCTATCAACGTCGAAAATAGTTTACAATATTATTTAGTATTATTTCATAGCTATTGATACATAGAAAAGTTGACAGCTGCAGCTTACACGACTTTACGTACGTATGAATATATTAAAGTAATTTTAGTAGCTTTTGTAACTGTCAGATACGGTCCTTCCTGCCATAATCTTACTACAGGTAGCGCATTAGTTTGTTTCGTTCTTGGTGACCTGGTGGTCTAGGGGTAAGGTGTCAGACTTCTGTGCTGAAGGTCCGGGGTTCAATCCTCGGTCCCGGCACAGATTTATCTGATTGCCAAACCCTTCCTTCACCTCTGACAAGATGTGTATTAATCACAACTTGTGAATGTGTGGAATGCCAGGCCTCCACCGTGGTTCGGATTTCACGTTAAACTGTAGGTCCTCCATTTCATCTCACAATCACCCTACCATTGCACATTAGCGTAAGTGCGTATAACCCGAAAGGGTAGTAAGATGCGGTGCTAATAATAATAATAATGTTTTGTTCTTAGGTTGCTTGTTTTTGTTTTAAGACGTATGTTTATCACTGGGCATATTAATGGCCTATCCAAGCAAATTTACTTATCGTATTAGCGTGGAAAGAGTGTAGAAAAGCAACATAATGAAAATAGCATCCAACGCACTTGATCGAATTTCAAACTAATCAACATTGCTCTTGTAAAATACAAGTCTAACGCTCTAGATCTCTTGGACACCGTTTCGTGTATCCAACTTGATTCTCAATTTTTTAAGGTACTAGGTAGAAATAAAAAAAAATCTTCCGATTGATCACACACTTTAGAGTTTGATTGACGTCATCCTAAAAGCGAATTTATTTCAATAATATTCACCCTTTCCCTTCTTAGTTCCGTATTTGATTGTACAACTTTATAGATTAATAAAAGCTTTTTTTTTAACACCGCGTCTTACTACCCGTTGTGGTTTTACGCCTATGTACTAATTACACTAATGTGTTAGGGATTAGGAAGGTCGAATTTAGATTAAGTATACCCACATTTGCGTGAAGGAAAGTGGAAAACCATTTAGGAAAAACCACCCTCAATACACCCGACCGGTGTTGAACCCTGATCTCCCCGAACCTCGGCAGTCTAGTATATCGCAAGAGTAACGCGTTAGACCATGCGACCACCGAAGCAGGCTAGTAGAGCTTTGTGGGTTGTTACCAGATCTAGCTCCTTTTTGACGGGAGTGTACTAACAAAACTATTCTCTCCTATTAAGTATCATATAATTATGTCCTTTAAAGCCGGTACGCCATAAACTCCCCACATTATTTTGGCCCACTCCGTTGGCCGCGTGGTCTAACGCGTCACTCTCGCAGTAGACTAGACTGCCAATGACGGGGAGGTCGAGATTCGAATCTTAGTCGGGTGTATTGAGAGTGGTTTTTCTAGAATGGTTTTCCACTCTGCCTACACGCGAATTCGGATACATTTCCTAAAAATATAACCTTCCTAATCCCTAAAACCACTAGCGTAATTAGTACATATGAGTTTAACCCGAAAGAGTAGTAAGACGCAGTGCTAAACAAACCTGTGTAGGTGAGTCGCGGCCTAATCTTGAAATCGTGTACGAATTGCGGCCCACTCTTTTGAGAGAGGAGAGAGAGAGAGAGGTATGAGTTGCGTCCACCTAATTAACAGTGTGTTTTCTATCGTGCTGTCTTAAATTTCGAACAGAAACTATCATCGTCTCATGTCGACATCCCTCGTAATATCCAAACTTCCTTAATTTTTCTCGTTCACTGGTTTTGGCAAAAATTTGAAGATAGTATCGTCGGAGCAAGAATTCATATTGTTTCCTATTTCGTGAATAAATAAGTAAGTCTTATTAAACATTTAAATTGGTAATACCTAAAAACATATTTTGTTTCACCTAAGAGTGTTACAAAAACTCATTTATCTAATCTAGAAAAATAAACTGTTTAGTTAACTAACATCAAAGCAACACTAAGTGGATAATTTCCCATTTCTTAATGATATAAGTAGGCCTAACTAGAATCAACTAATGTATCTCACTTGAGAATGTTAAAAATCTCATTTATCTAATCTATAAAAAAAAACTTTTCAATTCACTAACATTCACTAAGTGCGTATAACTCGAACGGGTAGTAAGACGCGGTGCTGAGAATAATTACTGCCATTCTGAGCTGTTTTGTAGATAAAAACTAATATTCATATGGAGAAAATCATGAGTAATTGAATTGGATGCTGTGATAATAGCTTGATTTATCAGATTGAAACAAAACATTACCACAAACAATTGTGCAATAAAACATTTTCCAAGTAATTTTAATGCATAAAGTAATTTAAATTACCAAAATATGATAGTTTTTCAAACGTGATACAGCTAAAAAAAAAAAATTCAAGCTTCGATTTGGCTTCGAGAATATTTCATATATTCGATTCGAGCTCGGTTCGAATTGAAAAAGTGAACTTCGCACATCCCTTATATATATATAAATGGGGGTATCTTTGAAAATGTGCAATTGATTACAGTGTATATCTCATTTATGGTCTTTGGGAGAATGATTCTGCAGCAAAGTATATTATTTTGTTTCATAAATCTTACAAGTCGTTAGTAAATGTTTAGTAAACGGTTTTTAAAGAAAACACGATTGATGTTGTAGGTATTTTGAATTTGTTGACTCCTATTAGCTATTAGCACAGATTACAGAAAATAAATTGATCCCATTTTCGCGGTTGTCAAATAAATAATCTAGAAAATATGGCTTCGACATAAGTTTACTAACCCGCTTCGGTGGTCGACTGCTCTAAGGCGTCACTCTCGCAATAGATTGGACTCCCGATGTCGGAGGGACCGGTGTTCGGTAATTTTCTTCACAGGGTGATATCAACAGTTGTTGAATATCCGTCAAGAGAATAGCGGCATTAGATGAGAAACTTTTTAAATGAAGAGAAAAAGTTGTCATTAAATTCCAGGACACCCTTGACAGATATTAAAAAAAACTGTTGATATCACCCGTGCCGTGTTAGCAGCCACCGTGTTAGTTGCCACCCTGCAGAAAAAACGTGTTTGTAGCCACCTGTGGTGGCTAGGAAGAGAATGTGTACTATTTACATGTTTTCGTGTGGCTAGGAAGAAAATGTATACTATTTACAACGTATGTAGATGGTGTGCAGCTCTGGCGTACCTCCCAGTTGAAATGTTAGGTTAGGTTAGGTTATGTTATGTTTGGTTAGGTTATGTTAGCCACCTGCTAGCCTATATAGCGAAATTTTAATAAAAGAGAAGACATCAAAACATGTAAATAGTACACATTCTCTCCCTAGCCACCACAGGGTGGCTATATTCCATTCACGGTAGGAATTACTCTCTGAAAGGTCTTTTTTCCTACCAATATCCTACTATATAAAAGCTTTCTGGTAAGGAAAAGGGCCTTTCAGAAAACAATTCCTACGGTGAACAGACTTTACTAACACGTAATCGTTGACTTGGAAAGGGCGCCTGTCAACCCTCGTCTTGAGGTAAGGTGGCTACTTGCACGGGTGGCAACTAACACGGTGGCTACTTACACGTAATCATATCACCACTTGAATAAAATTAAACTCTAGGTTTCTAATGGAGCATTGTTATAGTTATTTTGGTCAAAAAAAACCTGTTTTGATATAAAAACTGTTAAAATAATGCCCTTAAATCACGTTCCCCGCCTCCCACTTTAAGGACTTGTTATAACATCCTTTACAATGCATCGTAAATATTATAAGTAATATACTATTATAAATTCTAGTCTCAAGTTCAACAACTCTATACCTGTTCGAGAGTAAGACCAAACTTTTTTTTTTTCATGGTTGTCCAAAGAAACTCTGTTCGCTCAAGCTAGTGACGACGAATGTTAACTGATCACATATGTTCGGCGGCCTACCTACTTCACACATGTATCTGTTTTAGTAATCACTGATTGAAGAAAGAGCGGCAAGCATTGCCGCTTGACTTCTTAAACAAACATGTGTTCTAAATCTACTGAAGACCACCTTGGAGTTTCCGGGTGGTTAGAGAGCTGGACCTATACTGGTCTAGGAACACCCCGGTTCGAACCCGGCTGCTACTCACAATATTTGTGAATGGGTTTCTTCTATCATATAAATAGGGATAACTGTGTATACTGCCCTGGCTAAAGTTATTTTTAAGTCGTGTAGCACTTTGTTTAGGAAGTACACGCTAAACATCTGAACATGATATAATTTCATTTGCTTTAGTATCGCGTCTCATTACCCGTTTGAATTATATGATTATGTACTAATTACCCTAATATGCTAGATATGAGGAAAGCTGAATTAAGAGTAAGTGTACACGCATTTGTGTGGATAAATAGTGTAAAAGCATTTTTTTTAAACTACCCTCATTAAACACGGCCGGGAGTTGAACCTGATCTCCCCGTCATAGGTAGTCAAATCTATTGCGAGAGGTCGGCAACCTTTTTGTTTTTATATCATGGGCCGTGCATGTTTAAAAACCAATTTGATAGACCAATTTAAGGAAAAAAATCTAGAAAATAGCTTCAACGTTATGTTTCTTATAAAGTAATTATTTATTAGTCAATTTTTTTATGAACCCAATAATGTTTGCTAAGTCTTTGGCGGGTCAGATCAGGCCCGCGGGCCGTAGGTGGCCGACCGCTGCAGAACATTTGAACCCTGAAGCGGGTGACCTGAAGTTGTCAATATTGATAGATAAAATTACACTCATAAAATAGTAAAATAAAATCAATGTTGACCGCAAACAAGTTTATATTTCTAAAGGTTACGTTCTAGGCCCTATTATAATCCTACTAAATTTAATGACCTATTGTCAATGTTGATAACTGTAGATTTATATTTTATCCACTCTTAAAGGTTCTGTTTATGGTGACCCGACTATAGCTGTTATATTTCGGGTGAGGCCAATGTCGCAAACATTCCGCGGTCAGAACATCCTTGATCGGATTAATGCGTGTCTCGTATCTTGTGTGCTTTCTCGACTATTGAATAGGTGAAAGCCACACTTCAACAATAAAGAAAGAAGGGAGTGGGGGAGAGTTTGTTGCTAAATCTTTGGGACTAACATCGATTCTTGGTACAAGTGCGCAATGCGCATGCGTCACGGAAAGAATGAATCTCACAGAAAGAATGAATCTCCCCGACGTGTTCGTGCAAAAGAGCCCGAGTCATTCTACGAATAAATATTTTCCCCTCGGCGTGTCTTACTACCCGTTCGAGCTATACGCATATGTACTATAGTAATGCTAATGTGTTAGGGATGAGGAAGGTTGGATTTAGAGGAAGTGTACCTCCGAATTTGCGTGGAGGGAGAGTGAAAAACCACTCAGAATTAAAAAAACACAGTACACCCTACCGGGATTCGAATTTTAATTTTCTCGTAAAAGTTTCGTAGATTTAAAAAAAAATTAAATTCAAAATTTAAACTTTTTGACTGGTCAGAAGTCTTATGATAATTTTCACCTACATTTTGTTGAAAACGATATTAAAACATATCAAACAACTTATTAAATACTGAGAGATTTCTAAAGGTTTGCAACGCTTGCATCAATGCTCTACCACAGTGGTTCCCAAATTTTCTCGACTCGCGAACCCCTTTCACAAACATCTGAGCTGCACGAAACCCCTGATAAATATTCATAGCCACGCACTTAATTTTATACAAATTTTTTATGAAATTCTGCTATTAATTGTAATCAAATTGTTTGATATCTTTAAATTAACCTACTATATATAGCTCCGGTAGGTACTTTGGGATACCCCAACAAATATAATGGAATAATATTGAAACTACTTAAGTACAAGTTCAAATAATTATACATTTGTTTTAAAAATTAAAACTGAAATTAAATAAGCAAAGTAATGTAGTAACATTTTCTTATCTTTACTGTAACAATATTTATCACATTTCACCTGTTTTTTATAAAGTGGTACTGGAAATTGCTGCTTTTACATAACTGAAATAGCCTCCTTTAATCACAAAATTCCACGCCAATTTAAGTTTCAAAATTGTTTACAAGTTTTAACAGCTACTCACCTCTTCACGTGACTTATTGAGAAGGATGCGCTTGTTTTGGATGGCACAGAGCTTTAAAGTCAGGAACCACAAACGATAAATAAAGTCTCAAGTCACTTTCAGTACTGAGCCTGTTTTTGTATTTATTTTTTTCAATAGGCATATGAAGAAAAATATTTCTCGCTCAAATACGTAGAAGAAAATGGTACCAAACCTATAATAGCTTTATTCGCTAACACTGGGAACTCTTCTTTTAAACTTAACCAGAAACAAATTAACGACAAAGATTCATAGCTTTTCTTTAATTCAAAATCAGTGGAAATTTCAAAGAGCTGCTCTTTTTCACTCACGCTTAATGTGGAGGATTCCAAAACTGCTGTCTCTTACAAAGTATTCTGAATCCTACTGTTATTATTGGACATTGCTGGTAAATATTCTCTGAAGGTTTTTCCAAGTTCTTTTCAAGTGTTATTAACCATGTTCTTTACATATTTTTTTACCATAAAGTCGTGTAGGGTATCAAAGCATTCTATTTGTTTGCTAATTAAACACGTCTCTCCCCCTTTTTTTTAATGAACCATTCGATACAGTCTTGCACAGTAAAAACGTTAATATTTGACCCCTGAAGAGATAGGTTTAAGCTGTTCATTTTTGAGAAAATGTCTGCCAAATAGACCAAAGCCTGGAGCCACATTTGATATGGCATGAACTTTGCTTTGTGAAATGAATGGTTAGTAAGAAAAACGAAAACTTAGTGTTTAAGTTCAAACAATCTTGTAAGAGTTCTACCTCGAGATAATTACCTGACTTCATTGTGAGACAATAAACAGCTGTTAATGCTTCCCATTTCTTCACAAAGTGCCGAAAAAAATCCGCCATCACAGAAATAGTTTGGCGAACCCCTTGGAAGATTTTGCGAACCCCAGTTTGGGAACCGCTGCTCTACCATGTAACATCCTTAAGGTTTTCTTTACTTTTTTCCTTGATTAAAAATATCACCTGAATTTCCTGTCGGTTTTTCCTTACATTTCCTCTTAGCGTCTTGTCTTGCAGCGCTTTTGTGGTTGGACTTAACGGGTGCGGGGGTGCAAAAAGGGGGAGTGAGGGTTCAAGGTGTGGTGGAGTGTAATCTTCTTCACGTCTACACGTGGCGTAGTTGATAAGTTTGAGGGTTTCTCGTATGCCCGGATCAATGACTTAGCCGGTGTAATCTTAATTAAGCCTTTCTTTTTTTTAAACGCCCGTTCAGATAGTTTATAGGTTCGACGTCCAACCTTGAGATATCGTTATAATAAGTGACATCATCATAATTATTTAATGAAGGTCGGTCAAGAATTGTTTGTGTGGTTTTTTTTGTCGGATGTAGAAACATTTTCAAGGACCGATTTGTATTAATTACATTAATTAATTTTAGCACCGCGTCTTACTACCCGTTCGGGTTATACGCTTAAGTACTAGTTACGCTAATGGGTTAGGTATTGGGAAGGTTGAATATAGAGGAAGTGAACCCGCATTTGAGTGGAGGTAGAGTGGAAAACCATTTAGGAAAGACCACCCCCAGTTCACCCGACCGAGATTCGAACTTCGATCTCCCCGTCCTCGGAAGTCGAGTTCAACACGACTAGCGCGTTAGATAACTACGCCAACGAGGCGGGTAATTACATTAATAATAGCCTACTATGTCAGAGTTCCTGGCTATAGATCGAGAGGTCCCGGACTCGATCCCCAGTGCTTCCAGATTTTTTGGGGGGAAGCGGTGGGTCTGAAACGAGGTTAACTCAGTCTCGTAAGCACAAATGAAGAGTTTGAATGAAAAAAGTAGTGGCTCAGGTCTAGAAAACGGAGATTGACTGCCGGAGGGTTCTTCGTGCTTACCATATTACACTTTCTATCTGCAGAAGTAGGCACTATCTTCGCTAAAAGACGTAGTCCGCTCGGCCGGTATGGCTTGATTGTGGACTGAGGCCATAGAGTTGAAGAAGGGGCTTGTAAGCCTGACTCTTCCCTAGAAGACCAAGATTTCAATCCCGCACTGATGCACATAATATTTTTCTAATCCTTGGAGACCTCCGGATTCGAGGATTCGAAATCCGAAAAATATTTTGAATTTCAAATTTCGAAATTTCGAATTGTAGTTTTTCTTAGGGCTTTTATGATTGATTGTATCCAGTGGCGGTAGGAAAATAATACTTCTTACTTCCCTCTATAGTTAGCTACCTCCCTCCGATATTGTCTGGTATTTATGAATTTTCTACTCGACTACTTATTATGCCTTAAGGACATAGAATAGTCGAACAGAAACTTATAACGTTCCTAGATGGATCTGTCCTTCAGTAGGAGAACAAACAGGAAGGGAGGAAAATACAAATACCAATTAGATTTCGTTTTGACCCCCTTATTAAATTACATCACTCGATTCACAACGATCCATTCCACTTTCATATACCAGAAGCTACCTTTTGTTTCTCAGGAATTTATGTTTTAATGATCAACTTTTTGGAATGTGAAATGTCAACTTTTTAACTATATTTACGAGTATATCTATATTATATGTTTAGTGTCATAGAAAATAGTTTTGTTTTAATTCTAGTAAACATCAAACTACTGTTAAAGGTTTTATCAATATTTAACCTAAGCGCAACATCTCAACATCTGATTGACAATTTCTCACCTGTCTAAATAGCCCACTCCAATCACTTTTAAAACATATAGTTAAAAAAAGAGAGATAATGGTTATGTACTCTAAATGCATAGCTTCAAGAAAAATACCACCCTAAATGCTTTATAGAGGACATACAACTTTTAAAAAAAGCTATGGATCAAAAGGCAGGGATAGGCCATGTAAGGCGTGGTTAAATGTTGTAGAGAAATGTGTGAAAAAGAGAAACATTAAGAGTTTTAAGACTAAAATATCATGTATGACTCGGTGTATGGATGTTCTTGAAGCGAAGGGAGTATGCAAGATAGGAAAGTGTGGAAAAAGTTAGTGAGGATGGATTAAGTACGGAGTAGTTGGTTTTTTGAGCTATATGCAGTTTATTTCCTACTCCGTAAGGGAACGGCGCTATTATGTATATGTGTGTGTGTATGTAAGTATGTATGTATGTACTATGGGGTGTTGGTCTCCCTCCTCCCCCCCTTATTTGTAAATGGTTTCACTAAATGCCTCCTCATAGCATAAAACAGGTTCCGCCGCCACTACTTGAATCTCTTATTTTTTCTATTGATGGTTTATTATTCTCTCTTGTCTCGAACGCTGGTGTATTTTCCTAAACCCCACTCTTTTCATCTTGTATCCTGGGTCAAGTTGTGGATATCATGAACGGATGGTAAAATGGCACACTCCTTACGGCCTGCACATCACAGTCAAAGATGTTGGCCCGTATAAGAACCATCATGTGACGTCTACTAGCGACATATAAATAGCCGCGAGTCCTTTATCCTCGGATAATAGCAGAGTAGTTGAGTACGTAATGTGACCAGCATTCAGCAAGCTGACGTGACAACCAGTATCCATAGACGTGACAGAGAACAACCTAGATAACTACCTTGGTGTGCAATGTGATCAGCATCCATAGACGTGACAGAGAACAACCTAGATAACTACCTTGGTGTGCAATGTGATCAGCATCCATAGACGTGACAGAGAACATCCTGGATAACTACCTTGGTGTGCAATGTGACCAGCATCCATAGACGTGACAGAGAACAACCTAGATAACTACCTTAGTGTGCAATGTGACCAGCATCCATAGACGTGACAGAGAACAACCTAGATAGCTACCTTGGTGTGTAATGTGATCAGCATCCATAGACGTGACAGAGAGCATCCTGGATAACTACCTTGGTGTGCAATGTGGCCAGCATCCATAGACGTGACAGAGAACAACCTGGATAATTACCTTGGTGTGTAATGTGACCAGCATTCAGCAAGCTGACGTGACAACAAGTATCCATAGACGTGACAGATAACAACCTAGATAACTACCTTGGTGTGCAATGTGACCAGCATCCATAGACGTGACAGAGAACACATTACCCTGGTGTGCAATGTGACCAGCATTCAGCAAGATGGCGTGACAATCAGCATTCATAGACGTGACAAAGAACATTCTGAATAACTACCTTGGTGTGTAATGTGGCCAACGTTCAGAAAGCTGATGTGAAAGACAGTGGCGTGGCTAGAGTGAGGCAGGTGGACCCGTGCTCTGGGGGCCAAATTTATTAGCAACAAAATAAAATTATAATTTATTTTGGGTTTATTATTTGTTATTATTTTGTAACCGCTATTATAACGACCAACCAGTTTGAGTAAAATAAGAACTCTGCCAAATGTAGAGAACAATTTTCAAGGGGTTCCATCGAACGTAACCCTCCCATTCACCTTAGTTACGCCTCTGATAGAAACTTAAGTTGTTTTAATTGGTAAATACTATATTACTCTTGATTAACTTATACAAAAAGTGGAATACCAGGCCTCCACCGTGGTTCGGATCCCACGTTAAACTGTAGGTCCTCCAGTTCATCTCATAATCACCCTACCATTACACATTAGCGTAAGTGCGTACAACCCGAACGGGTAGTAAGACGCGGTGATAATAATAATAATAATAATAATATACAAAAAGTTTACTCTTAAATATATGCTTATAATCATTTACATAACCCACTTCCGTGGCTGCGTGGTCTAACGCGCTACTCTCGCAGTAGACTAGACTGCCGATGACCGGGAGATCGAGGTTCGAATCTCGATCGGGTGTATTGAGGGCGGGTTTTCCCAAATGGCTATCCTTTCTCTTTCCACCAAATGCGGGTACTCTTCTTTTAAATATAACCTTCCTAATCCCTAAAATTATCGACATAATTAGTACATAATCGTATAATCCAAACGGGTAGTAAGACACGGTGCTGAAAAAAATACATCGTAATAGGCTAAGCTATGAATTTTTTTTCCTCGACCTGTCCACATAGCACGAAGATGGGGATTCAAATGGTGGATTATATTTAATATAATAATAAGTTCACGTTAATTTTTTTGCCTTTACTGACGGTTCAAAAGTTACTATTTCACTGTCCGAGCCACTGGATTCAGGATTGCTAACTGTTCGGTGTGTCGGTCGGGGGGAGGGGGAGGAGTTATTGTAGTGGTCAAACCAAACGAGTTTAGCATGTAAACGTTTAATTACCAGACTTTCACGTCCGTCTCTCTTACGATACGATCGGAATTCTGTCCGTGTTTGTCTATCGGTAAATTCCGAGCAAGTGCACATTCAACTCGAATACGACCTGCTTCGGTGGTCGCATAGTCTAAGGCGTGTGTCGGCAACTGGTCAATATCGTGGCAATTTTCTGTCGATCGCGTAAGAAAACTACGTTATTAAAAGAAAATGAAAATGTAGAATTTATTTATTTATTATTTGAAAAAAGGTTGAATTTAAGAATGAATATAAATTTATAGAAAAAAAAAGCTAAAGTAGAGCAGAGAAAGGTTGGGTGATCGGGCGTACTGAGGTTTTTCCTAAAATTGTTTTCCACGCAAATGCTGGTACACTTTCTTTTAAATTCAACCTTCCTAATCCCTACCTCATTAGCGTAATTAATTAATATTAATACAACCTGAACTAGTAGTAGGACGTGGAGTTAAAAAAACACTCGAATACGAAACTTTAACGGTGGACACGCGGACTAAACGCTAGGCTCATCCATAGAATGTTACCCGCTGTGGTGGTTGAATGGTAAAAGGCGTCACTCTCGCGATATACTAGACTTATGATGACGGAGAAATTGGGGTTAAAATCTTGGTCGGGTATACTAAGGGCGGTTTTACACTTCCCCTCCATGCAAATGTGGCTACACTTCATCTAAAAGTAACCTTTTTTCCTCCCTAGTACAGTATTGTAACTACAGAATCCCCATGACTTATTTGGTGCTGACTGACAGTTCACAGCTGACTTCTGACAGTCAACAGTTAGGTATATACCTAAATTTTGACTGTCAGAAGTGACAACTGCTAAACACATGTTTTTTGCAGATCATATGGTTCGGCGTAGGGATACATAATTTGGTCTGGTAGCTTTTCAAAGCCGTCAGCTGTCAGTCAGCACCAAAGAAGCCATGGGGCTACTGTAGTACATATTATGCATATAATCCGAACGGTTAATGAGACGTGGTGCTAAAAAAAACTGTATAGTGTGATGAACCGGCGACAGGGAGGTCAGGGGTTCGAATCACAACCGGCTGAATGGAAAGTGGGTTTTATCCTCTCTCCCTTCACAGGTCCGAATCCCGATCGGATGTGCTGAGAGTGTTTTGTTATCAGAAATTATGTATCACTCTCCCTCCGTAAAAGCGGTTTAACATCCTTTAAACTAGTGTTTCTGGAAGTGAGGTCCGCGGCGGCCTATCAAGTGATCCGTAGGACATAGGGAAGTTTATTAATAATTATGAATTAATGAATGTTTATCACATAGACTGCGACAATTTGAAATGTAAAAGATCAATTAATTTGAAATATCCAAACTGGGTTGTATTTATTTTTAGATAGAAAAGTTATATAGAAAAGGAACTCTGTACCAACCTGAAGCCAACAAACCTGAACAATTATTTATCAAAGATCATTAGGCTTAGAATGTTCAAAAATAATAAAATACTATTAGGCCTATCTATTAATTCAATGTAATTATATGATATATTTTTTAAATATTAAACTAAATAAACTAATTTTTGTCTTGTACATAATTTATAGTTATATTGAATGTTTTGTTTTTAGCACCGCATCTTACTACTCGTTCGGATTATACGCTTATGTAATAATTACACTAATGGTTTTAGGGATGTGGAAGGTTATATTAATATGAAGTGTACCCGCATTCGCGTCCAGGGAGAGTGTAAAACCCATTTCGGGAAAACCACCCTCAGTAGACCCGCCCGAGATTCGAACCTCGATCTCCCCATTATTGGCAGTCTAGCCTACTCCAAGATTAGCGCGTTAGACCACGCGGCCACCGAAGCGGGTCATTAAATCTTATTACCTTAAAAATAAAATTGCCTGTAAAATATGTTTATCCTGCATAGTTTTCAAACATTCCCGCCCCCCGTTACTCCAATCTTCGGAACCAAAGTGTCCCCTGGTTCACATAAGTTTAATTTGTTGGTCCTCCATTACCGAAACTTTGAGGAACATTACTCTAATTTATCCTCCTCGTTCTTAATTAAAGTAAACACTCGAGTAGCACGGACGAGTAGGTGAAAACAAATAATAAAAAACTTTTCTAATACAAACAATATATTCG
Organism: Timema podura; assembly: GCA_033556935.1. Taxonomy (NCBI): domain Eukaryota; kingdom Metazoa; phylum Arthropoda; class Insecta; order Phasmatodea; family Timematidae; genus Timema; species Timema podura. The sequence goes on from JAVRXN010000004.1 coordinate 24,203,665, forward strand.
ACGTCCGATTGTACCTGGTTCGAGTCCCGACAGTAGACGACAAAGGAGGATTAAGTTGGAAATGTTAGTTTCACGTTTATCGCGAAGTTTTGGTTTGTTGGTTCATGCAGTTTCAACACTTGGGTTATCTAGATGGCATAGTGGAATAAGGATGTGGGGAGGTTTTTATAGTAATTGCACCCTCATTCGATTTAAAGAAGGGACGTAAAGACCACAGTGATACATCACATGTGAGAAACCACCCCCCCTTGTCCACATGACTGACCTTTGACCTCTTCGTTACAAGTCATTCCATCATATCGTGATCTTAACGCCTCAGACCACGTCACGTCTCAAGAGTTAGAAAATACCTCATTTAATGGGCAGTGATGAGAAGAGTAACTCAGACTGCATCCGCGTCAGCATGGGAAACTGCACCCAAGTGGACCCAGCTGGGATTCAAATTCCAGTCTCCCCATCATTGGCAAACCAGACAATGAGACCGACGCCTTTGTCAACGTGCCCACCCATTTATTAAGAACTGGTAAAATTTGTGAACCGAAATAATATATACTGTTACAGAAACATTGAGGAAAGAGGAACAGCTCTGTCCACCAAAGAGCCTAACAATCACTCTAAATTATTTTTTAAAAAAACTCCATAGTAAATATATGTATTTGCTTATAGCTCAGAAATTATTTGGTTTTATAAAAATATATTTCAAATAAATTATTATTTTTATAGTAGTCTACAACTTTACAGTAATTTATTTCGCATTCATAATATTTGCAAAGATATGATCAAAATTGGACATTTCCTGTAGTAGCTTCAAAAGTCATTTTAATGAGGAAATGAGATTTTCCATGTTGTTTATGTTTATCAGTGCCTAGATACCAAACTTAAAATAATCAGAGCGAATTATGAGAATTTTTTTTTTTTTTTTTTGCCCTTTAGTAAACTACCCTTAATTTTAGGGTTAGATTATTAATTCCAAATCTTCTCTTGGGAATCTTATTAAAACCCTAGATACCGATCGCTAAAATATTTTCGGCTCTCGTCAGAGATATAGACAGACGGCATCGTTAAAACCACTCTTTCGGTTTCAGGTGGTCATGAAACGTCGACATTTTATCAAAATATAGAGTTAGATTTTTTTGACAATCACAATACTTTTCTTTTCGAGGTGTCGAGAGAAACTGAAAAGTAAGTTATATTAAAGTTAAGTTAGTTAAAAGTTTAACTTTTGGATTCAAATTTCGAAATACATTCCATTGATTCCGAATCTAGGGTTTATTAGGATTTGAAATTTCGAATACAATTTGAACATTTTAAATATTTTGATATTAAAAGTTGACCTCGGTGTTCTTGGGGTAAAGTGCTTGACTCAGGATCCAGGCGGGGTTGGAGGATTTTTCTTTAGCGATAAGAATCCGTAGCACAACTTCCTTCGGAGGGGAAGTAAAACCGTCGGTCCCATGTCGATTGTGACATGAAAAAGAACCCGGGAATGTGTGAGAAAATATATTTCCCACCAGAATTGATAGGCCCTCTCGCTCATAGAAATGTTCCTGTGTATAATCACTAATCATTCGGTTCAGAAAGTGCACGTTATATACCTCAAATAAATATAAAAAAATAGAAATTTTGAATCGAATATAAATCTTGGTTAGATTAAGATTCAGATTCAAAATCTCGAATCTTCACATGGACTTAATTGGTTTGTTATAATTTACAGTCATCAACTTTGTTATTAGAGTTGGTCGTCTGTTTCGTGATGTGTCAGCAGCACGTGTTCGTAATTGCTTATATGCACTTGTGTGGTGACGTCATCCCAAGTACAATACGTCAGGTTTGACATCGATGGCCACGTCGTCTGAAACGTCGGGCTCTCAATAGACTGGGGTTACTGGTGATGGGTGGAAGAAAAAGGGAGGGGGGTGGCGCGGTTCGAACCTTTGGCGTGGTTTTTTTCCAAATGTGATTTATCATTGTGGTTTTCCCTTCTCCTCTCACACTAATGTGGGTGCACATACATATTGAAAAGGTTAAATAAAACCGTAAAAATATATTATGCCATTGCCATCATTATCTCAAAGATGGTCAGACCCTAAGCAATATTTAAATATTTTTAAAACAAAATAGGCAAAAACATATTAAACATTCATATCTTTATTGAATAAATTTAGCGTATTTGAGGAATTTTCATTTTAACGATCACTACAACCGCTACTATTTTTTTTAAAACAGGATTAACATTCTATTTAAACCACCGCCCTTAACTACTATTAAAAATCCCAATAGGTTCTATAGGCATATTTTCTTATCCTCCGGCATTTAGCTAGTTTCCCAAATCCCCCTAAGAAAATCATTTTTGCTACCAATATAATAAACATATATAATAACAAAACTTAACTGTGTTTCAAATATGTTTTTACTTTTTCTTTTTTTTTTTCAGAATGGACTTGAGGACTGCTGTGTCGCTTTCAAGAAAAGAGTAATCGACGGTAGTGGTCTATTGGTGAGTGGGCACAGTTTATAGTACGTCATCCTGGTTATCAGGATCACTGCGGAGATACATTTCAAATTTGAAAAACCTCTCTTTTTATTTTATTTTTTGCTTTGAGAGAGATTAATAAAATAAAATTTAAAAAATTGACCTCGATGATCTTGGAGTAAAGTGCTATCCTCAGACCCGATGTTGGTGGGTTCATACCCAGTAGGGGTCGACGGATATTTACTGAGCGATACAAATCCGTAGCATACATTTCTTCGGAGGGAAAGTAAAGCCGTTGGTGTCGTCTCGATTGTGGCATGTAAAAAAGTAACTCTGGAAGGTATGTGAAAATACCTTTCCCGGCAAAATTGGTAACTACTTTCACTCTCGCTCATAGAAATTCTCGTGTGTTGATATAATCAGTCGGTTTAGAAAGTGCACGTTAAATACTTCAAATAAATAATAGAATAAATATTAAAAACACCGATACTTTTAGTTGTTTAGAAGAATGTGTGGGTTTTTTTTAAAAATTAATTTGCTAACAATTTGTTTTGGAAATGTTTTATTTTAATTTATGTAACTTCCACTCAGAGCTACTATTTTACGATAGTAAATTGTTTCTCTGGTCGAAGGTAAGACGTAGCCTCGCTTAACTCAGTTGAAAGATAAGAATTAAATTGCTATATTACTAGAAATAAATAAAATATTAAAATATTATCAATGCTGGCCACAAAAAAAATAATCTAAAATGGAATTGTATTATATATGGCCGTTTTCAGGATTTTTTTCAATGAAGTCTGCATCGGTGGTCACGTGGACTATATGTCAAGCTTATATAGTCTCTGTTTTGAATCCCGCTCGGATGTAGTGAGGGTGATATTTTCTAAAAAAAAGTCTTACTCTCCCTTTATTAAAATGCGTATACATTTCCTATGAAAATTAGACAGTAAAATCTGTTCACACGTTGGAATTGTTTTCTGAAAGGCTTTTTTTTTACCTTATCAGAAAGCTATTATATAGTAGGTGACCTGGTGGTCTAGGGGTAAGGTGTCGGACTTCTGTGCTAGGGGTCCGGGGTTCAATCCCCGGTCCCGGCACAGATTTATCTGATTGCCAAACCCTTCCTTCACCTCTGACAAGATGTGTATTATTCACAACTTGTGAATGTGAGGAATGCCAGGCCTCCACCGTGGTTCGGATTCCACGTTAAACTGTAGGTCCTCCATTTCATCTCACAATCACCTTACCATTTCACATTAGCGTAAGTGCGTATAACCGAACGGGTAGTAAGACGCGGTGCTAATAATAATAATAATAATATTATATAGTAGGATATTGGTAGGAAAAAATACCTTCAGAGAGTAATTCTACCGTGAATGGAGCTACGAGAACTTTACAAAAGGGTTCTAGACTTAGCCTTTTTATAAAGGTACGCATTCACTTTCGCATTTTACTCCGAACGGACAAAACAAGCCGAACACCCCGATTGAGCTCGAACAGCTGATAAGTCCGAATACTCCGAGCATTCGGACCGTTTGCTGATGCTTGACTTGTTCCCGACAATTTTCCCCGAACAGGACAAGCACTGGAGCTCAGTCTCAAATATATTTGATAGTGGCAGCAATTTCTTTCTTTGTGCTTTGTGCATTGACTAAAAAATAATAAAAAGAGGGACAGGAAAATGTGGATAAGCGGCTGTTTTGTAGGCGGCAAAATACAGAACTTTTAAGGAGATTGGACGAAGGAAATTTCCAAAATTTCACCCAATATCATCTCAAGACTTTGAGATTTTGGTTAACCTTGGGTCATAAATGCGAAGAAGACACAAGTTCCGTAAAGCAATCAGTGAAATCGTTTGGCAACTAAAGTTACGTTTTTTTTTAGCAACTGGGGACTCATTTGCAAGCGTGTAGAACCTCAAATATTCTTCTGCGGCCCACTCTATCGCAGCAAACACACCGAACGGTCCGAACAGGTGCGAAAACACGTATCCACAGGCGAACAACTGACTTCCTTTTGCGGTCCCAAAAAACCGACAATTGTTCGATAGCGTTCGGCCGTCATTCCGTTTAACGCGTGTTCTCAGACAGGTATGCACTTGAGCATTTTACTCCAACGAATCAACGCGCACGAACGAATGCTTAAGTAAATACGCACCTTAACAAAAACAGTAATTTTTTTATATACTCGCAACAGAAGACTTGATATTTGAGAGCTATCAGTGAGCTTTCCTCTTTACTTGAGATAAGAAGTTTGGTAGTTTTCTTCCTCCTATTATTTACATGACATAGGGTGGTTGTAGGTAAAGAGTGAAAGGGAGTACAAGCTTACCCTAATAGTGAATTGGCTCCAGAAAACGACATGTACCATTGTTTTATCTTTCTCGCTGACCTAGGCGGCCCCCCCTTAAAGGCCGGGGGTGTCCTTGCAATCTGGGAAACTCGTGCGGGTGGACGGATTCCGTCTTGAGAAGTGACGTCAAGCGAAGTTAATTGTCCGTCGCGGTGCGAGGGAGACAGAAAGACGGGGGAACGCGACAAGGATGACAAACGGACCTCCTTCTCGGGCATTGAAACACTTCGCTGGGACAGTTTAGAATTCCTGTCATTGTTATTCCCAGAGCTTGGTAGGAAGCCAGTTATGTAAGGCCTTTTACCCTTCAAAAATACTACTGTACAGTACGATTCTGGTAAGAAACAAGGCCTTCCATAACGGCGTCCTACTACAGTTATGGAAGACCTTCTACCCTACCAAAATACGACTATACAGCAAAATCTGGCAGAACTATGGCCTTTATACCAAAATGATGGCATCATTAGCATCATGGGTATTTGCGACTTAATGTAAAAGAAGAGTATGATAAGAAATTTTAGAAAAAATGCACACCCACTCGCGCGAGTAGCGAACGGTTAAAATCATGACGACAAATCTCTTGTGGGAAACCCAACCGAGAATCGAACCCCGGGCTCCCCATCACTGGAAAAACCGGACGAGATCGACGTCCCTGCCCACGTGCCCACCTGTACGGGGGGACTCAGCTCTTCTGAAAAGTCTGATATTGTTCTTGTTCACCAAACCGTTATCAATTTTTTTTTTGCCAACTAATTATTATATTTCGGTTTCAACTCTTAAATAACTTGTTTAAAATAAATTTCACGTGATCTAAATTAACGCAAACATATCACAGATAAGCCTATGGTCCACTATAATGATATGATCGAGCCATTTTTTTGGATTTAAGAACATCGAGATTGGTGAAATACCATTTTTTTTTACAATTCTTTGCTCCAAAATTGGCCGGACAATGGACCAGGCCGTCCGTATCAAGTAATTTGTTTTGGACAGAGAGTAATTTCTGCCTTCGATTGTTCATTTGAAATCTCCCAACAAGAGTGATGGCAAGGAATTTTTTTAACATAAAATCTCTCTAGAACAATTTTAAATTAAAAACATTATTTATAACTATTGAGGTTGTCGGTCGGTAGGCTATTTTTTTGGCACCAAAAAGCTACTAGCCTAGGTTATATAAAAATGCATTAAAATCCCCCCCCCCCCTTCAATACGGCACTGCAACGGACGAATAAAAACGATAGTCGCTATGTTTGGAAATGTTTGTGGTAATTGCATATGTATGACTGTCACATACTAAACAATTTTGTCACCTAGAATACTTTGTTTTCAGAATAAATATGGCCCACTTTTCATTATTATTTTTAAATATCAAACTAATAATTATTATACCTACTAGAACACAGGCTTCGTAACCTACTTCGTTTTAAAGGGGCGAAGAACGAACCCATTTTCACTAAAAACCATTTAATAAAAAAAATTGCTTTCTAAATAAAATAATATAACTTTATTTTTTTACTTAAAAAATCAAATCCGTTGAGTTATTTATTTATACATTGCTCCAAACTGCCATTTTTTTAATGTTACGAATAAAACCATTTACTGAACTTTTTACGGTAATTTGAGTGTTCCATTTGTGCAATTTATTGGGGGAGGGGGGCAGTGTGTCTAGGGCCTTTGAGAGGAATTGTATCAGGGGGTACAAAGTATTTTCGGGCCCCCTTTCATTTTCTATTAATCCTGTCCAAAAAAAGAAATTAATCGATCAATCCTATCTGAAAAAAAACCCTAATTTATACTTTTATATTAAAAAAAAAAAGTAAAATCAATAAAACAAAAAATATTATACATTCCACTAATAATTTAGAAATAGTAATAATAGTGGAAAGTGATGCTAGTCTTCATTATATTCAACATATTCTAGATCCCAGGAAATTACCAGGCGCCTCTGGGACACCCGGGCCCGGGTACCATGTAACCCCTGAACCCCCCTCTCATAGGGTCTGAGAGTGTCCCTTTTGTGCCATTTAACGCTGCGCCCCCTTTACGGCCAACAAAGGAAGTGGATAAGTCATTTAAATTTATTATGTTTGAATGTGTTTTATCTAGCTAGTCTTTCGACACAAATTTTAAACATATAATTTGTAATTGTACTGTTTTTTTTTAGGCACTTACGGAGGGAAAATTAGCACTTTGGAAACGAGATTTAACACCAACAAACATCAGGTAAGTGAACGTTTATTTAAATATTGCAATTTTCTTGAGAAATGTATACAAGTCAGATTGGCCGAGCGGTCTAAGGCGCCAGACTTAAGTTCTGGTTCCCGAAAGGGAGCGTGGGTTCGAACCCCACATCTGACAGCATTTTTAAATTTAATAATTTTATTTGAAAATTGTAGAACAACGTAGATATGATGTTATATTCCTCAAATTTGGCCAACATAAGAACCAAACATAAAAAGTCCTTACGGTACTTCTAACTTCTCAATACGCCTATAGATCGCAGACCATGTTAAACCAGCGTTGCGATCTTTGAAACGTCTTCCGTACTATTAAACTAGCCTCGGTGGCTCGATAGGTAAAATCGTTACTAACCAATTTTCACTTTGGCAAATTATTGTTTCAGGAATGCACAAAGGGTTGGGGGTGGGGGAATATTAACACACTGTGGGTTAATACCCACACATCTATGAATCTAATTCAATAGTAACTCAAAAAAATAAGAATCATTGCCATCTCCTGTTGGTGGAATTCCCAACAAGCCACAAAATACATTTCTGAGTACTGCTCTAAACTCTTTAATTGCTGATTAGTTATAAAATAACATTAATATTAAATAAATAAACCAGTTTTTCTGAAGTTAACTTTTCAGAATTATTGATTATATTAGCTCATGAGTCATGAATAAGTGGTTTGAGAATTCTTGTTTTATTCCAGATTGTGTTTAAAAAATAATTATATCCTTGTGGGTTAACAACTAAGACTCCATAAAAGGGCTTGAGTATAGAATTGATCAAATCTACACCGCCGTACATTTCATGAAACCCTCCAAGTTCCTGTGGGAAGTATGCCTATCACAGTTTGAAAAAGGCTTCCCTCTTAGGGCATTTTCAGATGGGGCACTTTTTGTGGCCGCTACCAGCAGCGAAGCCAAATACTCATACTGAAGGCAGTGCCACTTTTCTCCAGTATTTGCAAATGGAAGCGCTTCTCTGAAGGTGCTCTTAGTTACTCAAACTATAACTGCTTCATTTACCCGCCTTGGTGGCGTAGTTGGCTAACGCGGTAGTCGTGTTGAGCTCGACTGCAGAGGACGGGGAGATTGAGGTTCGAATCTCAGTCGGGTGAACTGGGGTTGGTTTTTCCTAAATGGTTTTCCGCTCTCCGTGCAAATGCGGGTTCACTTCCTCTAAATTCAACCTTCTCAATTCCTAATCCATTAGTGTAATTAGTACTTAAGCGTATAACCCGAGCGTGTAGTAAGACGCGGTGCTAAATAATAATAAAAAAAAACTGCTTCGATTTACAACATATTAATTTAAATATCTACTTTGTCAATTTTTCAGAAAGCTGTCGAAATTTGTTCAAGAGTTGACTTTGCAACCAGAAAAATATGTCTTCCAGAAAAATGAGTAAGTGAAAAACAAAGAAATTAAATTAATAGAACAGAACTTTTCAGCATGGTAAATTTATAGATAGATGAGTATTTCTTGATCTCCACACAAGGCTGCTCTAATAATCTTTTTAATTATTGTTTTTATGAGCACTTGTCACATGAGCTCTTAGCGTATGTGACTGCTCTTTCCAGAACTGTGAATCTCTTGTACTCTTTCTTCTTTCACACCAGTGGCGCACCCAAAGCAGGGCAAACAGGGCATTTGCCCTATAGAGTTATATATATATATATATATATATTGGAGAGGCTATCATGACTGAAGCTGAGCTGAACTGAAGCCGACCTTGACTCAGGGAATGTTGGGGTATGAATCATCCCGGGCGGCACGTGGTTGCTGGTATATCCTAACAAACAGTTGTAGGCATGAGTCTGTGATTATTTTTGACATGGAAAGATGGTTTTATCTTGCAGTGAATTTGGCTGCCACAACAGGGGGGAAAATATTAATCACAACGTAATTATTGTAGTCCATTTTAATTTTACTATATTATGTAAAAAATGGTAAAGCAGTGTAAACAACTAGAGTATAATATTATTTTCATGATTATATAGACATATATGTTATATAACTTATATTTATATATTTAATGTAACCTACTTTATATAATATATATATATATATATATATATATATATATATATTAGCTTGAACATACTGTAATTTTAAGCTAATTTTTTAATATTAGTTACCCCCCTCGGTGGCGTAGTTGGCTAACATGCTAGTGGTGTTGAGCTCTACTGCCGAGGACGGGGAGATCAAAGTTCAAATCTAGGTCCGGTGAACTGGGGGTGGTTTTTCCTAAATGGTTTTCCACTCTCCCTCCACGCAAATGCAGGTTCACTTCCTCTAAATTCAACCTTCCCCATTCCTAACCATTAGCGTAATTAGTACTTAAGCTATAATCCGAACGGGTAGTAGGACGCGGTGCTAAATAATAATAATATATTATTAATTATTTAATTATAATTAATATTAGCAACAACAATCTAGATTTTTGGCAAATTTACATTTTCAGACGCTTGTTACTAACCAAAATACAAAGTAATTTTTTTTTTTTTTTTTTTCATAAATATAACGCAAATTTATTCAACATTTACATGCTATTACATAAAGCAGCTAAAAGCTCTAAATCAGGTTGTATTCTAATTCAAGTTAACGCGTGTCCCTTTTTCCTCTATGCTTCCTATGTTAAACCAGCTGCTGGTTATCATAATATGCCATATAACGGCTCGATCCGTCTCTCAGTGAGGGGGGCATGGCTGACTTAACTTTCTCGCAACGCTACAGCATAGGGGTGTCCTCTCGTATATATATATAATAACTCCATGATTTGCCCCCCCAAGATTCCGCCTGCCATCCCACAAAATAGGTTTTAGACTTGTACTCAACAGGGCCAAGGGCGTCAATAAACATTTTAAGTCTAGTCAAGATTTATTACTTTGTTCAAAATTTCAAGACACATACATATGCTATCATCAAATTAGTCTTTCAGCTAATTGGTTGATGGGTTAACCTCATCCGTCCATTATTGTCACTTGTTTTGGTGTTTAAGTGGTTTGGAAGGGAACACGAGTTAAGAACTGAATATTTATAGTTTTTATAGCATAAAACCTTTTTCCTAACTTATTAAAATATTGATTTACTTTAGTTTTCTACATATTATATATTCATCTCAACTGTTCTTAAATATTTGTCATGGGCGTCTAGAATTTGACAGAATCTTTTCTTCTTCATTTAAAAATTTTATATTCTTATTCCAGGATGCCATGGCAAGAATTCGAGAACTATTGAAATTACTATTTGTAGAAAATTTAACAAAATATGTCAAGTGAAGCAATATTTTATTTATTTATTCTAAAAAAATTTTTGGTAGAAAAAACTGTGAAACTAATGAACTTAGCTTGCATCCCTTTCCACCCCTCTTTAAATGTCATAGGGTTGATCAATTTGTTAATCGAGTGCTGATATGATGTTCCTGTCCCAACAGACCAAATGGCAACCCTACCTCAGCGATCACCGCAAACAATGTCTCCACATACAATAAGAGGACAAACTTTGTTCCGAGAAAACTTTCCACCACATTGGTCCCGCCACACGAGGTGGATGATACCTTCGGCAGCGCACTTACCAATATCAAGAGCAACTGCTCTGATTCAAGCTCTGGTTATATTGACACTTCCTCCTGGGATACAGACTTTTATGAAGAAAAAGAGCAGCCAGAGACACATGAACAAGACAAAAAAAATGTTAGTCTGTACTTTTTTTTCTCACTTAAATATGATTGAAAAACTACAACTAGACGCAGGAATCAAGCCTGGGCCTTTGGCTTAGCATGAAAATGCTCTACCACAAAAGTATCTGGTTTCATTTCTTGCTCAAGGTCAATCATCAGTCATCACTAATAGTTAAATGAAGAGTGTTATGTATGTATGAAATTATCATCTTAAGTATCTCTCATAAGTTCAGTGGTTTCCAACCTTTTTCGGACTGAGACCTCAATTTTTGTCTCTGAGAAATCGTGACTCATTGCGTTTGAATCCTAGATTTTAATTGAAATAAAATGGTTATATAAACAGTGGTTGATTTCTAAAATCTAAGGAACTGGAACCTTCTACCGGGGATCAGGCTTTCTCCTGATTATTTTTTAAATTTAAGCTTCAAAAGACTTGTTTTTAAGCGTTGTTTTCTTCTAAAAACAAAGAAAATATTTTAAATTTATCATAATGTGATTGTGTTTGAATGTTTTTCAATTAAATCTAATGCAGCCATAGACCCAGTTTCCCAATAAGAGCGCTCACACCTTGTCAATGAAGTGAAAATGTTCGATCCAGACTTCTGCATTGACGTCTTTAAAATATTAAGTCTTTCAAATATATCAGCACGATACTCTAGTTTGCAAAAGAAATGGTTCTCATTGATCTAATTTTTATTCCCGGGATAGTCATTGTCTTTGAGGTAAAAACTAATTTCATCCTTCAGTTCAAACACTCTTGCAAGCAATATCCCACTTGACAACCAGCGTGCAGCAGAGTACTTACTATAAGAGAGCACTGTGTTCAGCCCCCATTCCCTCGCATAAAGTAGCAAACAAACTTGATTCAGTTGTTCTTGTCTTAAAGTAGTTCACTATTTTAATGATGGAACCAAAGACAACACTTAGTTCTGGACTCGCATTTTTTTATGTAAGCGACTCCTTGTGGATCATACAGTGAGTACAGATGGCGTTGGGATCTTCCCTTTCACGAAAGATTGTAAACAACTCCTTTCTCCAGATATGGCAGGAGCACCATCACTGCACATCCCAACACAATTTTCCTACTTTATCTAACTTGCTGTAAACAATTGTTTAGAATCCTGGAAAGTCCATCAGCCCCTGGCTCTTCCCAGAATTGGTTTGCAGAACATTAGGTCCTCTTTGACAGATCTGTTAATGATATACTGAAGATAATCTATAAGGTGGGCATCCTTCACTGAGTCAGTGGCTTAATCGAACTGTAATGCAAATTTTGACAGTTTCAAAACTTTAGTCAGCTGTTCTCGTGTGTCTTCCCACTGTGTTATCTGCCAGATAAATATTTCATACTATATCTGCAGATGCTTTGTCAAACATTATTCCAGTGATTTCGACATCAGCCGGCAAAACAAGTTTCTTTCCTACATAATGAGTCTTCTTACATTTTGCGATCATATACGAAACTTTGTATGATGCTAGAAGTCTCTTGGTAGGTATACTTGTCATCGTAATCATTGATTTGGTCTGTTCAGGATATTCTTAACTGTGTCGGTAAATATGCAGTCAGAGTAAGATAACCGAATTATGTTGTTTATATTTGGATTTTAAACTTTGCTATAGTCATAAAAATCTTGTAAAAGAGTACATACAGTATAAGGTTATAATTTTCACAAAACTTGCGAACCCTCCGGATTAACGTCACCGCCCCTAAGGTTGGAAATCACTACTTAGTTTTACCGCTTGTAAATGTTTTACATTTATTTATTTTAGATTTTTTGTATCAATGCAATTCACTGTTTGGGTTATATAGTATATGATAGTTACACTAATGAAGTAGGGAGGATAAAGGAAATGTACCCACATTTGGAAAACCATTCAGGGGAATAAAAACTCATTACAACCGACCAGAATTTAAACCCAGATTTCCCCATTATTGGTTGTCCAATCATTTGTGAGAGTAACCTGCTTCAATGGCCGCATGGTCCTTAGCGTCATTCTCGCAATAGACTAGACTTCTGATGAAAGTAAGATTGGGTTCCGAATCCTGGTCAGGTGTGCTAAAAAAATTGAGTAATGTTGCCTTAAATTATGCGACCACGGAAACGGGTTTATATAGTTCCCTAATATTAAATTATCAGATTTTAATTAGGTATTAAATATAATTATTTATTAGTAAAGTGTGGTAATTTTATTATATTATCAGTGCGGCAAAGTATTGAAAATGTATCAAATATAAATAAGTTACCCTGTTTTTACTTTTCTAGTTCTTTATTAAAGTAAATTAATTGCAATAGGTTCTTGTATGTAGGCTAAAAGGTTTAGATATAAAAACATGTTAACACAAACATTGTTTAGTGTTTAAGGATTATGATTTTCCCCATCCCTAAAGGTTTCACTTGTTTTCTCCCAGGTAAGTAACAGAAGTAGAGGGGAGACGAGAATGCAAGAACCTTCAACAACTCACATGATGACACATTCCAAAGGTTCTGGAAAACCTGCGATGGCCCGACCAGATATTAACCATAAGCCACACATGAAACCGACCGTACCATTGAGGCCGCCCATACTTGAGGCCAAACCAACGGCGCTGAATGTAACGCCAGCTTCACTTAACCTGTCTACTACGCCCAAGCCGCCGTAAGGAAATTTAATATTTTTTATGTTTTTTGTTGATTTATCTAGAACCGCGTTCAGGGTATTGAATGGCCAACCCAATGTTAGAATACCAATGGGGAGCCCTAGAAGCAGATTGGAGGATAACATTTGGATGGACCTGAAAGAGATAGGTTGTAATGAGGTGGACTGGATAGAATTATCTCAAGATAGAGATATGTAGCGTACTTTTGTGAGAGCGGTAATGAACTTTCTAGTTCCTAATTCCATAGAGTGAGTAAGTAACTAAGTTGTTGATTTATTACATCGGTACTGTAATCAGGGTGTCAGAAACTGACAGGTTGATCTCACGGCAATTTTCAGTCAAATGCATAAGAAAATTACATAGTTTAAAGTTAATCATTGAGTTTTTTTAAACTTGCAAACATATCAATTACTTTCATATAATATTTGAGTGTGACCAACATAACCTATATCGGTCATAATAGGTAATGTTATAAGAAAATGGGTGACCTGGTGGTTTAGGGCTAAAGTGTCAAACTTCTGTGCTGAGGGTCGGGGGTTCAATTCTCGCTCCCAGCACAGATTTATCTGATTGCCAAATCCTTCCTTCACCTCTGACAAGACGTGTATTAATCACAACTTGTGAATGTGTGAAATGCCAGGCCTCCACCGTGGTTCGGATCCCACGTTAAACTGTAGGTTCTCCATTTCATCTCACAATCACCCTACCATTACACACTAGCGTAAGTGCGTATAACCTGAATGGGTAGTAAGACACGGTGTTGCTGAATAATAATAATAATAATAATATAAGAAAATTAAATAGTATAGTATAAAAATACACATTTTATTTATTTTTTTTCTAAAAGGGTGTGGACATAAGTATTTGAGGAAGGTTGATTTTAAGGAATAAATACAAAATGTCTAGACAAAACAAAAGAAGCCAAAGTAGAGTGACGAAACAATGGCTAATTACGTGCCCTTTGATATGTTTCTAATTCAATAGGGTCCAAAAAGGTTGGCTAACCCTGCAATAAATCATGTAGAATGAATGAATCATTACCAATAACAAGTTATGTTAAAAATAAAATTTAAAAGAAACCCGTTTAGGATTTCACTTTTAAATTGTAATAGTTTAATTGACACAGCTCAATCAACAGAGCATCTGCAGTCTGATTTTCATATGAAGCCTGTTATTTGAAAACTTGAAACTCGTGTTGCCACAATGACATAGTCAGAAATATTAAAATTGTTTTATATCCATAATCTGTTTAGTTACTTAAGATTGGGATAGGTGGAGTACTTTTGTAATTGCGGTAATGAACTTCCGAGTTCCTATTGCCATAAAGTAAGTAAGTAAGTAATTATCTATAAAAAAATATTTTGATAGTCTAATAAGGACTGTGATATAGGTCTCTTTAATTAATGATGTATAGATTTTTCATTTATTTGAGGTACTTAATGTGCACTTTCTGACCCTACTGATTATATCAGCACACAACTTGGTTTACTTATATCTAGAACAGATACAACACCAATCTCCTGGCGAACTAAGAACCTTTAGCTCAGTAGACCAAATCACTATCGACTGAGCTAGAATATTGGACAGGTTTATAGAGAATTAATACAACACTCCATAAGGAAGTACTTTTGGAAGCTTTTGATAACATTTTAATTAATTAATTAATCAAATACAATATATTTATACAATGCCAAACTTAAGTGACGTTCCATTAATGTTGGTGGTTGAGAATGGGCTTTTTATAAAAATCAGGGTATACTTAGAATTTTTGATGACCCATAAATAGTGAAAATGTGAATTGATTTCATTTTACTAACTGGTAAATGAATTGTTTGGGCATTTATAGTTTTTATAGCAAAAAAAACTTTTTGCTTAACTTAAATAAAATATTGATTCACTTTAGTCTTCTATATATTATAAATTAATCTCAACTGTTCTTGAATATTTGTCATGGGCATCATAGAATTTGACAGAATCTTTTCTTCTTCATTTAAAAGTTTTATATTCATATTCTAGGATGCCGATGGCAAGTATTCGAGAACTATTGAAATTACTATTTGTAGAATATTCAACAAAACATATCTATTGAAGCAATAATTTAATTATTTAGTTCTAAAAGTTTTTTGTTGGAAAAAACTGTAAAGATAATGAACTTAAATTGCATCCCTTTCCACCCCACCTTAAATATCATAGGGTTGATCAATTTGTTAATCGAGTGCTGATATGATGTTCCTGTCCCGACAGACCAAATGGCAACCCTACCTCAGCGATCACCGCAAACAATGTCTCCACACACAATAAGAGGACAGACGTTGTTCCAAGAAAACCTTTCACCCGATTGGTCCTGCCGCATGAGGTGGATGATACCTTCGTCAGTGCACTTTCCAATATCAGGAGAAACTGCTCTGATTCAAGCTCCGACTATAGCGACACTTCCTCCTGGGATACAGACTTTGATGACGACAAAGAGCAGCCAGAGACACATGAACCAGACAAAAAAAACGTTAGTCTTAACTTTTGTTTTTTCACTTGAATATGATTGAAAAACTACAACTAGACGCAGGAATTAAGCCTGGGTCCTTTGGCTTAGCATGAAAATGTTCTACCACAGAAGTATCCGGGTTTATTTCTTGCTCAAGATCATTCATCAATCATCACTAATAGTTAAAAGAAGAGTGTTATGTATGTATCGGAACGCACTATTGGAGGATCCGGCCTCCTCCAATTTTTTTTAAAATTTAAGCTTCAAAAGACATGTTTTTAAGTATCGTTTTCTTCTAAAAACAAAGAAGATATTTTAAATTTATCATAATGTGATTTTGTTTGAATGTTCTTCAATTAAATTTAATGCAAATGCAAGGAAGGGGGAGCGGTAGTATGAGTCATAGTAATTCGCACAACCAGACATCAACTTTCAACCACCCCAACACCCCACCAAAACTCTCTCAAGGTCGCTTCTCTGCCACCGATACACCTTGTGGTCAAAGAAAACAAGACTGCGTGTTTGAGTTAGAGAACATATCTGTCATTGTTGGGCACATAAACTAATTTTTCACCTAAATAACTAATTTTTAAATAAAACACCGAGCTTATGTATGTAATTGATTTGCTAATCATGTCCTTCTAAAGATATTTTTTCTGAACTTCGTGTTTGCCTTAATAGAGGTACCGGAACGTCATTCTGCCGCGTTCTGTCAGAAGTTAAGCACTGTATATAACTATTATCAAATGTATCATTCACTTTTAATAAACAATTTAAAAAGCAAAGTGTATGGATAGCATAAACAATGTCAAAAAAAACAACTAAACATCAGCTGCACAGTTAGTGAGAGTTTTGAGCCTGATTTACATAGTTTATTAAACCTTTTCAATAGTGAAGAAATAGTCAATCTGAGATTCGGCTCTACATTAAGCTGATTCCTATATTTAGTTTTAATGGCAGCCACAGCAGAAAATCCGGTTTCAAAGAGATAGGGCGTGGAAAACAGAGAAAGAACTCCTACAGCTGTTGCACTCACTGTTGGGTACTCACTGTATGAGCTAACATGTTTTAAAATTGTGTTCCACTTTGCGATACGAGGACAGGTCTATCAGTTTTTCTTGTACTTTAATTGGCAACCTCTTTCTTGCTTCCACAGAAAAAAGATTTTGCACCAATTCATTTTGACTGACATCATCAACGAATTCCTTAGCAATTTGAGGTGGTGGTGATAAAAATGTGTTAAAATCATGCCACACATTATCTGGTTTTTCAAGAGTTTCGTTCAGTCTTAGGAACATTTCAAGAACATTTTCTTCAACATTAGCCAACCATAGATCCAGTTTCCCAATGAGAGCGCTCACACCTTGTCAATGAAGTGAGAATGTTAGAACCAGACTTCTGCATTGACGTCTTTAAAATATTAAGTCTTTCAAATATATCAGCACGATACGCTAGTTTGAAAAAGAAATGGTTCTCATTGATCTAATTTTTATTCCCGGGATAGTCATTGTCTTTAATCTAAAGACTAATTTCATCCTTCAGTTCCATCACTTTTGCAAGCAATTTCTCACTTGACAACCAGCGTGCAGCAGAGTACTTACTATAAGAGAGCACTGTGTTCAGCCCCCATTCCCTCGCATAAAGTAGCAAACAAACTTGATTCAGTTGTTCTTGTCTTAAAGTAGTTCACTAGTTTAATGATGAAACTGAAGACAACACTTAGTTCTGGACTCGCGTTTTTTGATGTAAGCGACTCCTTGTGGATCATACAGTGAGTACAGATGGCGTTGGGATCTTCCCTTTCACGAAAGATTGTAAACAACTCCTTTCTCCAGATATGGCAGGAGCACCATCACTGCACATCCCAACACAATTTTCCTACTTTATCTAACTTGTTGTAAAAAATTGTTTAGAATCCTGGAAAGTCCATCAGCCCCTGGCTCTTCCCAGAATTGGTTTGCTGAACATTAGGTCCTCTTTGACAGATCTGTTAATGATATACTGAAGATAATCTATAAGGTGGGCATCCTTCACTGAGTTAGTGGCTTAATCGAACTGTAATGCAAATTTGACAGTTTCAAAGCTTTAGTCAGCTGTTCTCGTGTGTCTTCCCACTGTGTTATCTGCCAGATAAATATTTCATACTATATCTGCAGATGCTTTGTCAAACATTATTCCAGTGATTTCGACATCAGCCGGCAAAACAAGTTTCTTTCCTACATAATGAGTCTTCTTACATTTTGCGATCATATACGAAACTTTGTATGATGCTAGAAGTCTCTTGGTAGGAATACTTGTCATCGTAATCATTGATTTGGTCTGTTCAGGATATTCTTAACTGTGTCGGTAAATATGCAGTCAGAGTAAGATAACCGAATTATGTTGTTTATATTTGGATTTTGAACTTTGCTATAGTCATCAAAATCTTGTAAAAGAGTATATACAGTATAAGGTTATAGTTTTCACGAAACTTGCGAACCCTTTGGATTAACGCCGCGACCACCAGGTTGGAAATCATTGCTTTAGTTATACCGCTTGTAAATGTTCAACATTTATTTATTTTAGATTTTTTGTATCACTGCAATTCACTGTTTGGGCTATATAGTATATGATAGTTACACTAATGAAGTAGGGAGGATAAAGGAAATGTACCCACATTTGGAAAACCATTCAGGGGAATAAAAACTCATTACACCTGACCAGAATTTAAACCCAGATTTCCCCATTATTGGTTGTCCAATCATTTGTGAGAGTAACCTGCTTCAATGGCCGCATGGTCCTTAGCGTCATTCTCGCAATAGACTAGACTTCTGATGAAAGTAAGATAGGGGTCCGAATCCTGGTCAGGCATACTGAGGGTGGTTTTCCCCTCTCCTTCCTCATAAATGTGGGTACACTTCCTCTAAATTCAACCTTCTTCATCCCTAAGAGATTAGCGTAATAAGTACATATGTGTATAACTTGAACATGTAGTAAACACAGTGCTAAAAAAAATAGACTAATGTTGCTGAAGCGGGTTTATATAGTTACCTAAGATTAAATTATTAGATTTTAATTAGGTATTAGGTTTAATTATTTTTTAGTAAAATGTGGTAATTTTATTATATTATCAGTGTGGCAAAGTATTGAAAATGTATCAAATATAAATAGATTACCCTGTTTTTACTTTTCTAGTTCTTATATTGGTGACCTGGTGGTCTAGGGGTAAAGTGTCAGACTTCTGTGCTGAGGGTCCGGGGTTCAATACTCGGTCCCGGCACAGATTTATCTGATTGCCAAACCCTTCCTTCACCTCTGACAAGACGTGTATTAATCACAACTTGTGAATGTGTGGAATGCCAGGCCTCCACCGTGGTTCGGATCCCACGTTAAACTGTAGGTCCTCCATTTCATCTCACAATCTCCCTACCATTACACATTAGCGTAAGTGCGTATAACCCGAACGGGTAGTAAGACGTGGTGCTAATAATAATAATAATAATTATAATAATAATAATCTAGTTCTTATTAAAGTAAATTGTTTGTCATGGGTTCTTGTATGTAGGCTAAATGGTTTAGACAAAAAAAAACATGTTAACATAAACATTGTTTAGTGTTTGAGGATTATAATTTTCCCCATCCCTAAATGTTTCACTTGTTTTATCCCAGGTAAGTAACGGAAGTAGAGGGGAGACGAGAATGCAAGAACCTTCAACAACTCACATGATGACACATTCCAAAGGTTCTGGAAAACCTGCGATGGCGCGACCAGATATTACCCATAAGCCACACATGAAACCGACTGTACCATTGAGGCCGCCCATACTTGAGGCCAAACCAACGGCGCTGAATGTAACGCCAACTCCACTTAAACTGCCCACGCCGCCCAAGCCACCGTAAGGACATTTAATATTTTTTATGTTTGTTGTTGATTTATCTAGAACTGCGTTCAGGTTATAGAATCGCCAACCCAATGGGAGAATACCACTGGGAAGCCCCAGAAGCAGATGGGAGGATAACATTTGGATGGACCTGAGAGAGATAGGTTGTAATGAGGTGGACTGGATAGAATTATCTCAAGATAGAGATAGGTAGAGTACTTTTGTGAGTGCGGTAATGAACTTTTGAGTTTCTAATTCCATAGAGTAAGTAAGTAAGGTGTTGATTCATTACATGCGTACCGTAATTAGGGGATCAGAAACTGACTGATTGATCTCACGGCAATTTTCATTCAAATGCATAAGAAAACTACATCGTATAAAGTTAATCTTTGAGTTTTTTTAAACTTGATAACATATAAAGTACTTTCAAATAATATTTGTGTGCGACCAACATAACCTAAATTGGTCATAATATGTAATGTTATAAGAAAATGGGTGACCTGGCTGTCTAGGGATATGGTGTCGGACTTTTCTGCTGGGGGTTTGGGGTTCAATCCTCGGTCCCGGCACAGATTTATCCGATTGTTAAACCCTTTCTTCACGTCTGACAAGATGTGTATTAATCACAACTTGTGAATGTGTGAAATGCCAGGCCTCCACCGTGGTTCAGATCCCACGTTAAACTGTAGGTCCTCCATTTCATCTCACAATCACCCTACCATTACACATTATCTTAAGTGCGTATAAAAAGAAGTTAGTAAGACACGGTGCTAATAATTATGATGATAATGATGGTGGTTAAAATGATTAAAATAATTAAGATAATAATAATGTTAATAATAATAATAAATTATTATAAGAAAATGAAATAGTTTAGAATAAAAATACACATTTTATTTATTTTATATTTTTTTCAAGAAGGGTGTGGACCTAAGTATTTGAGAAAAGTTGATTTTAAGGAATTAATACAAAATGTCTAGACAAAACAAAAGAAGCCAAAGTAGAGTGACGAAACAATGGCTAGCCACAAGACCTTTGATATGTTTGTAAGTCAATAGGGGACCAAAAAGGTAGCCTACCCCTGGAATAAATCACAGAGAAGAATGAACCATTACCAATAACAAGTTATGTTAAAAATAATACTTAAAATAAATTGTTTAGGATTTCACTTTTAAATTGTAATAGTTTAATTGACACAGATCATTCATTCAACAGAGTATCTAGAGTCTGATTTTCATATAAAGCCTGTTATTTGAAAACTTGAAACTCATGTTGCCACAATGGCGTAGTTAAAAATATTAAAATGGTTCTATATCCATAATCTGTTTAATTACTTAAGATAGGGATAGGTGGAGTACTTTTGTAAGTGCGGTAATGAACTTCCGAGTTCCTATTGCCACAAAGTAAGTAAGTAATTATTTTTATAAAGAACATTTTGATAGTATAATAAGGACTGTGATATAGGTCTCTTTAATTAATGATGTATAGATTTTTCATTTATTTGAGGTACTTAATGTGCACTTTCTGACCCAACTTAGTTTACTTATATCTAGAACAGATAAAACACCAAGCTCCTGGCCATCAATATTCATCCCTTTGAGAGAGGAAACTGATATTTCACAAATTACCAATTCTTTTTGCCATGCCAGGAATCGAACCCAGAACCCTTAGCTCGGTAGGCAATCACGCTACCAACTGAGATAAGGCGTCGGACTACCATTTCTGGAATACTTTTTTTAAAATTCTTGGTAGCTGTGTAAAGTGTTCTCTCCTAGATAGAGTTTAATAAATTGTAATGTTTAGAACTTAGATGCCAAACACTTGAGCTTATAAACATAAATAATGCTGGTGTATGTTTTTGCCTCAGGATGGAGGATTATGGTCATGTGAAGACTTTGGTCAGCAATCTGAATCTGCCCCCTGCTCTACACAGGGCACTCACTCAACCAGTAAGTCAGACATTCAGACACTAATTTTACACAGGTCTGAAATATATTTAGAGGTGTTTTAATCAAGGGCCTCAACAGAGTTCATTTCGCAGCAATGTTTCATCTTGTGTGGAAGGAAGGAAGTGCTTATAGTACGTAATTTGTAACCATAGTCACATATGCAGTAGAAACATGAATATTGAATGTAAGAGAGATCATAAAAGTGGAGGCCACAGGGAGGAGCATGCTAGCTTTTCACAAGAAGAAACAAGATAAGGAATGAAGCTATCCAGGAAAGAGTGGGGGAACAGGGAGTACATAAGATAGTAGAGGAAGCAAGGATGAGATGGTATGGGCATGTAATAAGGATGAAAAACATAGTATCTACTCAACTTGACCAATGAAATTCACAACATTTTCCCCGATTTCCCCTGATCAATTCCTAAAATTCCCGACTAAAAAGTATGTCACAGTCTTCTAACTTCCCCGCTCCCCCCACTCGCCCCTAGTTTTTCTATTAATTTTTTTTATGAATAATAATAATAATTTTTTAAATTTAAATAAACATGTTTTTTTAAATGTGTATCAACATTGTTTATTAGGAATTAATGTATTTCATATTTTAAGTAAAACAACATTTTCCCAGATTTTTACCGTAATTTACCTAATTCCCAACTTATTCCCGTTTTTTTCCTGATCACTTCAAATTCCCAGCTAATTCACGCTTTCCCTGATTTTCCCGGATGGTAGACACCCTGAAAAAATAAAGGATGCCTAAGAAAATGTTGGAAATAAAGTATGTAGGAAAAAGACCGCAAAGGAGACCAAGAAAGAGATGGGAGAAGAAGATAACAGAAAGTGTGCAAGTGAGGAGAGTGGAAGAAGTTAAAGGAAAAAGAATGGTGAAATGGTAGAGGAAGATGGAGGCATTTGGCTGAACCGACCTTATTACATGCTGGGAACAGATGATGAGGATGTTTAAGCTTGTGTTGCATAGAAATAACCTTTATCACAAGTTCAGGTCAAAAAACGAGATATTAATCAGGGTTAAAGTAAGGCTAAAGCCATAAGCGTGTTCTGGACTATGTTTCAGAACTTCGCTGAGACTTAGCATAACAATCTGAAAACAAGGGATAATGTTGAGGGCTGGAACCATTCTTTAGTGCCTGGGTGGGCAACCTCGTTGCCAATCGCCACATGTGGCGAATTGTCTATAAAATTGTGGCGAATTTGAGTTTGCTAGCTCTCAAAGAAAAATAAACTTTTTCCTGATAGCGGGACCATTGTTGTAACTTGATATTTACTGTATATCATTGGAAACATTCCACTTTGGGAGTCACAGCTACATCAATACCATGCAATACTCCCCTCCACACTTTTAACAACAATTCGAAAGGCTGTATTTAAGAACGAGCTGCGTTTTAAAGAGAAATGACTTTGTGGGCTGAGTTTTTAACGAAGGAAAACTCCTTTCCTAGAAAGGGGTTGAGTTGTGAAGCCGCGATTACACGAGGCCAATTGATAAACTGGCGGTAGTAGACTGACACCATTTGAGTTAGCCTATCGACTGGCCTCGTGTAAAAGCGCTCTTAAGGAAAAATGTTACTCGGGACTGCTCTTTTTCTTTTTCACTTTTCACAGTAATTAGGGTCCATTCACCTTTTTACTGATTTTCATTCTTGCACTTTAGTCCAGCCCCAAGCTCGAACAGGTGGTGTCTAATAAGTAATAATAACAAACATTTTAAGAGGCGTGTTTTCACCAGTTTCATGTGTACAATTTTCTCGTGTTTTTTTTTTTTTTTTCTTTACAAAAAAAACTATTATTTTAAAATTTTCACAAAGTCTTCTTGAGAGATGGATAAGTGAGTGATTCAAAAACAAAGTGGGTGACCTGGTGGTCTAGGGGTAAGGTGTCAGACTTCTGTGCTGGGGGCCGGGGTTCAATCCTCGGTCCCGGCACAGATTTATCTGATTGACAAACCCTTCCTTCACCTCTGACAAGACGTGTATTAATCACAACTTGTGAATGTGTGGAATGCCAGGCCTCCACCATGGTTCGGATTCCACGTTAAACTGTAGGTCCTCCATTTCATCTCACAATCACCCTACCATTACACATTAGCGTAAGTGCGTATAACCCGAACGGGTAGTAAGACGCGTGCTAATAATAATAATAATAATAATAAAAACAAAGTGAACCAGCAGCAGGTGATAGTGTTGAGGTGAGTGAAGCAGACAAACTTATTGATTCAGAACATAGTGGTAAAAAGAAATGGAAGAGTGTAACGCGAAATTTTCAATAATGCCGGGAGCTAAAATTTCTAGTGACACAAGTATAAATACAGATCTTAAATTGTTGAAGTCAATCTGGAGGCGGAGTTGAGATGTGCATTGAGTTCAGACATTACGCCAATGTTCCTGCAACTTGCCAAACAAAAGGACTGCCAAATTTCACATTAAATTGTTTTACATTTTCTATTTGAACGGTTTTAATCAGTTGTGTTCAAAACAATTAAAGTTAGTTAAAGTTTACGTGTTTTGAATACTCTTATTCAAACAGTGTGTTGATTTAGATACTCGTTTGAGCACCCTAATTTCTCAATTTTTACATTATGTGGTGAATTTAAAAATATGTTGCCCACCCCTCTTTAGTGTGCAGTTATCAATATCCTATCCAATTTTCATAGAAAAGGCCTTTTAGAAAAAACAAACTTTTTTTCTGTCAACATTGCTGATATTTTACTATATTATTAGTTTATAATAATGTTCATGTTTACTTGGTAAGGAGTAATAATAATTAAAACTAAGGTTATATCCTCTTGTTTATTATTTTTATTTATTTTTCCTTATTTTATATACGTTTTAGTTTTTCTTCTATGACGACAACTTGTTTCAGTGATTTTTTCACCATCCTCAAGTCTGAGGAAAACCAATGTTATTTCAAATTAATGTATAAAAATATGTAATAAAATAAATGAATTAAAAAAATTAAACATTAAAAAAGGAAGTTTTTTTTGCAATTTTTATAGAAAAACATTTTTGGTCAAAACAAATCAAATAGTGTTTCACTACCGACGTATAGTTTAATTTTCTTCACAAGGTGATATCAACAGTTGTTGAATATCTGTCAAGGGTGTCCTGAAATTTAAAAAGTTTCTCATCTAATGCTGCTATGCTCATGACAGATATTCAAAAACTGTTGATATCACCGTGTGAAGAAAATTAAACTATATGTTTCTACTGGAGCAATATTTTATTTATTTTGGCCAAAAAATTGTTTTGCTCTAAAAACTGCAAAAACATTTCTTGTAACTCATGTTCCCTAAATCCCTTCGTAAGACATGAACTGTATAAAGTTTTTAAAAATAGCAATGAATTACTTATATGGTAACCAGTATTTTATTAATTTTTTCAATTAGTTAAATAAAATACACAGCTTGCACATAGTAGAATTATACCTGTTAATGTTTCACTAATTAATGCAGTCTCAGTTGGTCGCTGCTGTATATATGAATAGTTTCTAGCACAACAAAAAGAATAGGCAAAGGTTTATGACTGTACACAGTCTCAGTAGAAAACAAACCTCTTGAAAGCAGATTTAGTATTCACAGAATACTAAACAAACAAGAAAAATAACATCCTGGTGGCAAGCACGCAGCACAGTACACAAAAGAATCAAATCATAAACACAAGAGTAAACAATTTACATTTTATGTATCCTGATCCAGGTTGACTCCAAGAAAAAGAGTGAGGACATTTGCAAAATGTCCTATTGCAGCTAGTTGGGGAATTCAGTATTAATTTTTATTTGAATTGTTTTAAATTTTACTTGGCTAAGACTGACAGTCTATACTCTGTCTACCCTGAGAGGTAACAAATTACACTATAGTCCTATCTTATAAGCTACATCAGAGTGGTTACAAGGTGAGCTTGCTAACTTTTAAAGAAAAGAAAGTGTATATAATCGATAAATAGTTTGCACTGTAAAATATAACGCTAAGTAAACATAGCTCACTTCTGTGGCTGCATGGTATAAGGCATCATTCTTGCAGTAGACTAGACTATCTGTAATGAGGAGATTGGGGTTCGATCCCACTTGAGTGTACTCATTGTGGTTTTTCCTAAATGGTTTTCCACTCTCCCTCTACATAAATGTGAGTACATTTCCATTTAATTCAAACTTCCTAATACCTGTACCCACCAAATTAAAGTAATTAGTACATAGATGTACAACCCAAAGAGGTAATAAGACACAGCGCTAAAAAAAACACATTTAGTAGTAGATGAATTGAGTGACAATTTATGTCTCTGTTTGCAGTGCGATGAAGAGGAACAGTATGAAAGTATTGACAATGTAGATCTACCAAGCAGAGAAGCCATTGCCGCACTCTTCAATCATTCACACACAGCCAAATTATTAAATACGTCCCAAAACCAGCCCAGCTTCTTTCAAGAGCCGAGGCAATCTGGTTCCTCACTTCCTTCTTCATCCCTAAACCCTTCCAGCTCTCAAGAACAACTGTCACTACAGATGAGAAGAAGTCCTCAACCTGAACAACTGGCAGTACCTAAAACAGAAGGCCCCCCTGTACCTCCTACAGCCATAGTATCCCCCTATAAGTCTCAAATTACCAAACCTGTCGATATCGCATCTGCGATTCCATCAAGACCCCTGCCCCCTCACCCCATAAGCCAATCACAGCCGGCGAGGAGTTTTCCCAGCCAACCACAAGTGTACAGACCGCCGGCGACTGTGCCTGAACCAGAGGAGGAACAATATGAATGCATGGAAGATACTTCAGACTTACCTACAGCCCCCAACAAGAACGACGGCTACATATCTGACGAGTACGAGTCTATTAAAGACAACCAATTCAAAGTAAGGAAATATATATAAATTGATTTCGATATGAAAAAAAAAATTTTTACTTATCATCATCAATCGTTTTCAGTCTGTGACTGTGTCAGTTTCTTGCTTACATTCTTATTGTCTGATTCGCACTCTTGCTGTTATCTGCTCCTCCCGTCTCTTTATTGATCTTCCTTTCCTTGCAGTCTCTTTCCTACATACCTACTTCATCTCTATTATTTTCCTTGGGATTATTTCTTTTTCCATTCACATTATGGCCATGCTATCTCATGTTCTCCCTGTACCCCCATTATTTCCAGGCTAATTTCATTCCCATGGCCTCCACTTTCCTTTTTTTATAACGAGTTTAGTCAAATTTGTTCGTTTAGCTAAAGTAGAAGTCTGGAATTATTGTTCTTGATTCCTTCTACTTATTATTAGTTTGAAAATGTTTCAAAATTGTTATTTTTAAATTATTACTTCATCAAAGATTTTTAGAAACAAGCACAGGGTATTAGCATACATGTTATTGATTAGTCTTTAAATAATTGTAATTACTAAACCAGTTTTTTTCTCAGTTCATAATTTATTTCTTCTCTTTTGTCCATGTTGGTGCATTTTCATTATATTTAACTTCCTCATGTTGCTCCCTCTGGCTATAATATAAGCTGTGGATAGCCTGAACAAGCGGTAATGTGTACAAATCAATATATATATGAAGAAAACCCGTTTCGGTGGCCGCATGGTCTAAGGCGTCACACTTTCAATAGACTAGACTGATTATGACAGGGAAATCAGAGTTCAAATCGGACCCCGGTCGGGTGATTTTACCTTAATGTATTTTCACTCTCCCTCCATGCAAATGTGGTTACATCTCCCTTAAATTCAACCCTTGTCTCTAATTCATAAATGTAATTAGTACACAGCCATATAACCTAAACGAGTAGTAAGACAGTGCTAAATATATATTTAATTAAAATAACACTAATAATATAGCAAACTATTATCAATATTGAGTGCAAAAAAATTTGTTTATATTTTATAAAAAGGTCCTTCCTGCCAAATCTTATTGTACTAAAACATTATTAAAAACAAATTTTATTGAACAAAATAACTTTACTAGTAATATTCGTCATGACTGTGATTGTATATCAGCTCAAGAAAGACGATATTTTCACAAATCTTAATCTAATATGTAAAGAATAATCCTGGGGAGTTAAATGGCAGAGCTTGGTTGTGCTAAGCCATGATTCCATAGTTTGATTTTTGTGCGTAGGAACAATTTTCAACTAAATTAAAAATATATATATACTCACATTTATCATAAACATCATGAACATTTTCCACTAGGGGTGTGCGAAGACAACTTTTTCAATTTGAGGTGAAATCAAATCGAATATACGAAATATTTTCAAAGCCGAATCCAAGTTTGAATATTTTCTTTTAGTTGTTTTATGCTTTAAAAATTTTATAATGTGTTTATTTATATTACTTTATACACTAAAATTGCTCGAAAAATGTTCATTGTACATTTGTTTGAAGTATTTCGTGTTAAATCTGACAAATCAAGTTATTATCACAACATGCAATTCAATTACTTTATATTTTTTTCAATATAAATATTAATTGGCTATATAATTGGAGTATTTTAGCTTTGAATATTTTTATTGGCGAAGATTTGAAGCTGGAATTTGTTTCGAAGCAAAGTCGGAGTTGATGTTTGTTTCGAAACCAAGTCACAGTTTTGAAGCTTCGTACACACCTAGTTTCCAGCCACTGGATGGTTCTGTCTGGAACATAAGATTCTCCAACGTATCCTTTCTCCTCATCACCTCTTCTCCTCCACCATGAGCCGGTCCTCGCTTCTCTCCTCCACATTTCTCTGCACTCGCAACCTGTCCCTTGATCTTCCTCTTATCCTCCTGCCCCCCACTTCAATATCCAGTATCTTGTCAGGTATATTCTCCCCCTCCATTCTCCTCGATGACTGCGCCACTAGTACCACCATAGTCGTACCCTCTCTAACATATTCTTATCACCTTTTCATTCTCATTCATGCTCAAGTTAAAACTAGTATATTTTATTAATTTGAATTCATTGCTAATATTATGTTTTCTTGACTAGATTCACTTTGGGGTACCGATTCCAAACATCACAGATTATTACTTGCAGCCAGTTCACAAACAGAAAGACAACGATGTTCCCCCACCTCTGCCATTGAAACCTAAACCAAACATAGAGATGCCTTCGATAAGACCTCCTTCCCCACCTAGGAAAAAATTGGTAAGTATTAGTTTATAGATATCCATGTTTCTTCAGCAAGTCAAAGAAATTAAGCGACAATCACTGAAGTTATTTACAAACATATTTTTTTAACCATACCTAGTTTAAAAACTTGATAATATGTCAACATTATTTATTAGTTCGTATTAGGCCTAAGTGTCGAACTAACAATATTTTATGATATTTCATTTTCAATGTTCCTTTTACAAATTTTTAATGAAAAAAATGAAAACAACAGTTTTGTTTTATTTTATTTTGATAACATTCTTTTTTGCTGCAAAAACAATATGTGACTAATAAATATTTTAAATCGAACTAATTATTAGTAATAGTTTTCAATTAATAAAGAGAGCATTTAGGAGTAATGAAAGTGTAAAATCTACTTAGAATCTAAACGTACACCTTATTTATTTATATAATAAATAAGGAAGTAGATAGGGTTGGGCACCACTTAAAAAAATTACAAAATTAATATCCTTAATGTAGGCAGCACTTCTATTTTTGTATTTGCCACGACCCTTAATTCAAGGAAATTTTTGACAGTCCAGTTAGTTAATTAAAAAAATAGTTGCCCACTTAATTTATATTCCTTGGGTTAAATAGTTTAAAACCCATATAAATGCTTACATTACCTAAGACGTCACTCTTTCAATAGATTAGACTGCCGATGATGGGAAGATCATGGTTCGAATGCCAGTTGGGTGTATTGTGGCTGTGGTTTCCTAAATGATTTCCAGCTCTTACTCCACACAGATGTGGTTACACTTTCTATAGATTCTACCTTCTTTGTTCTTAATGCTTTAGTGTAAATATGCTGATAGCTTGAACAAGTAGTAAGACGCAATTCAGAAAGAAAAAAATCAAAATAATGATGGATTAAAAATTAAAATCCAAGCTATTTTAGTTGTTAATTAAGGTAATAGCCGCATCTAAATATCATACTCAAAAGAATGTTTGGTCGCGTTTTGTTTCACAGGAAGACCAAAGCAGCTCCTCGTCAAGCCCTGGAAACTCTGGGGATGGAGTCGTCACCGGTCTTTTCGGGGAACTCCTGAGGAAAGTAAGGAACAGGCCTGCCACTTACACGTCAGACAGAGGTGAGCACTACCAATATAAACCTATCATCCGACACCTTAGCTCAGTCGCTAGGATGTCTAACTACAAAGTTAAGGGTCCCAAGTCTTATTCCAGGCACGGCCAAAAAATGTATCATTGGTGAAATGTGTTTCCCCTTTCATGGTGATGAATCAATATCTGGGAGGCTGGATGTTGTGTCTGTCTTAGATTTAAGTTAATGTCATGTGTTGACAAATAATAGTAATAATAATAATAATAATAATAATAATAATAATAATAATAATAATAATAATAATAATAATAAGCCTATATAAAATTGTATGCCAAAATCTCTTTAGTAGATTGATTAGTCGAAACACTATGTTTCTGGGCCTATCAAAAAATTATATACCGGCACTCCATGATGTGTAACAGAAAATGTATTTATTGTTTAAAAAAATATACATAATATGCTAAAGGAATATTTTAGCAACATTTTCACATTTAATTTTATCAAATATTAATATAAGAAAGATTTAAAATCTTATAATTAATGAATTATTTAGTTTGACAAATTACTGTTTAATAATATTGTGTAGAGTTCTATCAACCCAATTAAAAAAACTGTGATTAATTATTTTCTTATGAACTTAAGATTTATTTATTCCCTTTCTATTGAACAATTTTTTTTTGTTTTTTAATAAAGCTATAATATATCTCTTCAATAAACTCCTTTCCACTGTTTTGAGGTAGTTTATAATATATATTTGGAAGAAGGTACAGGAAAGCTGGATTTAAAAAAAATACAAAATGAAACAAACACATTCACACTTTAAATTGTTGTCATTGGACAAAGAGGTAACGGCTGCCTCTTGAAGAAAATCGATCGTTACTGCCCAATCTCTCGACCTAGGTTTCATTTTATCGGAACTCATCAGGAAGGAGTGTGAAATGTGCAACGCAACTTCCTAAAAGAGCAAACTAAAATAACACAAAAGAGTGAAAAATGAAATTGGTAAAGAATGATAGGACCATGTATAAGGAACAAATAACATAAAGGACAAACACAGGAAATGGACATGATAGACTTATAAGGATCACTATTCCAAACATGTAAGTGTAGTTGGTTTTCTTTATTTTATTTTAAGTAAATTATTTAAATAAATAAAAACCCGCTTCGGTGGCTGCATGGTTTAACGCGCTACCCTTGCAGGTAACTATACTGCTGATGGCGTGGAGATCAAGTTTCGAATCTCGGTCGGGTGTATTGAGGGTGGGGTTTTCAGAATAGGTTTTTCCCTCTCCCTCCACACAAATGCGGGTACACTTGCTATAAATATGACCTTCCCAATCCCTAAAATAATTAAGTGCACAGCATTTAAACTGAACAGGTTTTAATACAGTGTGTTCAGCGACCTGGAAAACCTAGAAAACAAGTAAAAGTCAAGAAATTTGCTTAGTCATGGAAAAGTCAGGGAATTTGTTCAAATTTTTGGAATCTCGAGTCTATTTTAACATAGCTGTCCCAGTTGAGCATGCTAATCTTGGTTCTCAAAGTCAACATAAGATTGTGCTAGAAAAAATATAATAATAAAAATAGCACGATTATGCTGAAATGACACCTTGATTTGTCCTTACTATACTAAGTATGATTTTTGTTGCCATATATTAATGTACCAATAACTTTGGTTTGGACTAACATTCAAAAGCATTATATGACTAACAAATTTTCCCCCAAATAAAAGTTGAAGAAAATATATGGTAAGCCGATATGTTGGTTATTTTGGTTAATGTAGAGTTATATAGTGTTAAGAGATAAATAAACCCGGTAATTATACGAGATGACAATTAAAGCATATTTTCTCGTACCTATGTAGCCTCCCTGAAAAGAAGGTTCCCGAGCCACTATTTACTCTCTCTGACAGAAGTAATTTATCACACTTTTTTTTATGTGTGGGGGAGAGGGGGGCAGGGATTATGAATCTATGTTCTGTCTTTTTGAAAGAGCCCCTCAAAAACAATACAACATGTGTGACTTAAAAA
Organism: Timema podura; assembly: GCA_033556935.1. Taxonomy (NCBI): domain Eukaryota; kingdom Metazoa; phylum Arthropoda; class Insecta; order Phasmatodea; family Timematidae; genus Timema; species Timema podura. The sequence goes on from JAVRXN010000004.1 coordinate 24,235,538, forward strand.
TAACATTTGTGTCACTTCAATACAAAAATGGCACAAGTGTACAATATCCACAAAGCATTACATTTTAATTACTAAAAAAAACATACATTCATTAGACTTTTCAGTTAAAAATACATGATCTATTCTATTTCCATTTAAAAGTCACTTTTAACATATCGTCTTTCGACCATTCATTCCTTTCTGCTGCCTCTGTTTTACAACGAACATCTGGCTACATACTTTCATGAATGTGATGCTACTTGTTGAACTTTTATAGTTTCTATTTTTTTAGGACCAACTTCTTACACTCTATTAGTAATAAAAACTACACAAATCTCTTTTAGTCAAACAATTATTATTTGAAAATTTTTGTGATTATTTGTTGTTGAAAACAGGTTTACCTTATGTATCTTTTATTCCAAAGCAAATACAATAAAGAGCTTTTTCTTTTAATAAAAAACACACTTTTTAAGTATAAGGATACAGTCTTGACAACTCAAATTTAGTACAAACACATCATCTAGACCCTAAACCATTGATTTCCTACATTGTAAAATTTTACCGTGATCAATTTTTGACCCTCAATGGGAATCAAACCTGAGACCTTTGATAAGTTGGCTAGATCTCTATCAAGTGAGCTAACGCATCAGACTTTTAAAGTTATAGATTGTGACTTACAATCTAGTACAAATGAATGTAAGAGTTTTAAGAACTTATTCATACTAAGAAAATTACAAGTTTCCCAAAATGTGATCATGATTGTTTTAAACGATATAAACTGAGCTAAGTGATGAAACCAAATTGGTGTTTTTTTAATCACAGAGTTTTACCACCTGTTCAGGTTATATATACAATTGTATGATAATTACACTACTAAGGCAGGAATGAGGAAGGAAGCATTTTAGAGGTAATCTACCTACTTTTGTGTGGAAAAGAGTGGGAAACCATTTAGGAAAAACCACCCTCAGTAGACTCAACCAGGATTCAAACCTTGATCTCCCCATCTTCAGCAGCAAAATAAATTTATTAAAAACATGCTAAAACAAGCATTTCTTTCAAATAGAATGTAAATAAGATAATTATAAAGATGGCATGAAATGTGTTGTTGCACTGAATAACTTAATATTTTGAATATTTTTTTCGTGTCTCTTCCCTTTTATAGTCCTGTTGAAAGAAAGTATAGGAGTTAAAGATTTTTTTTTTTTTTCTGGCTCAACCCATGGAGATGTTCCATGATGGGAATTCATCCCAAGTTTTAACAACTGGAGGGCAGGATATGCAGGAGGGGAGGAAGGGGTGGAGGGGGTTGAAGGGTCTGAGGATGCATCTTCCGACTTGACTAGAGCACAATCAGATTATGTTAGTGATTAACATTGGGGGCGAGCTTGATGATAGAGCCCCACAATCGAATAATTTGACATTCACGTTTGCAGTTTTTCATTAAATGTAGTTTTAATACTAGTGTTTCTTAAAAAATAATTTTAGATATTACAAAGCATTGTAAATTATATTATATAATGAAGAAGAACTTCAACTATCACCGTTACTCTATTGAGGACATACTTTTTTAAATGAAAGTTATTAAGTTTCATTTGTGAATCATTTAAATTAACAGTGAATATTTTACCTTATTTTAAAACGATTGTGTCAGTAGAGATGTTAATATTTTTAAATTTGCAAATTAACAAATTTCCAACAAAAGAAAAATTGACACCTTACAAACTCTACTCGAATCATAGGAAGACTTAATATCTCAACCAAAGGACATTTTTTGAATTTGAATCAATAACGTCATGAATAAACAACACCGCAGACACAAATGGAAAATTAAAACAAGATAATCGATTGATCTTCTAACTTCAACTTGATTTGTGCCTTAATTAAATGTGTGAAGTAAGCAGTCTCCTAACTGTACATACACACACAAGTTTTTGTTTAGAAATGTGATCTAACCAGAAACGTGGTTTCGTTCCTTCGACCAGACAACTTAATACAATAATCTTCAAGTGGCACGGGTGAACCTGCCACAATTGCCAATTAAAGATCCAATTAATTGTTAGTGCTATACTGTCTTAAGGAACAATTTAACGTTCATTGTTAAGGATGTTCCCATACAAATAATAGAATATAATATTGAGCGTAATACGTTTTCATAATAATATATTTAATGGGTATGTATCTTTGAAAACACCTAGTTTGCAATTCCTTTTTTTTTTTTGTTGTTATTATAGAACGGTTAAAATAAGAAACACCGACAGTTCATTTTAACTCAATTTTTATTACTACAAAAAACATTCTTTTTATAAAACAATCTATTTAAGTGTGCAAGAATTACCACAAAAACTAAAAACACACGAAGATTCATAAACAGAAGATTTTGTTCTGGCTTCCAAAAACAACGCTCCAAAGTATGTTTATAAATGAAAGGGAGCCGCCGGATGTTAACAAGTCTAATTGAATGTGGGAGAATGAGTGTGTGTTTCTACGTGCGCCTTGCGGGGCCATTACTGCACAACTTGGCCACAAGACTCTGCACCGAGATGGCAGACATTGCCGTCGGGATGAAGAGGAGGATTATTTACCCAATCAGACGGTTACTGTCAAGGTATGACGATGTTCTACCACCGGACGATCAGTTCCAATTTGAAGGTAAATTAAAATTTTACATAACTTTCTCGAGCGGTTTGAAAACAATGAGGTTATTTATTTGGTACATGTAACCTAAGGGTTAAATTCTATATTTTGGTCATCTTTGACTTTTTAAAATTAACTAGTTGATTGCCTTAATAAATATTGATCATGCTTATACTTGAGTGTGTTAGAGAGAGGGTCAGACGGAAACATTTTAGAAGTAATTTACCCATATTTGCATGGAAGAAGAGTTGGAAACCATTTAGGAAAATACCACCCTCAGTAGAGCTTAACGAGATTCGAACCCCGATCTCCTTATCTTCAGCTGGCCAGTCTATCATAAGAATGACACCTAAGACCACTCAGCCACTGAAGTTGATAAAAATGTAAATACATTTTTGATATTTTTATTTCTGCGTTGTGGCAACATGAGTTTCAAGTTTTTAAATAAGGGGCTTCCTTTTAAATGCAAACTCTAGTCATATATTAAATGTTATTAACTACATGGTAGGCCTATAAGAATAATAATAATAATTACACCCCCACACTTTTCACTTCCAGTAATTATATGATAATGAAACTTGTGAAAACATCTTACTCAAACATCCTCCAAAATTTCTTCTTAGAAAGTGAAAGTATTTATTGTGAAGATTCTGAATTACCCCCACATAGAACTCTTTCCTAGCTAGTCATCTCTTTACTACAAGAATAGGATGGCTGTACCAAAAATAAAACCCTTTTGAGTGACCTCCCACATTGTTTAAATCTCCTGACAGAACTAGCTGGCTCTTTAAACTGGTTTATTTTTAAAAAAACAAACAAATACGAGAGGTGATGGAGGGCACCGATGGAAGGGTGTCAACATTTTAAGTAGTTTTTTTTATCCTGCTGCCCTCCAGCTGTGTTAAGTGGTAGAGAACAAGGAACCTAGACAAATTGTCAGTGCAGCGGCAGACTTGAAATGAAACACAAGGGAGTGGTCAACCTAAACAGTTAAAAAAAACAAGCTAAGATAAGAAAAGGATTTGTACAAATTAAAAATGATTTATATAAAATTCAAATGTGTGTATTTAAAATAAAATTATCTTGTAGATAGTGAACTATGAAAGTGAGCTCAACTTCACTGGTATTAATATTCAACTATTTTTTTATAAACTTTATTTTGTGATTGTTATGAAGAAAGATAATTTTTGACACTTATCGAGAAAAATAAATCATGGAAAGGTTTGTGCCTTCATTGTCCCACACAATGCCGCCATCTTTAAAGTCGCCTGTTAATATAGTCAAAAGAGCGACAACTTTTAATTTTGCTAATCGTAAAGAAAAAAGTCTTTCAGATGCAAGTTATTATGTGCCTATGTTCTCGTCTACGTCCAGGACATTTACAAGTAAGTAGGAGAACAAATTTTACTATAGGCCAATTTTAATAGTCTGACAGAAAAGATTTTTTTAAGCACCATGTCTTACTACCCATTCGGGCGATATGTTTATGTATTAATTAAGCTAATGGTTTAGGAATGAGTAATGTTGAATTTAGTGTAAATGTACTCGCATTTGCATAGATAGTGGGAAACCATTTAGGAAAAACCACTCTCAGTACACTTGACTGGGATCGAACCACAATCTCCCAATCAAAGGCAGTCTAGTCTCTTGACTATGCAGCCACCGAAGTGGTTGTGAGAAAAGTTACTAAATCTTCTTTAACATATTCATACGTCCGGTCATGTAATCTGCATCTGTCACTTATAAAATAAAGCTATAGTATGATTTTGGTAGGATGAACAGTAAAAGTTAGTTACTAAAGTTACTAAAACAATTTTAATATATTCATACATCAAGTCATGTTATCTGAAGCTTCTCACTTTTGTTAGATACCATCAATACCTATAAAATAACACAAATAATAAAGTGGAATGTTATCAATGTTGGCCGCAAAGAAATATGTTTGAATTTTCTCTACTGTTCTTCCAACCAAAATCCAGGGTGTAATAATATAGTAAAATGTTAAAATTTTTGGCCATAAACAAATAGGTTTTTATTTTCTAAAAGGTTTTTTCTATTAAAATTGGACTGTTTAATGCTGTCGGCAATGTGTCAGTGGTAGTTGTAGTCGAACCTACAATGGAAGACATGACAGCTTGAAAAGTGACTATAAATAATATACAAATTTTTAAGGCATATGGCATATTTTACCATGTAAATGCTATATCTTGTTTGGTTGCTGCATATGTAAACTTTCAGTTCTGTGGGAACAGAAAATTTCCCAGGCTATACCTTGGAGCTTGTCTACAAGTTAGAACCGCAATGAGATGATGTGATTATGGAAGTGTGGAGCCGGTAGAAAATCTTAAACCTTACTTAAGCCTAATTAGCCAGACCATGGTGACCAAATGAACAAATCCGCTTTCGGGAAAAATTCCTATGGTACCCCCAGGAATTGAACCCAAGACCTCTTAATCAGTAGCCAGGGGTGGTAGATTGATTTGTTTTTATGTATTTATATGCCAAGCAAAGTTTTTTATTTTCTAAAAGTTTCTTTTGACCTGAATCCTATTATAGTTGTCACTAACATATGCTAATAGAAATTTTTATAAAAATATTTGTAACACTTTGGATAATTATGTTGCTACATGTACCAGTGGCCATGCAGATTAAATGTAATGCTCATTTAGTCTAGTTTTCTGGTGATGAGGACATTAAGGTCCGAAACTTGTCTAGGTGAACTAAGAGTAGTTTGCCCTAAATGTTTCCCCAGTCCCCCTCCAGACAAATGTAGGTACATTTGCTCTAAATTATACATTTCTAATCATTACCCATTAGTGTAATTAAATGTGTGTATTCTAGGCTAGACGTAAGATACGGAGCAAAATAAATCAGGTTGTTTTTTAATCATATTTTTGTTGTGTTTTATCACCATTTTAGATTATTTAATTTCTTTTAAACCATAGAAATATTTTTTCAAAAAAATAGTTAAAATATAGGTTTAAAACTCTTCCCTTAAACTATGTTGTGAAGCATGATTTTTTATTATGAAATATAATATTATTTTCTTAAGTAAATACAGTTTGCAAGATTAAAGCACAAAAAAAAAGGTGTGTGAAGAAAAATAGTTTTTCTGATCATCAATTTAAGAAAATTCCTAACATTAAGATTGACACCTTAGCTCGATGGAAGCACCTCTGCCTACTGATCTAACTAAAGGTGTTGCGGTAGAATATCGAGAAGGTCAAAAATATATCAATAGAAAATCAGGTTTTTTCGATCTAATTAAGTGGTAAATTAAAGTTGCTATTGTTTATCCTAGAAATAATTAATCTAAGACACCAGCATCTAGTCCTCTGATACTAAAACAAGCTAACAAACATCTTGATTAAAATTAAAATCTTAATTTACCAAGCGCTTGAAGAGATGACAGATGTTCCGTTGTGTTTTTTGCTGGTTTGTATCTCACCCCCCTTTCCTTTCCTTCGACCCACACACTTGTAGTTTCATTTCTCTTTTTCTCTCTTTCACATATCCTCCTTTGAGGCTCATGTTAACAAGATTTCCTCATCACATTAATAACAATTGGTTCAATTCAGTGTTTTGAGATTATATAAAGTAGTGGTTTTTTAATACATATATCAAGCATTGAGAGAAAAAAAGACCCAATCATTATTTCAATTTGAAGAGGAGTTTATTCAACTGAGTACAAAAATGATAATACTAGTTTATTCATCATATAAGCGTTTGTTCCTGTGACATTCCATGTTAAAATACTTCACTTGGAGTAAGTGTCTCATTTAAAATATCAAGCCACAATTTTTTTTTTAAATCACATTTAAAAGTACTTATAAAATTTAAAGAGCAAAAGTTTGAACAGAATAGTTCTCTTTTAAATTATTATTATTATTATTAGCACCGCGTCTTACTACCCGTTCGGGTTATACGTACTTACACTAATGTGTAATGGTAGGGTGATTGTGAGATGAAATGGAGGACCTACAGTTTAACGTGGAATCCGAACCACGGTAGAGGCCTGGCATTCCACACATTCACAAGTTGTGATTAATACACGTCTTGTCAGAGGTGAAGAAAGAGTTTGGCAATCAGTTAAATCTGTACCGGGACCGAGGATTGAACCCCGGACCCTCAGCACAGAAGTCCAACACCTTACCCCTAGACCACCAGGTCACCCTTCTCTTTTAAATGTTTAAGTGCACATTCGCATTGATAATTTGTTAAATTTTTGTGCATAGTAATGTAATGCGAAGTTACTTAATCTGCTAGCTTATGTTTTCACTTTTAGATTTAATATTACAAAAAATATTTTTAACATTATTATATTAATCTTCAAAATAAGCTTTCTAACGCAAAGATAATTGAATAAAATTAGCCAGATACAAGTATTATCTAAAAATGTGTTTGTCCTGTTTATAAAGTGTAATAAAACCATACTATCACAAATTATTCTAACAAAATAATGGAAAAAAAAAATTCATTATTTACATTACATAACTTGTAGTTGAGTGAATTACTTACTAACATTTATAAATGAAATAAAATATTTTGGAACCTTATAGACCCTTTAACTATTCAATACACCCAGTTTGGAATATTCTTTTTTCTTTTTTGCTATTCGTGTGCCTCTTAAAGGACCATGGTTAATCCAACTGCCTCCTTCCATTTCCCATTAAAAAAAAGTAACAAATACCTTCTGTTTTGTAAAGCATAAAAGTTTATTTCAAATTTTAATAATGCTTTAGTGGTAAATTAAACAAAGCCTTTATAAATGTGCATTACATCCTGTCAAAATATGAGTTAATTTATTTATCAAACTATTATAAAAACATATTAATTGATTAATAAAATTTGGCAATACTTAATGCACCCTTAAAAGGGTATGAGCCCCACAGTTTTATAAACACCGACTTAGCATTAAAGTAATCCGTGCAACTCTTACAAATTTTATTAAATAGGTAGAAAATTAACTTGTTTATGTCACTCAAACAATCAAGACGTAAAACATTCCTAATGCAATTTTCAGAGAAGACACCAACTCTTGAAGTGAAGAAAGTCAACTTTCCATCCTCGGAGCACAAATTATCCCCGACTGTGGATCAGCGACCTTTCACACATCAGAACTCACAGAGACCTCTACCGCCAACACCTGAGCCAAACAAGTCTGTGTTGCACAACTTGGAAAAGGGTTCTGGTGAGAATTCTCACTTAGTTCTTTTAAAAACTTTTCGTGAAAGTGTCCTTTCAAGTTACAACAAATCATTTCGTGTCGACTTACTCTATGGCATTAGGAACTCTAAGTTTGTTGACGCATTTAACAAAAGTATGCTGTATATTTGTATCTTGAGCTAGCTCTATCCAGTCCACCTCATTATAACCACATACCTTTCAGCAATGATAAGATTATTTAAAAATAATTTAAGAACGAATGATTGACCTATATTTTTTCAACAAACGACATAAAAAATTTAAGTCAATCCACACAATATACAAAGTTTTGGGTCCCTTTGCTTTCAAGATTTGCAAAATGTATCCAAATGACTATGTAATAATTCCAAAAGCTTGCAGATAACCTGCAAATTGACACTTAAGTAGAAATTAATGTATGAGTTGTTATTTACAATTATTATTACGACCCGCTTCTGTGGCCGAATAGTTTAAGACGTCACTCTTACGTAAGACTGTGTTGCTGATGACGGAAAGATTGAGGTTCGAATCTTGGTCCAGTATACTGAGGTTCCCCACCATCCAAATGGTTTCCCACTCTTACAAACAAATGTTGGTAAATTACCTCTAAAATGCTTCCTTCCTCATACCCATTAGAGTAATTAATTATCATACATGTGTACAACCTGAACAGGTATTAAGATGTGCTGATTAAACGAAAATGGTAGTACCTAAATAATTTGTGGTGCAGTAAACTTGAATTAACAAATAAATTAGTGTACTACTGTTGATTTAAAGGCTTTCAAGATTATACTCTTTATTTCACTCTGGTCTATATTTACTCATCCTCCAATAAAAAAGTAAAACTAAATCATACAACACACTCACAAACTTTACAAGTCATATAAACTTTCCACACTGTGGAAAGTTGTTGGGAACCTCAAAAATAACTGCTACTACAGTAATATTAAGAATCCAATTACATGGTTTTTCAAATTCTAAATTGTTGGAAAGAGCACTTTGCTAATTATCAGACTTTGACCTAATAACCTGCCTCATTTCAATTACTATCACAACTGTTGGCATAGTAAGACAGTTACAATCCAGTCAACATATTCTATCATTTTTAATAACTAAATTTATGTTTCTGAAATTTAGTAAAAAACCAATAACAGACCTCCACCCCATACTGATGATCTAGTAAGGATTTTCAGATCCTGGTTGGATGGATTTAAACTTTTTACAACAACAATTTGGTAATGTTTCCAGCAGGTTCTCATAGAGGTTCCAAAGTGAGTAATCTTAACGTTACGCAGATGCCTTGGTACCACAATGTGAACCGGAGGAGAGCTGAAGAACTTCTTTGTAACAGTAAGTTTTATCATACCATGCTACTATTGCAATCATTCATTGTTTTAAGGTTTCAGATTAGTAATTAAAATTAGGTCTCTCTTTAAGGAAAATCTCTTTTTGTTTTTTGAAATATTTTGATATATAAGTTAAGAAAGACGGATAGAAACATGAAAATCAATAGTTTCCACCTAATCCCCCGACCCGGGTTTCATTCTATCGGAATGCATCATGAGGGAGTGTGATGAAACGTGTAACAAAACTTCCTATAAGCTGAAACTAAAAAAACACAAACAGGAGAAATTGGTAGAGAATTATAGGACACTTAGATAGGTACATGTGAAAGGAATACATAACATAAAGGACAACCTTTAGGTAGTTAAGTTGCACGTTTTACACTTCCTCCTAAGTCTTGATAGAAAAAAAAGCGTTTGCTCTGAAAAAGAAAGTACAAAGACAATCATTAGGAATCAAACTATGGAATTCATTGAGAAAAAGCAAGGTAAACCATTGCATAACCTTTGCTTACTTTATTTCAACTGATCGGAATTGATCCTTGGTCTCCTCAATCGAACTATCATTCATCATCATTAACTATTTTTAGTCTGTTTTAGTGTTTGTTCAGTAAAATGCCTTGATCTTCCTCTATCCTTCCACCATTCATACTTCTTTCACTTACAAACTTTGTTATCTGCTCTCCTAATCTCTTTTTTGATCTCCCTTGTGGTCTTTTTCATACATTCTCCATCATTCTCTTTGGTATTATTTCCTTTTCCATCCTCAATACATGATCGTATCGTCTCAACATTGCTTCCTCTACTCTCTCATGTACTCCCTGTACAACCACTTTTTCCCGAATAACTTCATTCATATGTCCTCCACTTTCCTAGTCTCTCGTATATTCACTGTCCATGTTTCTGCTGCATGTGTGACTATGGGGACAAATTATCCTGTGGTAATTTTTACACGGGATGAAAAATAGTCAACTTATTGAAATGTTGTTTGAAGGCGAAGATGGGATGTTCATTATCCGCCCTTCCCAGACCCAAAACCCCTTGACCCTGAGCCTCTGGTACAACAACAGACTATACAACATCAGTGTGAGACAACGGCCGGATGGAAAATATGCTCTTGGATATGAAAAAGCAAATGAACAGGTATAAAATTTAATTTATTAATTGTGCATGTATACAATTTTATACATACCTCAGTATGAGTGATGATATCCTTATGATCTAGGTTGTGCAAACATTGTAGAGAAATTCCAATAGCTTTTTCAAGGTTTTACATGCCAAAGCATATATATACATTTCTTTTAGAATTTTATATGCAAAGCTCTTAATAAAATATATATATATTTTACTATTAAATTAATAAAGACAAATATGTTAAAACTCTTCACAAAACTGCATGTGTTTTAGATTTAATTTTACATTTGTTTTCTACTTTGTATTAAAAAATTTGTCTTAAAATTCCAATGACTTAAATTTTCCCTGACTTTTTCAAGCGTGTATAAACCCTTTTAACATAATAAACTGTACATACACAATTAGAGACCGCCACTATGGTCTAGTGGTCAGAGTTTCTGGCTAAAGATCCAGAGGTTCCGGGTTCGATCTTCGGCCGTTCCAGAATTTTCCTCTGAAATGGGGTTAAACTCAGCCTTGTGAGGACAAATAAGGAGCTACTTGAATAAATTAAGTGACTCTGGTCTAGAAAACTGAGACTAACGGCCTGAGGGTTCATTTTGCCGACCACATGACACCAGCTATACACAAAGTTTAGCACAATCACCGCCAACGGCGGCAGCCGCTCGATTGCGAGCTTACGCCATGGAGATTTTTTATAGACACATTTAGAAACTGAATGTGTGCACACAATATGAGTGTGTTGCATAAAATCCACCACTCATGCAGATTTTACACCACATACTCTAATTATGATAATCTAGGCACTTATTTTTATAAATTTAAAATCACTTAGTGCAGAGTATTGCCCCTCTGAAGAGCAATAATTAATTAGTGAGCCCTGTCTACTATTAGTAATTATTTCTGTTATACATATTTATTACATGTTTTATTATGTTTCCTATTGTTTGAAATATTCCAGAGTTTCACCTCGGTGGAAGAGCTTGTGACAAACTACCAATCAGAAAAGTTGCTACTTTACAGTGGAGGAGAGAGAAATGGAAGGACATTTCTGACAAAATGGCCTCAAAGACGAGACTAGAACTCATTCTTGTCAACTCAACCATGCACACTGGAGACAATCAACAGTGCTCACAAGCTAGGCACTTGGACAAATCTAAAAAACATAGCTTCTACCTAAAAACTAATCGGTGTGATAAACTGAGCTATTTATCGATGTTAAAGAACAATATCAGGTAGAATAAACAAAACAAGAGACTATAATTGCTGCCTCACCATGGGAGAAAGAGGGTACCTTATAAAACTATGCTAAACCATTTATTTAGGCAAAATAAAAAGACTACAACTTGCTGATGAAATGAATGCAATGGATCATCATTTATCCAGCTCCCAGTGATCTGGATTTCTGAATTGAGCTTTCATTTTTGTAAACGTGTTTCAAGTATTTTATAATTTGTTAGTGTAAAAATAAATGGTGCGATCTAGTTATATATATAGTTTGAATGCATTTTTATATAATTTCCAGATTATCTGGATTTTTGTTAATCCGGGTGACACCCAGACGAGGTTCCACTATACTAACACACAGGTTGCAAATAATTGTAACTATGAGAATGTTTGCATTAGGGAGACCACATTTCATTTCATTTCTCCTTCATATGGACATTTCCATAGTTACAATGATTTGCAGCCTGTGTATTGATATTCATTGAAATTTTCTTTAATTACAATCTTGTTTTGTATACTTGGCAGCATAATAGTCCTCCCAAGTTAAAATGTCTGTGGTATATATGATAGTTCATAAAAGTAGCCGATGATTTCTGCTTGTCTATCACAAACTCAGCCTTAAGCTATGTGTGAAGAATGACCCTTTGTACAATATGATTCCTATGGCTAGGTCAAATGTTCCGAGGTTTGGTTACCATATCCAGGTGTCATTTTTCAACTAATTTAAATTAATTGCTTATAAAAATCTGAAGCATAGCTTGAAAGGTCAACCTTCAACGAATTATTTATTTGCAGATTTTATATCTGGCATTATTATATCAATTAGTGATACTCATGTATTCATAGTTACGTGATTCTCAACTATAACCTCATTGTGTTATGTTCGAGCAAAAAAATACCAAACCAATACATAGTAATAAAGAGTTTTTGAAAGTTATCATCAGTCTTTTGGACTGTAGCATATATATATATATATATATATACACACACACACACACGCGCACTAATCCCAACTATTTGAGACCCACGCTTGTTCGGGTTTAACTAAAGAATAAAGGGATGGTACTGTATTTTCACAAATTTTAAATTACAGTTCAATGAGTTTAATCAAATGTTTATTTATTTAACTGACTTATAACCTTTAATATGTACTGTAATTATTTTTAGTTACAGGAAAACACATTGTGTTGACTACAATATGTAAATATTAAGCATTTATTATCAGATATTTAACTATTTCTTACAATTCTCTTTTAGCTTTGAGCTTGTTAACCAATAAACTATATTTCATTTGACATAATTTTTTGCCTTTTCCGAAAATTGTGTCCGGACTATCCGGAATTTCAGACTACTTACATACATTTGGTATCTATCTGAATTTGTAAGGGAATATTGAGATGGGTCCTTTTTAATTCCTCAGAAAATAAAAATAAGGTAATACAGTTGCTGGCCAGGATATTGTTTTAAATAAATATCTTGGGATCAAAGCAATATCTGCAAATAAGTTTTTTTTTCTCGTTTGAATAAATAAAAACCTAAAATAATTTTAATTCTTGTTTAAAGAACTAATTATGTAAACTGCCAAAGTTAAATCACTCAATCCCATTCGGTTTGTCACATTTTGGAGGATAAGTGGGTTTAAACAAGTAATTTTTGAGATTTGGAAGGGAACGGAAGTTTTTTGTTTTTATAACAGTTTTTTTTGACAAAATAAATCAATTAATACTTGTTTAATTTAATTTTCTATACGTAGTCATCTCAAAATTTCTTGAATATTTGTCATATACATTGCGGAATTTGAAAAAGACTTTTTATCTTCATTTAAAAAAAGATTTTGTTTAATCTTCAGGATACTCATGAAAGATATTAAAGAACAGCTGTGATAATTATTTGTTGAAAATAAAAATAAACGTGCCCAAGGTATGTTCACCATAGCTTTTCACCTGAATGACAGTTAAAAAATCATATGTTTAGGTTTTGGGTTGCCAACACTTTTAAAAAGATCACTGTTTTGTTATAAAATGATAAATTTTTTAGTAACATGTTAAATTTTACATTAAAAATAACATAAACTTAAGTTTTCTCACACTATTTCATTACTTTTAATAATCACTTTTTATCCACTCTGAAACAATATTTTAAACATAATTAAAAAACTTATTCGTTTTGGAATATTATCGATAATGTGTAATATAGTGTATACATTAATACTTTTTAATAAATGCATCGTATTTATTGAAATTTAATATATAATAAATTATTTTATGATTATTTTATTGTATTTCAAAATATTTAACTGAATAACATATTTTCATCCACTGCGTGGGTGCACCATTGTAAAGAACTTTTTGCGTCATGATCAATCACATGGTTTAAATTCACCGGTCGCCAAATGGAATTTAATAACTAAGCTTTTTACCATACCTCAAATAAATATAAATAATACTGGCCTAAATTACTGTGGTTAGCTATAACATTCATACATTACCATATGTTTCCATCACAGCTATCCAAAGTGGCAGATGTCAGCTGTTGGCGTAGGGATACATTAGGGACTATTTCTAGTAACTTTTTGAGCTGTCATCCAAGTAAACTCGGGTGGTGAATGTACTTATGTTATTTATTTTGGCCAAAAAAATGTTTTTAGTTGTAAAAATACATATTCTAAACTCCTGAATCCCCCCATACCTCTACCTTAACTTGAATTGGGTGGTTTCTTAAAGCATTTTTTTAAATGTAATCTCCCATAAGGCAACAAAGGAATTAAAATGAGAGTAATAAAATTTAGTCATTTTATTTAATGAATAATTCAGAAAACCACTTTACGTTTAGATCATCTGGTTAGTTCAATTGTGTATCTAAGTAACCAGTTGTGAAATGCTTAAAAAGAGTAAGACCTAACTATGTAACCTCTAATTTTTGTGACTCAAGGTTCACGTTATTTTTATTTTTGTACATAATAATGCTAGTATTAAAAATATCAATTTACAAATCAAAGCGATTAGTTTTCATGTAAAGAAAAGAAAAAAGGGCATGTAGTTGGTGTCCTTCAAAATAATTTCAACTACCTATTCAAAGTGTCAAATTTGAAAAAGAAAAATAACAAGCTTTCCAATTGAATGCATAGAAATAATTGCATATTATATAAAATACCTTATTGAAAAAGTGTTAAAATTGATAATCATCTTTCTCTGCTTTTCCACCATTCTAATCCTCTAACTTGTACATTTTCTGTTATCTGCTCCTCCCATCTCTTTCTTGGCCTCCCTGCCACCCTTGCGGTCTTTTTCCCCCACATACTTCATTTTCATCAGTTTCAATGATCATCATTATCAACTGTTTCCAGCCTGTGGCCTGGTCAGTTTAGTAAAATGCCTCCATCTTACTCTATCCTTCCTTGGTACTTGTCTTAATTGTGAGAAAAGAATAGCTATATTAAAACATGGTTAGAAGTTGATTAATATTTGGCTGTGAAAATATCCAAATCAATTTTCTATTATCTACAAGCTGTCTCTAATATCAAGTAGCACCAAAAGTCTGTAGTTTTTTTTTTAATGTTTAGTAATTTTATAATGCACAAGTGTTCTATTTCTTTCATACAAGTTTCATGACTTTATTTTGGTACATTTTGTATTTTTTTTAAATGTATTCATTGTATTATTATAAGAGCTAGTTATTGTATTGATGTTTGAATATAATATTTGTTCATAAAAGTATCACTGCCAATTTTTTTAATGTTATAAGTAAACCAAAAGCCAACACCAAAGGAATGGTTTTAATATGGCAGGGTGTATGTACATTAGATATCTTCCCAATACTAAAAATGAATGTCCCCAATATAGTGGTTTCCAAACCGGAAGCCGGGGAATTTTTAGGGTGTGGTCACAATGCTTGTTGAGGTTATTATAGGTCTTATGTTTACTTTTTAAAGTGAAATATAAGCAGTAAAATGATTAAAAAAACTGTTACGTAGAGTTGGGTCGGATACACTCTTTTACAAGTCTCCAATATATCTTTGAATACTGAATTAGAATCTTGGCATAGTTATGAATATAGATGAAATATAAATAACAATAGTAACTAATCAGGCCTCCGCCGTGGTTCGGATTCCGCGTTAAACTATAGGTCCTCAATTTCATCTCAAAATCACCCTACCATTGCACATTAGCGTAAGTGCGTACAACCCGAACGGGTAGTAAGACGCGGTTGTTCTAATAATAATAATAATAATAATAATAATAATAATAATAATAATAATAATAATAATAATAATATAATAATAATAATAATAATAATTAAATGTTAGCATTCTTTCTTATAGGCCTAATTCATTCATTATAACATCCGTATATTCGGTTAGGTGTTAAATTACTGCTCTGGGGCCTGGTTGATAAGTTCATCCTATATTTATAATTGGTTCTGAACCACCAATAAGCCATATTAGAGCTTTAAACAAATTTCAATTGAAAATAACTTTTTTTTGTACAGAATTGAATCTAATATATCCATAAGGATTCAAGGGCCTATCGTTAAGTTACTGTTTGGGTTCCTTGAGAGTTGCTTGTTGATATAGGTCTAGTTTGCTGTAGCAGTCTCTGTGTTTAGGTGAGTGGTGCTACTAGCCTAAATTCCAAAATACCCACTGTGCTTTTTCTTTTTAGAAACATCTTAGTTGTATTCATAGTCAAGCAAATTTATAATCATTAAATCAAGCACGCAGGCTTAACAACAAACTTGTTTGGTTTGCCGATGAGGTAAGGATTCAAATTCTAACCGTGGGGTATTGGGAGTGATTTTTCCTAACCACAGTGTAATAATATGTGGATAGCCTAGACCAAAGATTAGGTTAAAATAATACTAAAAACTTAAAAACTAAGAATTGTAGGTTATCAAGGTGTCATGATGGTCTCAAAGGACAAAAATTGGGGGCAATTACTGCAAAGGTTCAAAAACTACTGCACTAATAGTTGATAAATATGTATAAGTAGTGGTATAGTGTTTTGATATTTTTGAAAAAAAGTTAAGGTGGGAGTGTTAGAATGTGAGAAAATACAAGTGTTTTTACAGTTTTTATAGCAACTTTTTTTGGCTAAAATAAATAAAATCTTGCTGGACATGGTGATATCAATAGTTGTAGAATATCTGTACCGAGCAGAGCACCATTATAAGACATTTTTTAAATGAAGAAAAAAAAGTTGTCATTAAATTCCAGGACACTCTGGACCAATATTCAACAAACGTTGATATCACCAAGTGAAGAAAATTAAACTCTATGTTTATATTGGAGAAATATTTGATTTATTCCATTAAAAAAAGGTTTTGCTTAAAAACTCCAAAAATAGTGGACTTTTCTCATGTCCCTCACACTCCCATCTTAATAAAGTTGGGCAGAATCCACTATTTTACGATTTTTTTTACCTATGAACCCAAAATAAGTGACCTCAAAAGGAAATAAATAATAATTTTTTTTGTGATAATGCATTCATTATAACATTCAGTTAAGTGTTAAGTTAATAGTCTAAGGTCAGATTGTTAATTTTATCCTAGCTCCAAAGAAAGTTGTACTACAGGTTTTTATTACTCAAGAAAAATCTGTTCAACCCAGTGAGGTTTCAACCTATGAACAAAAGGTCCTGAGGCAGGTACTTTACCCCAAGACCACTTAAGTCAACGAGTGTATAATATAATTATGTTAAGACAGTACCACCAGTATAAACATTCTAAAACAAATTTTAGTTCACAATCTGAAGAAAATTAAATCTCAAATTTGATTTTTTTTCCAAACCCTCAAATATCCCCAAGGATTTTAAAGTTTCATCCCTAGAATTGAATAATTGTTCATTTAATGGAACAATACATGAGTCTAGCGTTTGATTTAACAGTTTGCTAATATCCCAATAATCATCTTGATAAATACTACTTGTGGGCTTTTTTTTTATGGCCCCTGTTTGTTCGGGTTATACGCCTATGTACTAATTACGCTAATGGAATAGGAATTGGGAGGGTTGAATTTACAGGAAGTGAACCCACATTTGCGTGGAGGGAGAGTGGAAAACCATTTAGGAAAATCCACCCCCAGTTCACCCGACCGAGATTCGAACCTCGATCTCCCCGTCCTCGGCGGTCGAGCTCAACACGACTAGCGTGTTAGCTAACTACGCCACTGAGGCGGGTGAGTGTGTTAAAACCATCCTCAGTATACCCGACCAGGATTAAAACCCCAATCTCGTTATAAGCAGTCTAGTCAATTACGAGAGTGGCGCAACTTAGACAATTACTGTTAAAAGAGATTCAAGGCGAGTATTAACCGAAAGAAAAATGTTATTTTGACTACTATTGTAAATAAATCTTTTTTTTAAAGTGAATTTGTAAAAATTTCCTGGCTCTTCATGAATCTTTCCTGACCAAACAAATTCCTAAACATTTCAGTTTCACAAGTTTATGGATATCCTGTGTATGTACCTAACTGAACACACCCAACTACACCATTTCTACACATTACACAACTTTAAAGATATTATACAAGTTTTTTTTTTGTCACCACTTCTCACTACTGTTCGGGGTGTACTTATTTTAACTGATTACACTTGTATGCAAGGGATGAGGAAGGTTAATTTAATTGTTAGTGTACCTGAATTTGCATGGAGGGAAAGTGGAAAACCATTTAGAAAAAAAACACCTCAGTACATCTAACCGCAATTCAAATTCCAATCTCCCTGTCCTCTGCAGTCCAGTCTATTGCCAGAGAGAAGCCTTAGACCTTTCATAGACCGAATCAGGTTATTATAAAATTTAATCTTCAATTAGTTCAAATTAATATATTACTTAGTTAAAAGTGATTAATGAAGTGTCCTTTAAGTGTAAGGAAGTGGTGTACATGGCATATTTTGTACCCATTGTCACATATGCAGCAGAAACATGGACATTGAATTTAAGAGAGACCAGGAAAGTGGAGGCCATGAGAATGAAAATTGTAAGAAGCATGCTAGCTGTCACGAGGGAAAATAGGATTAGGAATGAAGTTATCCTGGAAAGATTTGGGTTACAAGAAGTAGATGAAATAGTAGAGGAAGCAAAAATGAGATGCTATGGTCATGTAATGAGAATGTAAAAGGATAGAATATCAAAGAAAATGATGGAGATTAAGTATGTAGGAAAAAGAATGCAAAAAAGGGATGAAAAGAGCAGATAACAAAGTGTGCAAGTGAGAGGAGAAGAATGTAAGGACGGAGGAAGATGGAGGCATTTTACTAAACTGACTCGGCCACAGGCTGGAAACAGTTGATTCATCATCCTTATTAACTGTTTCCAGTCTATGGCTGGGTTCTTATAGTAAAATGCCTCCATCTTTATCTGTCCTTCCACCATTCTTCTTCCTGCATTCTCTTCCACTCTCCTCCTCACACTTGATGCTATCTTTTCCTCCTATCTCTTCCTTGGTATCCCTTGCGGTCTCTTCCTTACATACTTCATATTCATTAATCTTCTTGGAATCCTCTCCGCTCCCATCATCACTATGTGTCCATACCATCTTATCCTTGCGTCCTCAACTATCTCATGTACCTCTTGCACCCCAACTCTTGCCCATACATCATCATTCCTAATCATATCTCTTCGGGTCATAGCCAGCCTGCTCCTCAAAGACTTCATGCCCATGGCCTCCTCTTTCCTTGTTTCTATTTTTATCCCTAGTCCAAGTTTCCGCAACATACGCAACTATGGATATGAAGTATGCTCCATACAATACCGCCTTACACTTCAGGGGCACTTCTCTTTTCCATAGTAGGTCTCTTACACACCAGTAAAAAAACCTCTCCCTGCTGCCCTCATCTCAAACTATCTTCTCTGCTGCCCTCTTATGCCCCAATCAAACTACCAAAATACTTCACGCTCTTTACATCTTTCAAATCTACTCCATCCAGTTCTATCACCTTTCTTGCACTTGTTCTCTGCCTTGTCATCACCATCACTTCACTTTTCCCCATACTAAATTTCATACCACCCTTGTTCACTTCCTTATTCCATTACTGCAGCTGTTCCTGTACTTCCTCTTCCTTCCCCCCCCCCCCCCCCCATACCCTCAAGTCATCTGCAAATGATGATTATGATGATGAAAATTAATTATTCCATTCAAATAATGTGTGAACGACTGATTAAAAATTTGCTCAGCTCCACTATTGGTTCATTATGTGCAATTTTTTCAAGTCTCATAATGAAATTTTAGCCTAATGTTCAAAACGATGCATAATTTTATCAGGACAGTCTACTTTTACCCGAGACCTCTTCGCTACGGTGGAACAACCTTTATCATGGTGGATGACTGCTCGGTGACCCTCAATGGAAGCGCACACAAATAAAACAAACATAAAATCTATTTTAGACAGACAAAATCATTTAATACATTTTTTAAAGAATAATTCAGAGATGAAAAAAACCACTTAGAACAAATTATGTATCTATTTAAAATACATTCAATAAAAAAGGAAACCTCAACACTGATATCATAAACTTATATAATACATTACTGAGAGAAAAGTAGCTTAAGACACCCGGTCTAGAGCTTCCAACATAATTATGCTGTTCCCTCGAATAACCTGAAAAAATAAACATATCACGCATCAGCCAACTTTTACTTCAAGCTACTATGATAGCTAAGATACCTACTTCATTGGAATTTTAATAGTTAAGTAAGAACTTTACCAAGTCAATTAAGTGTGCCTCTAATTGATAAAAAATAAAGGTATATATTATATGTTTGCTCTTCTTTTTAGATTGCCCAACAAATGTTAATGTGTTTTAACTTAAATTTGTTTTAGTCAGGATAATATTCTACCCATTTGGTAGGAATCAAAATAGTTTTTACAAGCACTCCCATTTTTCTAGGCGGCTTGGATTGAAGAGAAGCATAATAAAAAAATTTTTTTGTCAAACTGAGTAGCCTAGTGTGAAATCATGTAACTAATGTTTAAAACAGGATGGTTTAAAATTGATGAGGAAATACTTCTTCCGTTGCTCCAAAACCCTTGTTTAAGGTGTGATAAGACATGTTTAAATCAGCGCTTAGTTCAATTCACTTTTTTGTCCATCCAAAAATCATATATTTTAAGCTTTAAGTTTAATGTCACCCTTTAACCAATATTCTAATATTTCTACTAAATTTTGCAAAATTCCCCGTGTTTTCCCAAACATAAAAATTTCCCTTTGTTTTCCCTGTGTGGTAACCATTATTTTATATTTAGTTTATTTTAGCTGTAGATTAACTTGCATTATGCACCAACAGCTTTGGGGGTATATGTACAAAAAAAGGTTGAATACCATGGTTCTACAATGCCAGTTTAATTGTATTTGCAACTTCCCTACCTTTATGAAAATGGAATTGAAAGTGTTCCTATCCAGGCTTAACCTAACTATTCTTTCAGGTTGGCTTCCTTCTCTATATTACTTACTGAACTCTATGGCATTAGGAATGCGAAAGATCATTGCTGCACTTAAAAAAGTATGTCTCCATCCCTATCTTGAACTAGTTCTATCCAGTCCACCTCATTACACCTATCTTTGCCAGGTCCATTCTAATAATATCCTCCCATCTGTGTTTATGTTTTCCCAATGGGTTTGACAGTTAACAGCCTGAACAAAGTTCTATATTCTCACATCCACACTGCATGTCCTGCCCACCATAATCTACTAGACTTGATTATCCTAATAATGTATTGTTATGAGCACTGGGTATACAACTCATCATTATGTAGCCTCCTCCACTCCCCAGTAGCCTCATTCCTTTTTGGACCAAATATCTTCCTAAGCACCTGGTTTTCGAACATCCTAAACTATTATTTTTTTCATCATGTAAGATAGGAGACCACGTTTTTTCCCCCATTCATAGAGTACAACCAGTAAAATAATTGTTTTGTAGGCCTATATTCTGAGTTTTTCATATATCTTGAAAGCAGGGTAAAGCAGGGGAGATAGCCCAGTAATACCCAACTACTCTTTTCCTAATTTACATCTAATATCATTATTGTTAGTTAAAATTGTTCCTAAATATTTAAACTCATTAACCCTGTCCAATGATATGACGTTCGCAATAATCTCTAAATTATCGTCACCAATTTGCGTTCTCTGTACGACCATATACTTAAGTCTTTTCAGTGTTCCCTCCTAAACATATTTCTTTACTAGCCACTAATAAAATATCTGCATTTCTTGCAACAGCTTCCTTAATAATGCCCAACAAAGATAAATCCTCTGTGTATTCTAATAGCTGCATTGTACTGTATAATGTAAACCCTTCCCTACTTTCTTGCATTACCCTAATAGCATTCTCTAAGGCTGGATTAAAATTTAATGAATAGGGAAGTACATCTCCTTGTTTCAATCCACTATGTACTTCGAAAGTATTTGATGTGACATCCAACCTGTATCATGCCACACATATCAATCAAACATACCTCAATTAGCTTTACAAGTTTTTTTGGTATCACAAATTTAACTAAAATTTCACACAATTTGTTTCTTTTAACTGAATCATATGCCTTTTTTTTTAAATCCATGTATTGAAAATGAACCATCATGTTGTATTCCCACTTTTTCCTAATATTTGCCCAACGGTAAAAATCTGATCTATTGTCAATCTAGTTCGTTGAAATCTACACCGATGAACCTTGATTATTTCCACAGCATATGGTGTCAATTTCATTAAAATTATGTTAGATAAAATTTTATAAAATGTTGGAAGTAGTACGATACCTCTATAATTATTACCATTTGTTTCATCCTCCTTTCTGAAAATGGGTATTATAATACCTTCCTTCCAATTGTGTTACTACCCCATGGTTCCATATAGTTGTCAACTTAGTAGGTATAAATGAAAAACTACTAGGACAAGTGAATGATTTTGTGTACCTGGGCAGAATGTTCTGTAAAAATGGAAGGATAGATGGTGAAATCGACAGACGGGTGAATGCATCTCGGAAGTAGTTGGATGTAGGCCTATGTGGACTATTGCAAAGAATGAAGTAGTATCGAAAGAGGCAAAGATGGCAGTATATAACAATGTGTTAACGCCAACATTGTTTCATGGATGTAAAGTGTGGATTTGCCAGGAGAAACACAAGAGATAGCTAAGAAATGTAAGTGGAGAAACTCGTATGGGCAGAGTCAGTAATGAATGGGTGCTGAAGGCGTGCGGTTTGAAATGAAATCCAATAGGTAAATGGAAAGAAGTGTCTTATGTTGGTTTGGGCATATTGAGGGGATGAGTGTGGATCGAGTGATTAAGCAAATATATGAAGGTAGAGTGTGTGGATCATAAGGAAGGGGTAGGCCATATAAATGTGGTAGATGAATGTGGGGAAAAGAGAAATATTTAGAGTTTTAAGAATAAGATCATGTACTGTTCGGTGTATGGATGTTGTTGAAGCGAAGGGAGTATGCAAGAATAGGACAGTGTGGAGAAAGTTAGTGAGGATGGATTAAGTACAGTCGTTTATGCGCTATATGTACAGTTTTTTTGCCTACTATGTAAGAGAATGGAGTGATTAGGTGTGTGTGTATGTATTTATATATAGAACATAGTAATAGAAATTCATAAACTGCAAACATTTCATCCCCTTCCTTTATTAACTCTGCTGGAATTGAATCTATACCTGGAGATTTATGGTTCTAACTTTTTAACAGCTTCTTTGACTTCACTATACTCAGCTCTAGGATTAGTGGTTCAGCAGTATGGATTTCGATACCCTCTGCAAATTCGGATCATGAACATTCAAAATGCACATAAAGTGGACGTTCCATCCACTCAAAACATTGCCAAAATAAAGTTCCCTATTATTCTTATTTTTGCTATTTTCTTTTAAATCGTTAAATTTACCCTCTCTCTTGTTTTTGTTCCTGAACATGGTACTAGCCTTCCTTTTTTGGTTCATTAAATGTGTTTAAGCTCAATTAACTTCCCTATTACTGCCTTTTGATTATTTTACATTGTTTCTACATTGTTTGCATATATACATTCCCTAGTATAATGTAAATTGAATCACTTGTATTACACTTTATAAAAGTCTGTCTCTGCTAACATTAAAATTCTTTGATGGCGCTTAGAGAGACCAACTTTTATAATAACATGTTTTCTCTGACAAATAGTGTGTAAGGCTGCTATAGCTTAATTAATAAAACTCAAAATGGCTGTAGCAGCATGGTACAATTTATTTGTATTCTTAATTATGTTT
Organism: Timema podura; assembly: GCA_033556935.1. Lineage (NCBI taxonomy): Eukaryota > Metazoa > Arthropoda > Insecta > Phasmatodea > Timematidae > Timema > Timema podura. The sequence goes on from JAVRXN010000004.1 coordinate 24,259,263, forward strand.
TTAGGTTATCAGCTTGTCAACACAACAATGTTGTTATCAGCTTGTCAATACAACAATGTTGTTATCAGCTTGTCAATACAACAATGTTTTAAGACTAGGTATTGCCTTGGTATGGAAAAAAAAACATGCACACCATTCTGAGATTGTATGACTGAAGGAAATTTAAAATGAGGCATGTACGGATACAATACAATAACAATGACCAATATTAGTTGTCATAATAGGTAGAGATGTGGCGAATAATCTTTTTTGAATCTTTAAAACTGTACAATTTTAGAAGTGAAAATATTCAAAAGGTTATTTAAAAAAGGTTGTTTAGTGCTTGGTGACAGTGATGAATTATATTTTGTTTTTAATGTATAGGCTATTACGTCACTAACAACAAAAACAATACTTTCCTAGTAAATTAATTATATTAAGACAATTTTGTCCTTTTTTTTTATTTTCTCAACTACCCAATAAGTTCATTATATGATTCCTTTTACTGATTTTTTAAAACTGTTTTGTGAAGTCGAGGTTTTTATAAGTATTGTATTTAAGATTCTTTGTTGACATATTTACGAATCTTGAATCTCTCAAATACCATGGGATTCAAGAGATTCGAGGGGCCCATCTCTAGACATTATCCTTATTTCCTACTCACCACCATTCCCACGTTGTTTTGAGTGCCATCTTTGCAATTCTCGATGGTCTCGTCGACCACAAGGTTCATGAAGGGGTCAAAACCTCTGAGGATCCCAACAACATGGCGTCCTCCGTTTAGTTTCACTGCAACATTAGTAACAATGGTCTAATCTCCAGGTTTAAAATATGTAAGATTAGCTTGGAGCTGTGTATTCAGCTTTAATGTTGGGTACATGGTTCTGTATTTGATTATTTTGGAACTTTTATCGTGAAGAACCAACTGACCCCTCCACCTTGATTATGCAGTGTTTGTCCCAAGGGCTTTTCTAATGGTCGCGCTGCACCATCTGGCTTAAGTCAATGTTTATTGCACAAATAATAAAATAGTGCAAAGTACTACACTGTCCCTGCTCAGCTACTTAATAACACCACCTTGCTGGCAACATATTCTGAGGAGAACACTTATGACAAATGAGTTTGTGAAATTATGTTTCAAGAAAGTGAGTATTTATATATTATATATTAGATATATAACGTTGATTCGCCACTTGAGTGGTGGAAATTGACCGCTAGCAGAAGATTTCTATAAATTAGCCTTAGGCTCTACAAGAAATAAAATTTATAAAGTATTATATTCATACTTTTAACTCAAGAGAAAGAACCATATGAAAAAATATTTGTTTCAAAATAAAATATTTTCAAAATAAGTTCTGATTAAATAATGTAATAACTGTTAAAATGACATAATTAGTAAAAAATTGTTTGTTTTGAAAGTTTTGACTGCCAAAAGTGACAACAAATCAATAGTTTATAGTCTTGAAGATCATATGGTTTGGCGAATCAATGGATACAAGAAGGTAGAGCTGGTAACTTTTACTAAATGTCATTTACCACCACTCCAGTGGTGAATGGACTTAACATATTTAATGTTTTACGGTTGTGTAAGAGAACTGCCACAAAAAATGGAAGTACCCATGAAGTGTAAGTGCTTTATACCCAGAGTTATGTATGCAGCAGAAACATGAACATTGGGTGCAACATGCAAGTGAGACAAGGAAGGTTGAAGGCATAGGAATAAAGTTATTGAGGAGAAACAGGATTAGGAATAAAGTTAAACGGGAAGGAGTAGGGCCACAAGGGAGTACATGAGATAGTATGGACAAGAGATGAGAATGTAAAAAGGAAAGAGACCCTGGAAGAAGTAGATAACAGCATGTGTGCAAATGAGAGGATAGTAATGGACAAGAGAATGGGAGAAAGAATGGCGAAAGAATAGAGGAAGATGGAGGCATTTTACCAAATTGACTCACCCACAGGTTAGAAACAGTTTGTGATTCTGATAATATAACTAATTACAAACTTAAAATTAGAGCTTTTAAATTAGTATGAAATACAATAACATTTTCTTGAATTTTTAGCCTAAAAAATTCTTCAACTTTTTAGAAGCGATAACGAGGAATGTGTTTGAATCCTGGTCTAGTTTACCAGAATATCAAAAAAAGTAAAAGTATCGGGAAAAAGTTTCGAGTAAAAAAATACTAGTATCGAAAGGAAAATACCGATATTAGTAAAGTATTGATATTTTTTTCACATCCCTAATCCAGGCCCTGATAAGTATAAGCCACAAAAAAAAGTATTAAGGCTTAAAGCTTAGCTAAAACAAAGAGGTCTCAAATTCGATATTTAAAAAAATCCTCGCATCTTGAATATCTTTAAGGATTCAAGGGTCCCACCCCCAGTTGTAACATGTCAGCGATTCTAATAAAGAAATCCATTACAATATAAGCTATACTTACAAGACAGCTTCTTGTCCATAAACCTGAAACAAGGAGAAAAAAAAAGTTAAATAAATAAATACACAGGGTTAAATGTGTTTGGATGATTGGAATTAGTTCTAAAACATGTCATACTTTAAAAAGAATAGGCATGCTACATACTGTAAACTGGCGGTAGTTTTACCCTTTCTAAGAGACTCGATAGAGTTTTGTTTTAATTATAAAGAGATTGATGGAGATGAAATATTGAAGGATAAAGACCGCAAGGGAGGCCAAGAAATAGATAGGCCTAGGTGGAACAAAGTGTGCAGGTGAGAGGAGAAGAAAATGGAAATGATAAAAGAAAGGACAGTCATAATGTATTCAGCCAAACTATATTTTTTAATTCCCTGGCTTTTCCAGAGCCAATATACTTTTGGCCCAATTCTAACTATTTCACTAACATAATTATTAAGATCAGATCTTAATAGAGTTATTTTTTTCTAGATACATATTAAATTGCTACACCATTAAAGGATTGCTTAGAGCCAGAACAGTTTAAAATATTTGTGAGAGGGTTATTCCTAGTTTCTTCTACCTATAATATAATAAAATTCTCACGCATGTGTTTAACCATGATACAAATTTGGCAAAAGACATGGGGTAGAAGGAATACACGAAAATCACATGTCGACCTTGATAATTTGATATTAGTCTGCTTGACACAATCAACAACACGGTGTGTATTAGGCCTAAATGAAAGAAAAATATTATGGGACTATTTTAAATCAAAAGTTGTGGACAAAATGTAAAAATTCCAGAAATTTGTTAAAATTCCCTGACTTTTCCTTGCCCAAGCAATTCCCTTACAATTCTGTTTTCCAAGGCCTACCATTGATTAGTAGGCCTATTTAAAATAAGAGGGTCTAGTACCGTAGGCCTACTTGAACAAATTCTTTTGAAAAAAAAAATTTCAAAGAAATAACTAACCCTACTTAAAAAACAACTTTATTAACAACATTTGACATATAAATGGAAAGTGGTTAAAATAGAAGGGGCCTAACATGATTTAAGTACAAATTTAGAAAATAAAAGCTTTACACACCTATTTGACAGGGTATCGTTCGGCAATATTCCTCCGCATTTCCTTAAAAGCTTCAACCTCTGAACCAGCATAAATGTATATATACACACACTCTCACTAATTTAATTTCCTCAGATGTAAGGTTAGGATTAGGTCAAATTGTAATTAATAGCACACATTATTTTATACTCTAATAATCATTTATGTGTTATGAATTACAAACTAACTCAAAGTGACCTAACCTAACCTTCCATGTTCAGAGAAAATTAAATATTAAGTTTTAGTTAAGTTTTAATAGAAGTTAGGATGAGTAGGCCTTGGTATACGGCCCCACATTTATGAGGTTAGCTATTTCTATATAAAAAAAGTCACGGTGTAGGCCTGCGTTGTGGCAATAAGTGGTAAACAATATCTCGAGAATATAGGCCTAGTAAAAGTATTTTAGTTTGTTAACAAATTTAATCAATTAGACCTACTTTATAATAAAAGCAAAATATTTTAAGTCTTTGCATTTTATGTGTCAAATGGAGTTGTCTGATAGTATTATGTTTGTGTGAATATTTTTTTTTAAATAAATGGTTTGTATTATTATACCCCAATAAAGCTGTAATAGGGGTCTATCTTTTGGTTAGGTATCGGTACCTTTTAAGAAATAATTAAGATTTTAAAATCACTAAAGTCACTTTATGTCGAGTTTTTTAAATTCACAAAGATCTCAATAAAAATGCAGTAAGCTACTTTAAAAGTAGTCAGGATCCTAATAGGTGGGCTCAATGTAAAAGAACCACTCGGAGAAATTTGTTAAGTCATCCCTTACGTCACCCAGTATGCAGCAGTTATATTCTAAGACGAATAACATTAATTGGACATTGGAGTGGATTTTAAAGGTTTATTTATTGTTTAAAGTTCCAAAATATGAAATGATTTTAACATAAGTGTGTCTTCAATATATGTTAAAGTACCTATGTTACGCTGGCTTATGTAGGCCTATTGAGTGTTATCATAAGGTCAGCCAATCATATTTCTTTCTCCATCTGGCGCTAGCTACCTTCTATTCTCTTAACATTAAGTAGGCCTATACTAATTTGTAATGTCATAACCATGAGCTTAACAGGCCAATTAACCCGCTTCTGTGGCCACATGATCCAAGGCGATACTCTCGCAATACACCTAGACTGCCACTGACGGCGAGAACGTGGTTCGATCTCGGTTAGGTGTACTGAGGATGATTTTTCCTAAATGGCTTCCCACTCTCCACGCAAATGTAGTTACACTTCTAAATTCAACCTTCCTCATTCCTGACCCATTAGCGTAGTTAGTATATATGTGTATAACCTGAACCGGTGGTAAGACGCAGTGATAAAAAGCTTTTTTTTTACTTTGGCTCAAATCTATTCTAGGCCCTACGTGTTTTTATGTTTGGTAAAATGTACGAACGATCTCAATATTTTAGCAATTTTAAGAGTCAAAAGGCCGAGGATGGGACGAATATGACAATATCGATACTCTACAAACTGAAAATAACAGACCGGCAAGATATAGTGACTGCCCCCCATTCCCCTGTGATCACTGATATTGGAAAATAACTATTTTGCAATTCTTGGTACAATGTGAAGAATAATATATTCAAACTACACAGAAACTTGAAACAACAAAGTTAGTTGACAAATAATTTTAGAATAAAAAAAACCTCTATAGCGGCCTTGTTGCAAGTATAACACGAGGCTAAGTAGTTTCTAACTGAAACGTTAAGACTCATAATAAAAGTACTTACTTTTTTAGCTCTGGAGGATGTGCTTTACTCATATTTGAAGAGGTTGAAGTCTTTAAGTAATAAATGTAAATCAATAAGTCAGCTAAAGTATAATTATTAATTTACACTAACGCCATCACTAAAACACAATCACAATCATTTCCCACCAAAAGACAGAGAATAGCAGCAATTTCGAACAGTAATTCATATCCACTACACATGCGCGAGTATTAACGCGCTCTATATCCTACTTTAGGAACAAGAATACCGCTTTGGAACTTGACAAAAGCGTGACGCTCGATATTGTTGTCTGAGAGGACAAACTGTGGATTAGAGATGGGTTGTGAAATCACAACCTGCTCCTTTGTCACTGCTCCTCTGACGTCACATTCACAACCTGTTCCTGACAGACGAAAGGAGCTGTTCCTTTTTGTCACTGCTCCACGGATTAAATACACGCTGTAACAGGTCCGAAGTAAATTTGTTCCTCGTCTCTCTGTCACAGGCAGCGTTGGAACTGGTCCCAAGTAACCTTGCTCCTCGTCTCTGTCACAAACAGCGCTGTAACAAGTCCGGGGCAACCTTGTTCCTTTATGCTCTGGAGATATTTTGGAGCAGTCGTACAGTAAAAAGGAAGTGGATGCTTTGTGTTCTTGTCACAGCACTGAGATCAGGTCCGGCGCAACCTTACTTATCTAACATAGGTCTAGTTTAGAGTTGGTTTGGGGAGTCACAAATGAGTTTTGAAGGGGAAAGCTTTCGTAGTACAAATTATTATTTCCACAATACAAGCACAGTATGTGATGTATTCTCACAATAAATTGTTACGTTGATGATTAACATTGAAGGGACCCGCTTGGTGGTAAAATTATTTAAGGCAAGGGCCAGAAATCTACTGACTAACTGATTTTATCAAGCCCACAAAATATTTAGCAAACAAACAATTTGTTCAAAAAATGGACTTAATAGCTAATCACTAATTGGTAAATGTAAAATTGAACTTTTTTGCTTTATTTTTTTTCAAATTAGTCAAACTTTTTTTAAACCCATAAAGCCCGTGATAGCAAAAGGGTTGCCAGCCTCTGGTTTCTGGCTTTACTTGCACTAGAATGGACTGCCGATGACAAGGAGATTGAGGTTCGATTCCGGTTGGGTGCACTGAGGGTGATTTTTCCTAAACATTTTCAACTCTCATTCCAAACAAATGTGGGTGCACTTCCTCTAGAATCAACCATCTTCATCCCTAACACATTGACGTAATTGGCATAAATGCGTATAACCAGAACGGGCAGTAGACGCGGTGCTAAAAAAAAAATAGGCTGTGAGTAGGTAAAAATATAGTAACTGTGACAAAAAGGAGCAGGTAAAAGGAACAGGTCCAGTGATGGAGCAGTAACAGATTGCTCCTGCTCCACTAAAGGAGCAGTTTTTCCCATCCCTACTGTGGATATAGTATTGTTCCTATGGCACCAGGGGCACTATTCAAACTCAACGACAAAAAACCCATCAACATCCTGCAAAAAAAAAATAATTTAAAGCTTAGGTGGGTCAAGTCATCGACATGACTTGGACCAACTCATCGATAAGCTCCAGTATAGTAGGGTCCACGTTATCGACAGTAAACCCGAGGCCGTAGTCAAGGGGGGGGGGGTTAGGTGTTCAAACCCCTCTGAAATCTTATGAACAAAATATATATGGCTTTATTTATGGTTCAAACAATATCAAAATTAAGGTAAAAGTACAAATTAGGGGGCTGTGTTACCATAAAACGCACTTAAGAGAGCTTTTAGAGGTGTTTAATATTTATAATTTTTTCTAGCCTTCGGCAGTTAGTGGGTTATAATGCTATAAAAAAACACTTCAAATAGCTTCTAGAACTGTTTATCATTTAGAAATTTTTTAAGCCTCGGGCAATTGGGGTATGTGCTCACCAAACCCCCCTTGAAATTATTGGCTGGCTACGGCCTTGAGTAAACCCATCGACAAAATTAAAACCAATATTTGGAAAACTGAGTGGGTCAAGTGGTCAACACCAGTTGGATCATGTCATCGACACTCAACCCGTCGACAAAATGTAAACATATTTTCAAGGCTAGGTGGGTCAAGTCATAGACACGACTTTGACCAACTCATTGACAAGTTTCATTATAGGAGATTCAAGTCATGGACACTACTTGGACCAATTCGTCGACAAGCTCAAGTATAGGAGGGTCAGATCAAATCATTGACACGATAATAATACATCCTATCAATAACTATTTTGTAATATAATATGTTATGTAAAACAAAGAGAGAGAATATATATATACTCTCTTATATATATATACTCTCTTTATATATATATATATATATATATATAATGGGCATTGGGTGATATCTATCACAGGCAGGGACTTGAAATTTTCAAAATGTACCTCTTGTGCATGGATATGTGCACCTCAAAGCTGGATTTAAAAAAAAATTTGAATAATATATTTTTGAAATTAATTAAAAGCTGGGTATGAGTACATTTTTATCAATAAATGTGAGAGAAAAAGAAAAATAAGTATAAAAATAATAATAATAGCAAATAAATAATAACAAAGTTACTTTAATATAAAAATTAAACTTGAGGAAATATAATTAGTATTACAATAATAAACAATACATGTAGGTATGTATACCAAGCAGTTCATGAAGCGTAGTTGCTGACATTCGTGGTGACAAAAGATCCCATCTGCTCATCATAGCCCTGCTGGTCTTAAAATTAAAACCTCTATTTTGTACTATTTAGAAACTAGCTCTCCATTTAAGCATTTAAAAAGAACGTGAGCTTGCTTGTTTAGAAAGCAAAAAATATGTTCAGCAATTTAAACCTAAAGTAGAGCAAATGAATGATGTGTCTTGTTTTGATTCTACATTACACAATTAAAACTAACAATAAAACATATTATTACAGTAACAACTGATTAATAATCTCAATTGAAATAAAATAAATTGCAAACACTATTATTGACTACACCATTACAACAGTCGATACGCGATAATATAAATCGAATTGATCAACATGACAGCAACGCTTATGGTGGTTGGTGAAATAACTAAAATAAGGTTGAAAGTACTCGTATAGTCTATCCGACCTTGCATTACTATTCACTGTATTCAGTATTCACTCTCATTTGTCAAATTTGTTTTGTTTCTATTTGTGAATCTGTCGAAAATTTTATCTGAGAAAATTAATTTAATATTCGACAAGAAATTTTTATAAACATATCTTGACAAAATATTTTCTGTAATAGGTTAAATTATGTATTGTTTTTGAACGTAGGATTGTCATATTATGATATTTGTTCACAAATAGGGAGTGGCTTTGACAAAAGAAAAATGCATCGACGTAGAACACAAAACAATTTTACATATGTCAGTCCATGTGTTAAATATATGATTTTCATGCTTAATTTTATATTTTGGGTAAGTACGTTTTAATAATTATTGCGACTTAGAACGCTTTACATCAAATTTTAGTTTTCAATAAAAACACTATAAATGAGCATTATTAAATAATAAACACATCAAAGCACTTTCCATAAAAAAAAATTAAGGATTATTGTTTTAGTGTAATAGTGTAGTCCCACAAAATTAAATAAAAGCAACCACAATTTGCTCTCTTTCCCAACAAATGAATTTCTTGAAAATGGATCATCTTTTATTATCTAAATGAAAACACTTGCACATCCACTAATAATTTTACATTCAGCAAACTCACATTAGGGCTCTATCTGAATAGTCAAGTACACTAGACTTGACGATTTACACTTACCATGCACTCGATATCGAAGACTGCAACAAACTATTTGAATGGCAAACTATCTTGTCCACATCCTTGAGTCTTCAGTGCTGCTTCCTACCTATGATCTTAGAAACTATTTAAACGCTATCTGTCAGCCCAAATTAGCATAGCAACAAACTATCCTGTCCACATCCTTGAGTCTTCAGTTCTGCTTCCTACCAATGATCTTAGAAACTATTTAAACGTCATCTGTCAGCCCAAATTAGCATAAGCTACTTAAAGATTTTTGGTGGCATCTTTTCACTGGACATGACAAACTATACCATCTATCCATCACAACACAATACAATAATACTCTGGCTGTATCTGAATAGTCAAGTACACTTGACTTGATGCAGACTTGATGACTTTACACTACGCACTTGAGATCGAAGACTGCAACAAACTATTTGAATGTCAAACTATCCTGTCCACATCCTTGAGTCTGCAGTGCTGCTTCATACCACTGATATTAGAAACTATTTTAAATGCCATCTTATCAGCCTGAATTAGCATAGGCTACTTACAGATTTGTGGTGACTTATTTTCATTGCACATGAAACATTATCCAACACAACACAACACAATACAATACAACTCTTACAACACTACAAAACAACCAGTAGGCCTATATTTAATGTACGTTATCAAAGATCACATTACTCTACTAGCTCTATCTCTAGCAGATGAAAAATTAAACAAGTGCCGATCAAACACCACATCGACGGCATGTCCAAGGGTAACTTGCTGTCGCCCTTGGACTTAAGGGTGTGTGAGGGGTGCATTAACACACTTCATGACTATTCGGACAGATCTACACTTGACCACGTGATTGCTAATGCAACTATCAAGTGAATGGCAAGGGTTAACGGCGTATGAAGTAGACTATACGGATACAGCCGCAATGTAGCTTAGGCCTTTGGGGCCGTCCTTAAATTACCTAAGACTTTTTTTTCATGATTTTTGACACTACCTCCCCCACATAGGGGATAGTAAGATTTTCCATCAATACCTGTCCACCCCTCCTCTATCTTAAATAATTTTTTACAATTAGTAAATTAGATTATTTTAGGCCTAATCGTTAAATTACTTTTAGACATAATGATTGGTAATAAAGAAAGTGATCTAGAGTATGTTATTTGAAGTAAAATTAGGTGTAACACAACATAAGTAAGTGAATATAAGTGAAATTTTATGATTAACACATTTATTTTCTGTCAATTTTTTTTTTATTTTTAAATTTAGTCTAACTACAAACATTGATAAAAAAGCCTTACATAAGATGGGTTTTGATTACCCCCCACCCCACCTTCCCCATTCATTCTTAAGAAAAATACCGAGGCCCCAAAACCCTTAAGTAGTTTAAGGGTGCCAGGCCTCCACCGTGGTTCGGATTCCACGTTAAACTGTAGGTCCTCCATTTCATCTCACAATCACCCTACCATTACACATTAGCGTAAGTGCGTATAACCCGAACGGGTAGTAAGACGCGGTGCTAATAATAATAATAGTAATAATAATAATAGTTTAAGGGCGGTTCTGTTTTGAATTTTAATATAGGTTACAGACAAATTCCCCTATTGAGAAACTTATTATTTATTTTCTTCTCATTCCAATCTTATGATCTATGTACCTCCGCCTCTTTATTCCTTTACGTTTAGACAATCTATATAATAAACTACATACTTTGTCCTGCCTCCTGCACTTCTGTAGTGGCTCCCACCAGATCTCTAACATCCATTTGTGTAGGATTTATCCTTTTTTTTTTTACATATATATATATACACACACACACACACACACACACACACATCCATAACTGTTCCCAGCCTATGGCCTGGGTCACTTTTATTCAAGCTATATATTTATTTTCCACTACCGGCTGGTTAGGTCTGTTGTAGCTTCATATGCCTTATAATCTATCTTAAGACTAGGACGTCACAACAGCTAGTCCCAAGCCATTAATTTATCAACATGAAAGGGAAAACCTATATTTCCATCAATGATAAATTTTCGGCCCTACTGGGAATTGAACCCGAGACCCTTAGCACAGTAGGCTAACACGCTACCAACTGAGTTAAGGTGTCACACTAGAAAACAGGTCAATGACAGGTTTTTCGCACTGGACCTATTTTTAACTATACCGGTATTGTGCTTTGGTTCAAGTCAAGGTTCACACTTCCAAATAGTTAAACTGGGCTATTTTATCTTTTGTGGTCGCCCTTATTCTTGCAAGGAATTTTAGAGGTGTGCTCAAAAGTTTGAACAAATTGAATTTCAAACAATGTTATTTATGTGAAGACCCGAAAGTCACTCACACTTGCAACCATGTCGCTGTCACTTTTGCTAGGCTGTAGTCGCGGAGTGTGGCCATAGCAAGATTTGTGGGCTAGTGTCCTAGTTGCGTAACCAGGTTGCAAGTATTTCTGTAGCCTAACACATTTCTTAGGTCTATATTTGTTACAAAAACATCCATTCCTCACTCAAAATGTCTATTCCAACGTATATTATTATCACTAAATGTCAATCACACCTTTATTATTGCCAAATGGTCTAAGGCATCACTCTTAAACATGCTTGCTGAAGACGACATGGTGGTTTGAATCTCGGTTGGGTCTACTGAGGGTGGTTTTCCCCAAATGGTTTCCCACTCTCCTTCCACGCCATTGTGGATAGATTACCTCTAAAATGATTCCTTCCTCATCCCTACCCCATTAGAATAATTATCATAGCCTATGTGCCTATAACCTAAAACAAGTAGTAGATGCTATTAAAAATCTACTCTAACTTATTGATTATGTAAGTACACAACTTACAAACTGACTTAATTCTAGAACAGACACAACACCCAGTCCCCAATCATCAAATTACCACTGTAAAAGGGAAGACCCCCTAATTTCACCAATGATAATTTTTCGATTGTATCGCGAATCAAACTCGGGACTCTCAATCTCAACAAGTGGACACGCCACCGACTGAGCTCAGGTAGTTTTTTTCTAAAAAATCTGTTAAATATCTCATTATTTTATTCCAGCTGTTTGGTGGACTTCTTATTGGAGTCGGTCTCTATGCGTTCGTTGATAAATGGCAAGCAACTGGTTTGGTAAAAGTGGAGACTATTTATGATGTCGTTCTGAACATCTCTCTTGTCATGGTCATTGCTGGCGGTGTCATCTTCGTTGTGAGCTTTGCCGGATGTGTTGGTGCCCTGAGGGAAAACACTTGCTTGCTCAAATTTGTAAGTACATTCTGAAATTTCTATTAAAATTAAGTCAATGTTTTGTTAATTCTCTTGGTTAAGGTTTTTGTTTTATCAACTAATTCCCAACGCTCTGAAATTAATGTAAGGATATTACTTTTTTAAACCTCGCAGTGGTATGGGATAGATTGGAGGGTCAGAGTGAAGGGGGGCTATATTTAACATGTGCCCTATATTTAGCCTACAGGCTGTATCGATTTATGTGGGAAGTAACTGGGGTGTGGATAGTAGACCTCACATAGACATAAAAAGTCCATGTGAGCGTATGTCCTATGTTCGATGGTTCCCGAGTTAAGGCCTTTCAAGATTTTGCTGGAATGTTAATAGCCCTACTTGATACACCCGTGTTTGTGCACCCCTGCCTGTGTACCAGTAGTGTTACATCACTCACAAGAGGTGCAACAGCGGTGTATCAAGTAGGACTCTATTAACAATTTCGGCAGATCCTTGGAAGGCCTTATCTCGGGAACCATAAAGCTTAGGACAAATGTTCAAAAGGACGTCTTGTGTTGTTTTGAGGACTACTAACTTATACACACCCCAGTTACTTCCCACATAAATTGATACATCCTGTATATATTAAATCACTGTCTTATTACCTGTTCAGGTTAAATGCATATAATTTAGTACACTTACTCTAATGGGGATGGGGATGAGGAAGGAAGCATTTTAGAGGTAAGCTGCTTACATTTTTGTGGAAGGAGAGTGGGAAAACATTTAGGAAATACCACCCTCAGTATACCAGACCGCGATTCGAACCCAATTCTCCCAGTGTTCTTCAGACCAGTCTAACACGAGTGTGATGCCTTAGACGGTTCAGCCACTGATGCAGGTAAGTCTCTTAACTCTGCAGCATTTAGTTTGTGGGCTTATAAAATAAAATATTAATACCTATGTAGAAAATCTTAAGCTATTAAAAGAAGTTTGCTCATTTTCAACATATCGAGTAAATATTTGATAAATGTTAAAACAAAAACTCAACATTTCTTGTTTGCGCCATTAGGCCCCCTCATTGTTAAAACATGTTCTTGTTTTCTAGTATTCGTTGTGTCTTCTCATATTCTTCCTCCTGGAGATGGCCATAGCAATTATGGGCTTTGTGTTCCCCCATACCATGCAGTCTGTGCTGGAAGAGTCCTTCACAGATAAAATTATACAAACATACAGAGAGGACGCAGACCTGCAGAACCTGATTGACTTTGCTCAGCAAGAAGTGAGTGGGCGCATCTAATTTATTTATTACTTTTTTTTTTTCAGCATCGCACCTTTATATCTATTCAGACTTTACACATATTTAATAATTAAACTAATGTGTTAGGAATGAGAAAGGTTAAATTTATAGAAAAGGTACTCGAATTTGTATAGGGAAGGAGGTGAAAATGCATTTAGAAAAAAAACACCCGAAGTACACTCGACTGGGATCCAAACCTCGATGTCCCTGGCAGTCTAGTCTAGTGTGAGCTTGACGCTTTAGACAATGAGGCTACCAAAGTAGGTGGTAGTACTTTTATTTTACCTCCTGGGTCAACATTAGTGGGGCACAGGCAGGAAAAACCTGGGAAATTAATTAATAAAAACACAGAAAAATGGTGATTTTAAATATTTGACTTAAAAAAATATTAATTTTGTGCATGAATACTAAAACAAAAGTAATAAGATTTTGTTTCTCACACATTAACAAAACACATTGCTTAGATGTTGAATTTTAACATGAGATGTTTGTAAAAAAAAACAGGCTATTTAAAAAAAACAGTTGGGCTATATTGGGGTTTATTTGGTTTGATTAAGGATGTTATGTATGTTATCTGATTAAACCAATAATTCAAATATATTAATTATTTGGAATCCAGAGAAACATATTTTAATTTAGTAAGGAAAGGAGTAATAAGCAACATAATAAAGGAAAACAATAATGCAACAATGTAATTTTTCACAACAATACTGTATAAGCTAGCAGGTTGAGAAAAAAAAGACTGTGTAGAAGGAATAGAAAGAGGGGGGAGGGGAGACCTTGCATCTAATTACTGGCAAGGCAGCTGCAGAATAATTGATTTGTTGCTTTCTTTACATAAAGATAAAAGGTAAGAACTTTTGTTATCTCATTTGCTTTTTTGACAAACTATTATTTCTAGAACCTATCATTTATACACTGTAGGTAGCTTAAAATGATATTATTACAAGTGAGTTGCTAGTTGAACATATTATTTTGTTCAACCAATTAAAACATATTTTATAGTTTGGTCTATCTTATAAAATCTGTAATTTCAAAAATTGTGTATAACTCCAAATACAAATCAAATTATTATTATTATTATTATTTATATTTATTAATTATTATTATTATTAAGGTGACCAATCTTCCTCCTTTAGGGAGGACAGTCCTTCTTTTGTAGGTTCTGTCCTTCCTCAAAAAGTGTCCTCCTATCTGTCCTCCTTTTCGATATTTTAAAACTAATCTGTTAATCTCTATATTCAGAGAACTAATGCAGCAGCTGAAAGAGTTTTTTCAATTGGTAATGATTTTTGGACAAGTGAGAAATCAAGATTGAATGTTGATACTCTAGCTGCAGCACTTACCATAAAATTCAATATGAAGGATATTTCTTGCTCAGAAATTTCCAATATATTGTTAGAAAATGATATATTGACAAAAAATATTCATTCATTGGAAAAATACTCGTTTAATTAAATAATTAAAAGGGATGTAAGCATAATTAGTGTATTTTTGTTTAAATTAATAAAATGTTTCATTTATTTACGTTGTACTTTTTTCTTAAATTTTTTCGTCCTCCTTTTCATTGTAAAAAAATTGGTCACCTTATTATCATTATCGGGTTTGTACCAAAAGGTTTTCAACAGAATGACTAATCATTTAAAAAAATTAGACGATTGATTTGTATCCAAAATATGAGTGGGTTTTCTTAGGGTTTTTTTGGGCTGGGTAAAATTATAACATTAGGTATTGGACAATCAGACACCTTAGCTCAATCGGTAGCTTGTCTACCTACTGAGCTAAGGGTCCCAGGATCGATTCCTGGCATGACCCAAAAATTTATCTTTGGTGAAATGTAGTTTTACACTTTCACATTGATAAATTAACAGCCAGGGACTGGATGTTGTGCCTGCCCTAGTCTTAAGTTTGATTTTAAGTCATATGAAGCTACGACAGACCTAGCAACTGGTGGTGGTAAATATTTGGCTTGAATAAAAAAACCACCCCGGCCACAAAAAAATTGAATAACTGTTGTTTAGTGGCTGTTAAATTTAAAAAAAAATACGTGATCAAGGAAATAATCGTTTGCCAAGGAAAGTTCAAAACAGGGAAAGCAATTCATGGGAAAGCTATAGAAATATGTTTGGATACTCTGTAAAATTTAGGGAATTGGCATTAAAAGTTCTGTAGCCATCTTGTCTAACCACAAAATAATGTTTCCATCTTAGGAATTTTTTTCTCTTTGTCCATACAGATACACAATATTTTTAATCACAATAATTTATAACATTGAAATTCTTATAATTTCAACCAAGTTCAGACATGATAAAGGTACCACTCAACTCATAACTGTTTCCCAATGTAATAAAAAATGAAACATCTTTAAATTATAGCAGTAAAAAGCTTATGTCACTTTCCTTTCTGGTAGTTTTAATTCATCCATCCAAGCAAATGTTGATACATTTTCTTAAAATCACTCTTTATCTTGTGTGCTTTGATACTTAAGGTACTAAGTCGCAAATGCCTGACTGGACATTAAAACACAAATTTCAAACCTCACAGTTGAAGTTGGTATTTCATTCTCAGCACTTGCAAAATTCGACTTCACTAATAATTTTCGTTCTTTTCTACTTTGATTCAAAAGTAAAATTCCAGATTTGACAGTTACGAAGCTTCGCCAAAAAAAAAAATTTAATTTAATTCTTTCATTTTCTACTGTTATTTTACATCACAAATTAGGGTTGGCATGGAAAATAATTTAAAATAATTGAATCATATTTTGTGATAATAGCTTAATTTATCATTTTAAGACAAAATACATTAACCATGTTTGAAATATAGCATTTTGTAAATTAGAGTTACTACCTAAATTTATATAGTAACTATGCAAAGTATAATATTTTTATCTAACAATAAACATTTTTAAAATATTCGATCTTCAATTTGGCTTCATATTATTTGATTCGACTTCTCTTTGAACTGAAAAAATAGACTTTGTGCGCCCCTAACCTAAACGGTTCTTGATAGTCTAAAAACAAATTTTATTAAGTAATTAAAATACAAACAATATTTTAGAAATTAAAATTTGTGGTTGAAAAAAACTGTTCAGTTTACTAAGTAATTGTTATAGTTGTATTTTAGTCTTCAACTAGTTAACCACTCCACCTTATTTACAGACTGAAACTAACATTGTAAATGTCAAAAGATCTTCTGCTACCAAATTCATTTTTAAATTTCTAAATAATTTTTTTTAACTGTGTAAACTGTTAAATCCTTTTAATACAACCAACATTTCCTGTAATTTAAATCTCTCTATAACCACAAACAAATTTCACAGAATTTGACTATTACACTATTTTAATGAACAATCACAATTTTTAGTAAAATTTGGTTTAAAATTAATATCTTGATTTCAAATAGTGCCTAAGAAGAAGAATAAAAGTTTTCTAACACAAATTAAAAAGAGTGTTTGCTTGAAAGTATGAAATGAATTCACCACTCAAAATACAGTGAAATTCCCCTAATTGACACCTCTTAATCGATGACTCTTTATAAAGGACAGGAAAAAAAATGGGCTCTTATGGTAAAACAACTTTCTAATAACGAAAGTGGACACTTAGACACACATTTTTGTGCATAAAATTTTCCAAACAGCGAACAAAAATTTGAAAACACCAGTCCATTTTAATATTTGCCTGTATATATGTCAGAAATACCCAACATAGTATTAACTACAATATTTCAGGTCACAATCTGTTCAGTAAGCTATGTACAATATTTATTCATTAGTCATAATTATTAACCTTCAAACAAAACTGCAAAGCACAGCAATTAGATTGTTGTTAATATTTGCAGTTCATATAGATTAAACTTGTGATAAAGAAGTATAATTAATTTTTTTCCCCATATAACCACCATCTCTTAGGAACAGACTTTTTATTGACCTCATAAAGGTCCGCTATTAAGGGATTTCACTTTATATAAAATTAGATGTAAAACAATCACTCCGCTTTTGATGGATTAGCTGTAACGATAGGGATGATTGTTTTGTGTTTCCTCCAGTTTCGATGCTGCGGCCTGAGCTCGGAAGGCCACATGGACTGGGCTAAGAACGAGTACTTCAACTGCACCTCCCCCAGTGTTGAGCGCTGTGGCGTTCCTTTCTCCTGCTGTATGAACGCCACAGACATCTCTGTAAGTACACTTGGTAGTCATGCCGAGGCTAAGCACATTAATAACTGTCTACACACACCTCGGTGAATTGTGGCTATTTTTGTTCATTGTGTTTCAAGTGTCAAAGATTGGGCCAGTGCTGAAAGCACACATTGTTTTGTTTAGCACATAATGCGATATTTTTCTATCACCGCGTCTTGCTACCTGTTCAGGTTTCACATACCTATGATAATTATTACTTTAATGGGGTAGGAATGAGGAAGAAAACATGTTAGAGGTAATCTATCTGTATTTGCATGGAAGGAGAGTGGGAAACCATTTAGGAAAAAATCTCCCCTCTCCCCAGGATTCAAACTCCGATCTCCCCGCCATCAGCAGGCCAGTCCAACATGAGTGTGACGCCTTGGACCAATTCGGCCACTTAAGTGGGTCAATGCGATATTAATAGCCCAGCTATGGCCGATAAACTGAGTAATTAATTAGGTACCTGGTTACTGTTGAACTAGAAAACAGTGTGTGTTTTTCTATACCTTTCACATCACAACAGTGAAATTGGGCTCAGTTTAATAGTTTTATCAAATAAAATATTTTTGATGTTTGTTGTATTTTTTAACACACTGTGAAATTGTTTCACTGGTTTAAATTCCTACACTATCATCATCTATTTCCAGCCTGTAACAAGGTCAGTTTGGTAAAATGCCTCAATCTTCCTCTTTCATTCCACCATTATTCCTCCTCTGTCTATGCCCTTTCGTTTCACACACTTGCTGCTAGCTAGTCCTCCCATATATTTCTTGGTCAATTCCACTGTTTTCTAAAGTAGGATAAAAAAAAACTGCACCACAATGCATCACCTTGTTCCAGCTGTATAACCTATCTGTGGGGGGGGGGGATGTGTCTCTCAAGCATGACTTTTTATCAGTTACTGAAACCCTTCCTGAGGATGACTTAATTTCTGTAGTGCAATAGTTCAATCTTGTAAATGCATTACAAATTATTGACAACTGATGACGTTGCAGTGCACTTAACAAGTGGACAGCCAAAGACCTACAGGCTAGAGAGGTTACATCACTTAGAGAACATTAGTTATTGAATGAGAAGGATAGTAAGGGAAATTCTAATGACACATGTTTTTTTAAGTATATTTTTATACAATGTTGCAGAATTATGGTGGATATGCCACCATCTGGAATGAGACTAGTGGGCGAAAGTTGGATTTAAAGTCAACTTTCTGGAGATCCAAGTGAATCAATATGTTTTCCTAATCCTTTTGTTTTAACAGGCACACTAACTTTGTGCCAAGAGCACTAAGGATTTATGGGTAAAGTTTGTGTCAACACAACAGATAGGCTAGCAATGAATACGGGCGAGAAAAATGTTAGTGAATTTTTTATGAGTAAATAGTGCCTATAATAGAGCCTGTGTGACATGAATTTAGTGTGCAGAGGTGTGTGATAAATTAATAATATATGCTTTAATAATAGACAGCGAAATTTATCAATATATTGTTTTATTGGAACTAGTAGCAGTTCATCTGAATACTGGTGCTAATAGTTTTTGTTTTTATTTCAGAGTGGTTTGGTGAATATAATGTGTGGCTATGATGTACAGGAGTTGTCTGTAAGTAATAAAGGTTTATTTTACTTGAAAGCTAGAGATTTTTTTTTATAAAGTTGACCTTGGAAGTATTGAGATAAAGTGCTAGCCTCAGGAGCCGATGTTCATAGATTCACACCCAGCCGGGTTCGATGGATTTTTCTTGAGTGATAAAAATCCTTAGCACAACTTGCCTCGGAGAGAAAGTAAAGTTGTCAGTCCCATGCCAATGGTGGTATGTAAAAGAACCCTGGAATGTACATGAAAATATCTTTCCCGGAAAATTGACAGGCCCTTTCACTCTCACTCATAGAAATTCTCGTCTGCTGATATAATCAGTTCAAGGTTTAGAAAGTGTGCATTAAATATCTCAAATAAAATAAATAAACGTATAAAAAACGTTTTCACAATAGTACTTTTTTATCATTTGCCGTTGTTTCTCTATTAATAGATAACACAATTTAAAACTGTAATGAATTTAAAAAAAATTAACTATTCTATTTGCCACAACTCAAGGTACTTATATTATGCACAGGTTGCGGAAGCTGGTAAGAAAGTTTGGACCAGTGGTTGTATAGAAATAGTTCGGTCATGGGCCGAGAAGAACCTCTACACTATTGCTGGTTTCGCTCTGGGCATCGCTCTTTCACAGGTGAGATTTGACTCAGTATTTTGTGTAGTAGAGTTTAATGTATCAATTGCCACTTTCATTTTTGTATCAATGGTAATAATAATCTCTTCCTTACTATCATTATTTAAATACCTTGAAGAAGTACATTTATGCATGGAAATCAAACCCAGAGCCTTTGGACTGGCTCACCGAGGAAGTTTCCCCCAACCCACTAATTATTATTTGCATCATCTTTCTTGCTTTGAACATTACTGCCTTTGTGAGGAGGTCTTTGTTCAACTCTTGACTTGGCACACCCCCAATTTTATTTGCCCCATCTTTTATTTACACCGATGTGAATTAATTTTCTCTTCGCTACCCTTTTTGTTCCTATCCCTTAGATTAAGTTGTTTTTGGCCCCTTTATTGAATACACAACTTAAATAATAGCGGTTTACAAAGTCCATTTTCTCCATTTGAAGTGAACTCTAATCAACTATATGAAATACCAAAGCCAAATCACTCCATATATATTTGTTATTTGTTTTATGCTTTATGGATTAAAATCACCTGTAAAAAGTTTTAAATGAATAATTGCCTAATGTCTTGAAAACAAATTAAATCAGTGTAGAAACAATACAATAATTTAAAGTAAGTGGTAAGGAAGGAAGCCAACCTGAAGGTATAGTTGTGTTAGGCCTAAGACAAGAACAAATACACTTCTCTCTTCATTTTTTCATTAACTTTTCACACTTCTTTTCACTTAAACAGTTAAACATTGTTTTTAAATTTTTTTTGAGATACTCCTTAATCATACTAAGAGACACAAATAACACACTAAAACAAAGATAAACATATGGAACTATGTGCTTGACAAATTTGAAAAGTATCTGAAAACTTAGTTTTGCCGAATTACAGGTTGCCTAGATGTATAAAAATAAGGTGGCCCAATGGCTAAATAATTTTATAATAAAGGAAATTGATAAAACTAAAGAAAAAGGAAAAATAAGGAGGAAGGCTTGAATAAATAGCCAGAAATAAATGGTACATTCCACCTTATAGACTTTGTCCTTTATCTTAATATAGAAACATTTACTAAAAACTTGTAAGATTTATTACTGAAACACAATCCATTAAAGAAATTGAGTCTGGAATTTTATTTGCGAACCAAAGTCTTTGACGCTTTGCACACCCCCTATTTATTAGGCAAGAGCTTTCTTTTTATATAAATAATGTAAATATTTAAATGGTCTTGTGAAAATGTATTGTTTTGTTTCCTAGTTGTTTGTGATCTACCTTGCCAAGACACTGGAAGGTCAAATTGATTTGCAAAAATCAAGGTGGAACACATGAAACATTGCCTACCGTCTCGGATAAATGGAGGATAAATGTTACGGTAGGCTAAATTTTTTTGATAAAAAAAAAAGGACCAACTTGTGGCTCTTACGTGAAAGGACATGACATGAAATCAGCCAACATGATTGTGTTTGTTGTGTTTTGAAGTGACCAATATGTGGAATGATATACCAAAAGCTTTCACTGTGCTTGTGTCTCGAAATGTGATTGTCACTGGTTTTTTAATTTTTAATGTAATTTTTATTTAAAAAACTCTTAATCACTTTATCATGTGCGTTGTATTGTTGTTTCTCTACTACACTTTTATTCGGCATCACCAGAAGATATAATGAAATATATGATATAAATTAATATAATATAAAATATTTTAATCTTGAAACCCTAAAAATACTACTTATCTTAAGCTTTTCTTACATAAAACAACATTTGTATGTTCTTTTAAATAGCTAATTGACATTTGAAATAAGCTTCTTGTGGTTTAGTGTACATTTGATTTGTGTCGATATTTGGGAAGTCGTATACACTGAGTAACTCTGAAAAGTAGCACTCTTACCTTGACATATTTCACTATGATGAGGTTTATAATCGAGGGCCATAGTTTAATTGGTCAAGATAAGAACGCAACCTTTCAAGTTAAACGAAGTGTACATTTATATACACATTTGTATATTATTTGTAAATATTAAATATGCACATCTTATCTCACTTGACATAATTTGTTGCTAGTATGTACAAGTATTCATATCATAGTCGTTTTGAAAGCCATTTGACGCTCATATTGAATAAACCTTTTTAATTTCTTGCACCAATCTTTATTCACTTCTCATTTAATATGAATACTTATTATCTGTGTCAAATTAAAGCTAGCTTAGCTTAAAAATGCAACAAATATTATGACCAATTTAGAAATTTATAATGGAATGTATGAGGTAATTTATGGAGATCAAGTGCACTGAAATTAATATAAGTTTAAAGGGGTGTGCTAGCTGCTAAGTCCAATTTTTTGAACGAAAAAAAATATTAATTATCCCCAAAGTCAAATTGAAGTTTGAATATTTAAAAAAAAGTGTGCTGTTGGTGCGAGAAGAATTTTGTGTTTTAACAGCACAATTACAAAAAATCAATATAAATGTACATTTTAATTTTCAAATATTCTTTATAAGTGAAACTTCATAGTTGTTGACTTCAGAATTTTACTTTCAAATTGAAATCAAAGCTGAGTAATGTATTTGAAGTGAATTCAAAAAGATCTTAAAGCATTGCACACTCTTTATCATGTTATAATTAAGGTAGGAAGACATGGCCTGCACACTTACTGGTAAACATTGAAAGTTCACTATTGCGCACACAATCACAAAAAAAACAGGATATTTAAATCTAGTCATGTATCGATTCTTTTCCAGTAAGTTTGCAAGCTTCGCATTTTGTTTTAGCCTTATTCAAAGTTTATATTGGTAAAAATAAATATTGAGCTGTTATGCTTCATCCACTTCAGAGAGTATCTAGTTCAAATGCCAGATGGAATCAAAATTTAATTTACATAATACAATGCAAAAGCAGACTTGGGAATCTAGTAGGGATGGGATCCTCGAATCCTTAAGGGTATTCAAGATTAGAGGATTCCAGAAAATTTAGGATTTGAGTATCAAATCCTAAAAAAAATAGATTTTTCCCATAAGTTTTTAAAGTGAAACTTCTTTTAGAACCAAGTTTCATCATTTTCAGAATACTCTACACCTAATTTGGATTCTAAATTTGGAAATTTTTATTTTATCAAAATGACTAGCTTCATTTTATAACCAAAGAAATGATAGTTTTTCGCATCTGCGGTAATTACATGTATTTTTTAATCTTTTAGAAACATCATCTTCACAAATAGACAAGGTAAAACTCTGATGGTTTGCTTGGGCTATTTATGTTAAACCTTATAAGAAGTAAAAGACTAATTTTTAAATCTATTTTGGTTGGACACGTTGTACTCTGTTATGATAAAATCTAAACTGCTTGAAAATAGTTGAAGCTCACACTTTGTCAAGAAATGACGCAACCTAACTCGGTTAAATGATAGATTAATCAACATACATTGATATTTTACATATCTGATGATAAAGGTTTGTATCAACCTTATTTCACAGTCAGTTTGTCTTGTGCAGCTGTTAAATAAGTATCAAGTTCACTGAGAAAAATCAGGACCTTGTCTTGGAGCTTCTACAAGTAACCTTTGATAGTCATAGACAGCGGTGGGGGTCAGAGTGTTCCCTAGGGTGTGACTAATTGCTATTTATGTTTGATGGGTATATTGGGAAAACATTATTTAATCAGTCTATCTTTGTTTTTGTTTTTAAACTTGTACACACAGTGTTTGTATGTATTCCAGTCCCATCAACCAAGTTAATTAAATAACGAGAAGTTAATTAACTAAAATCAAGCCACATCATCAAACTGATGGGCCGAGGACACTTCTCCCTGCTCCATTCGGTTTGGGTTTACTTCAAGGACTTTCTCTTTTACTCCCGTTTTTACCGTCATTGGGCTTTTATCTCTTTCTCTGGCCTTTGTATTATCTTGATTCGCTTGTATCTGCCAAGTAAAGGAAAGTATGAAAATATCTAGATTTTTATTTGATAACAGCGTATTCAACACGGACCAATATTATTTTCTTAAAAAAAAAATCTTGTGCACACAAGTTTTGTAACAGTGCCATATTGCATTTAATTATTTTATTACTTTTTAAATCTTCATGATATTTTGGAGATGTTGTTTCTGCTTTTAAAGGCTATTTGGTTGTTTACATCATGAAATGTTTCTTAGCTTGGTTTATTAATTTTAAAATAAGGGGACACTGGAAAAATTTTATATGAGAACTTTGCTAAATCTTTCTTGTTTTTTTAATTTTAAGTTTATCTTTTCATATTTATCTCGCTAGTATCAAATATTAATTTTAGCCATAAGCTTTGAATTATATAAATATCAGAGTAGCCTTGTAATATGTTTTTTAATTCAAAACTCATACTTAGGGAAAATGTTTTATATTATTTAATGTATATAGTATATTATAGACTAGTGTCCACAAACAAAAATTCCATCCAAAACTGATTATTAATGTAGATTATGTACCGAAGGTAAAAAAAAAATCAATGACTTTTTATTACTTTCAAGAGTTGACCTTTTTATAAATTACACTTGTACAAAATGTCGTGTGAAACTGAATAGTTAACTTATTCATTTACATTTTTTCATGAATTATTATACATATTATTTAATTGTATATTAATATAATAAATATTGATGTAAGCTTAGGGACAAGTTTCTTTCCATCGACAAAGTTCACTCTGGATGTTTTTTTTCTTTTTTGGTTTTTTATATATTATGATTTCCCCATTTTCTCCAGACAAATTCTGATTCATTTCCTTAGCATTCATACTTCTCTTCTCATTCCTTTTATGAATAAGCTGCCGATATTCAATACTTCTACCAGAAAAATATTAACTGTTTTGCATTTATACTTTTAGATATTTTTTTATAATACTCATTTATATAATTAATTTTTGAGTTGAAAGCACATTTAGTTAAATTGATGTGTAGTTGCTTAGAACAGGTCTGCGAGATAGTTGTTTTGTTTCAACTAAAGCGTGTGTAAGGTTTTCAAAAAGATTCTAGTTAAGCTAAGCTTCAGCTAAATGAATTTATAGGCCCCCTACCATTAAAAATTAACTATTTAAATAAAAATCAAATAATTATTAGTTATAAAAGAAAAGTTAAAATCAAAATAGGACATATAATAATATCATCATCATGCAGTTTCCTGCCACTGGCACATTTCTACCCCAGACCAGACTTCTGACACTTTTGTAAAAGGCCTCCGCTTGCCTCCCTCTCTTCTCAATTTATCTCTCATTTCCTCCTATTTTCTCTACCACACTTCTCAAGTACTTGAAGCTTTCAACTTTCTTAAATTGCTCTCCTCTTAATGTTACTCTCCTCATGTGCCTATTTTCCATCCATCTTGTAGTTACCAATTCGCTCTTCTTTACATTAAATTACATTTTATATTGTACTACCATCTCATTTCATTCATCCAACTGTTCCTGCACTTCTATCTCCTCATTTCCCCCACACCATCATGTCATTTGCAAACACCATTGCTTTCATGTTTCCTTCATCATTACATCCATTACCACCACGAACAACAATGCCGAGAGCGTGCTTCCATGTTTCAAGCCATTCCTTAACTCTAACCATTCCACTTTCACACAGCTCACTATACCCACTATTCCATCTTCCACCCCTTTATTTTTCAACGCTTCCCACACCTTATTTCTGCACAAACTGTCATAAGCTTTTTTCCATGTCCAGAAAAGCCATCAGCAGATCGTTCTCCCAACTCGCAATGGTGTTCCTGTAACTGCCTCACGGTGAATATTAGGTCTACTGTGGACCTACCTGGTCTGAAACCATACTGCTCCTCTTTCCCCTACCCTTCTGACTTTCCTTTCTAGCACTTCTCACCTATCTTTGCACAACGGCACATAAATGTCATACATAATATAAGTGTCTCATAATATATTTATATACTTTAGTAAAATCTTTGGATTTGCATTAGCATTAACATTTTTACAATGAAAAGAAAATGTGCCAACTACATTTCACAAAAGAGTGAACAATGAGTCATCCATCACCAGACACACAATACAACACAGAAATAGCCTTACACAGAAAGTTCAAATTTTCCGATCCTATAAGGGTTTGAACCCATGAATCAATAAAAGGCTCAGTTTCGAGCTTGAAGTTCAAGTACTCACAAGATATTTAGTTTGTCTAAAATTAACAAGATCCCGATAAATTAAATTGCTAAAGGTCGCGTTCACTAGCATGACTGAATTATCTAAGACACTCCACTGCTATGTTTTCTTGTTGATGTGTTGATTACATCTAGGGTGGGATGGAAGGGGACATGAGAAAAGGCCGGTGTTTTTGCGGTTTTTATGGCAAAACTTTTTTTTTTTTGGCCAAAATAAATTAAATATTGCTCCAGTACAAACATAGAATTTAATTTTATCACGGTGACCTCAAAATTTCTTGAGTATCTGTCAAGGGTGTTTTGGAATTCATTGAGAACTTTTTCTCTTAATTTAAAAAGTTTCTCATCTAACGCCGCTATGCTCATGACAAGTATTCAACAACTGTTGATATCACCATGTGAAGAAAATTAAACTATATGCTTGTACCTGAGCAATATTTTTTTATTTTGGCCATAAAAACGGCAATGACACTGGTTTTTTCTTGTCTCCTTCGATACCACCTTAATAGGTTGAATAACTTTTGCTTGGATTGTATTATTCTACATCAGGTTAAAAAATGTATTTTCACTTTAAACGTCAGAAAGAGTTTTATTTACAAGTAGTGGCTGTTTAGTTTCATACTGTGATACCTTTTATTAAGTGAAGCAACTCTAAAGTAATTTTTAATTATTAGTGTCTCTTTATTTTTCAATTGTTTAAATGTTTTTTTTTCTTTTTATAAAAACTGTTTTTAACTAAATAGAAAAAAAAAAACGCCTTTGGATAGTGGTTCTTGCATAGGAACTATTTTTCTGTAAATAAAATATAGTCTGAAATTCATACCATTATTCACTATGACCTCAATAGACCAACATAATATTTGTTTCACCAAAAAAGTATGCGGGTTTTATTGTGTCAAAAGCTAATTAAATCTTATTTCAAACACATTTATAAAACAGTTAACAGAATTATATTTACTAACTGTTTTTTTAACATAGTTGAAGATACAGTAAGACGATATAGTAACAAATAGAGATGCAAAATACCGGGTAATTTTTATTGATACCCTCAACCCCTACCTTTCTTTTGCTTACATCGAATAATAATCACCCTAATGTTAAAATACTTTATTTTATGAAATTCTTCAATGTGTAAATAAACGCTATTACTCAATTTTAAATTATTGTTTGCTAACTATTAGTTTTAATCTTAATCTCTGCTTCCAAATTGATTTATGGTGGTATTCAATGTAATCAATAAACATTTGAGTCAGTTTTAATGTAACTTGTCTATATAAATATAAGAATGTGTGCATTAAGTGTTAACATATATGTAAGATGTGTTAATTTTTATTTTTTTACACTTTTAGTGGTTTATAAAAGTATTTTGATGGATGTAAAATAAAATCATTAGTCTAAATTTAGTATTGTGCAGATTAAACACATGATAAAATTTTGTTATTGTTTTGGAAATGTACACAAGTAGTAGTTTAATCCACTACTATTATAAATTACTAATATTCATTTAAATAATTTTAAACAGATGGAATTAATGGCTCAGCTCAATTAATCAAATTTTCCATTGACCAACTTAAGTTTGATTGGTGCTGTAAGTGTAAAATTTGGTTGTGTAAGCTGCAAGTTATGACATCTCGATGTAATTGTGTACACTTTCATATACATGAATATAGCTAGCTCTGACCACTCTAGTAGGTGTATTTATACTATAGTATTGCTGATTGTAACTTTTACCCTGTTTTCAGTAAATAACATAAATCTGTGCCAAAGGAAGGAAATATATTCAATTAAAACTTTCTTTGGGGGTTTGATTTTATAGTGTTTTTCTTTTGTTTCTTGTTTATGTGTATACTATACAGGATAGCCACGCACCGATATAATTGGGAAAAAACACGGAAAAAAAAAATTGTGTGTGGAAAAACACAGGAAATTCCACAAAAAAGAACAACTAAAAAGTACTGGAATAATTTGTGATTTTTGAACATGTAAGTGCAATATTTAAATAGTAAGCTTTTGTATTGAAAAAAAAAAGTGAACTGAAGACATAAATTACGTAAAATCATTTATCTTCTAACCCTCACCCCACCCTTATCTTTCTCCTTGAAACATTGGGTTGCATGACAAGTGGATGTATTTCACCATCGAGGTCAAAGTATCCTGTTCTAAATAACGACATGACTTGACAATAGTCAATTTTATGAAAAGTGAAATTTCATTCGTCTATACTACTCTCTAAATAAAGTGTCGGGGAAAACCTGAAAAATGCAAGGAATTTTGTATTAAGAAAATAGTGGCAACCCTGCTGTAGGATCAGGGTACGACGCCATACAATTAAAATTAGTGAAGATTGATCCTGAACATGGGACAATCCCTGGATAGCTCAGTGATAGAGCATTGCCACGCTAAGCCAAAGATCCCGGGTTCGATTCCTATGTGCAAGTATCATTTTTCAATTATGTAAGTAGATCATAATGTTATATTTTTATTGATGACTTTTTTAAATTATTAATTTCGCAGGTAGTTATACTTTGTGTTCAAAATAATGCTTTGAATCCTTAAGTTTTAGTATTTACTTTTTTTCTGGCTTAAGAATTCCTCGTTAGTGCCTTGAATGTTTTCTTTGAACTCTTAACTTTGTTTTATGTCGCATTGCACAGTGCATTTGTATTTTATGTAGTGAAGTTTGTGTTATTTTCCCATCCTAGTGTAGCCACAGAAATAATAGCACTAATCTGAGCTGTAAGGGGCAATGTTAGAAGTTGTCAAATGAGGAATCCATGAGTGTTTTCGGTCACTGGTCGGAGTTATGGAACATTGACTGGGGGTCTGGTGAGGAAATTAAAAATAAATAAAAACATTGCTTCGTTTCTTTATTGGAATCGTAAAAAAACATAATAAAAGTTGTTTAATATATATGAGAATTATTTTATAGTTTTTACATCAGTGCATAAATATTTGGATATAAATTAACACACTCCACTTTCTTGGTGCAGACCATATATTAAGTTTGAATCTTCTCACGTGCGTTATTTATTAATAAAGTAATTGAGGTTGGAATCTAAACTTTCACCATTTTATGGACAAATATATAAGCATGGTCCAATACTACTTGTAATCTGTAGTTGTGAGCGACCATAAAGTCTATGAGGGGCTTCTCTTGCCTGTTGTGGCATCTCACATTGATCACGTTTATGTCTACTCTCAACATAGGAACAGTTCTCAGTACCTGCAATGAACAACACTTCATCCACTAAAAAGAATGGCACAAGCTTTGTTATTAACTATCATACAATCTGTATCATCGGGTGGGGGGGCATGAGAACTATGTCAGGTTCATACCTAGTCTAGTTTCCTGGTAATGGGTAGGTCAGGGCTCGAATTCCACCCATCTGAGGGTGGTTTTCCATTCATGTTTTCCTCCTCGTCCTACATAAAAAGGTGGGTATACTTCCTCTAAATTACACCTTCATCCTTCTCTTATACGTAATTAAATGTGGGTATCCCTAACAAATAATAAGACACGAAGCAAAAACAAACTATAAAAGAAGAATCCCTACTAAACATTATTACATTTTTTCTTATTTCTTTGAGGTATTTAAAGTACATTTTCTGAACTCATTGATTACATCAATAAATGACTTGGTTAACTTGTATGGAGAACAACATGCCCCCCCTTCCCCGGCTATAATTCATCAACCTAAAAGGTGAAACCCACATTTCACCAACGATAAATTTTTCAGCCATGCCGGGAATCAAACCTCGGGACCTTAATTCTATAGGCAGACTCGCCACTGATTGAGCTAAGGTGTCGAACTTATTTTGACAGTTTGTTACATTACTTGACCTTAACTTAAATCAAGAAGGTTTTTTTTATTTTGAATTTTCCCCTCCTCCAAACTTAAAACTTAAGTATTTTCCTGAAGTTCGCTCAAGGGGGAGATAAACTATCAATCGTTGAGTTTTAACAAACAATTCTCACTTTTTAGACGTTGAAAACCCATCTAAATAGTAATTTATTTTACTAAATTTCTCTGAACACCTTCACCAACCATCAGGTAAAATTTGATTGACATAAATCTGTGATTAAAGTTAACTAGATGCTGTAAAATGATCCCATCATGTTTGGTTTCTCTATCACTCCCCCCTTTCCACCCAACAAATGGAGATGTTTCACACCTGAAGCTCTGCTCCATCTGCGTCCAGGCTCAGGTAATCAAGTTTGGAGAGGTTGGTAGCAAGCAGCAACGAGTAGAGTGGGAAACACTTGACCCGCGTCAGTAATTCCCGACCATGCTTTGTTTCATAGTGTTGGGTTTCAAAGAGATTCCCTTTGCTCCTTGACGGAATGTCACCTGTAATATACTATTGTGGCTACACACTAGTTTCAACACAATACACAAGAGAGTACCATAACTTGTGGGACCCACTTCAGCAGTGTACAGGAGATACACAAACAATTAAAACATTGTGCCCCATTTGAACTGGTTTAAGAGCTATAGTCATGTTTGTACTCCAGTAATTTGGAATAAGAAGGCCAACTTCGGCCTGAATTTCATATAATTTTAGGCAGCTTCACATTATTGGAGTACAAACATGACTATAACTAAAACACAAGGTCAAATGGGACACATTTCATATGAACTTTTTTAATTGTTTTCGTGTCTCCTGTCCACCGCTGAAGTGAGTCCCACATGTTATGGTACATAAACTATAAAAGGTAATTATAAACAAGAGGGTCAATGTGTTATTAACATATCACCCTACCCGCTTTCCTGGCTGTATGGTCTAATGCGCTACTCTTGCAGTAGACTAGACAACCGATGATGGGTAGATCGAGGTTCAAATTTTGGTCGGGTGGAATTTCCAAAATGGTTTCCTACACTCCCTCCACTCAAATGCAGGCACACTTCCTCTGAATTCAACATAACAGATTAGCATGATTAGTATATAAGCGTATAACCTGAATAGGTAGTAAGACATGGTGCTACAATAAACTGAGTGGCATCACTGAAATTAATTACCCATAGGTAGAGATGTGAGACAGAAAATTTTCAATTACTATTTCTGTAAACTAATTTCAACTGATTGAATAGAAATAATGTAATCGAGATATAAATATCCCAAATGTCAACGTTTATCGTCTAATATTAATTTCTCCTGAGGGCATTAACATCAGAAACATCATCAAACAAGCTTCAGTGGCTGCATGGTCTAACACACTACTCTTGCAATAGACTAGACTGCTGATGACGAGATTGGTTTTCAATCCCAGCCGAGTGCACCGAGGGGGAGTTTTTCCTAAAGTGTTTTCCATTCTCCCTCCACGCAAATGTGGGTTCACAGCCTCTGAATTCAACCTTCTCAATTCCTAACCCATTAGTGTAATTAGTGCATAAGTATATAAACTGAATGGATGGTAAGACGCGATGCTAAAATAATAAATATCACTTGTGCGAAGGTTACCTCCTTAGGGTATGGTGTAGGACTAAGACAGCCATGAAGAGTCTTGGAATTTCTTCGGTGATGTTTGCGGAGCGTGAGATAATCCATCGGATCTGGCTGGATAAGTAAACCATGCCAGCCTAGTTCCTGTTCCAACCATTCCGTATCTGAAGGGCGGTCGTTACGGTATGCACCACTTTCTAAAAATGTCCCATCTTTCTGGAAAGAAATGTATGAATTTCAAATTAAATGTATTTAAAAAAAAATTATTTCTTATTCGAAAGAAAACATAAACAACTTTGTTTTACCAAACAAAAATGGTGAGAGTTTCTTCTTCAGTCAACAAAACACACATTGGTTTGATGTGATTTTTATCCATCAGTCACCGGACACCCACTTATCTCTTCAGCTAGTTAGGCTTCTTGCACCATCTAGTTTCCACACTGAACTTCTATGAGCAAGCGGTAAAGGGCCTACCAATTTTGCTGGGAAAGGTATTATCACATACCTTCCTGGATTATTTTAC
Source organism: Timema podura (assembly GCA_033556935.1). Lineage (NCBI taxonomy): Eukaryota > Metazoa > Arthropoda > Insecta > Phasmatodea > Timematidae > Timema > Timema podura. The sequence continues at coordinate 24,291,258 of JAVRXN010000004.1, forward strand.
ATGCCACAATCAAAATGGGACTGATGACTTTTCTTCCCCTCTGAAAGAAGATATGCTACATATTTTTAGCGCTCAAGAAAAATCCGTCGACCTCAGCTGGGTTTGAACCCACAAATATTGAGTCCTGAGGCGAAAACTTTGCCCCAAAACCACTGAGGTTGACTATGATACCTTATATTGCATGAATTGAAACTCACCATACTAGAAACTACTTTTGTATAAATTGTGTAAATATATTAGTACTATCCAACTAACCCATCTGGTTTATGATCAAGACAAGCAGCATCACAAAAATACACAAGTGTACTCTTCAGTAAGAATCTTAAAATACACTGACTCCAACTAACATCCATCTCTTTGGTTGTCCAAACAATAGAATTTTGTTTCAGTCAACAATCACTAACCACTATTCTTGAGTTACTATCAAAACAAACATTTCATTCAGCAACATTGTAAGCATTGATAAATAAATTAAAGTAATTAGAACAAACACTAAATAAAAGTAGTTCTTGAATAATGAAGTCGATAAGAGAACTTAATGAAACCTCTTCAGATCAACAGAAGTTCCAAACTGCAGACCCTGAAGTGCAGAGACTTTATCAAAACCTTCAAATTATGGAAAGCAGGGGAATATCACTTCTGATACAATAAAACTAAGTGAAAACTGGATCACAATGACGATGAGCGTGCTAAAAGATATAGCTCTAAAACCTACGCTGGAACAAAAAAAAGAAACTGTCAAATATTTGGAAGTTTTGTTATCAGGAATACAAAGTAGAGAGCTTATAATCAACTTTCTTGTGAATACCCCGACGAGCACTGAACAGGCGGTCTTATTGCAAAGTCACTACCAAGATTTGATGGAACATGTGAAAGATCTTGTTTGCTGTTGGCGCCAGTACGTCGCATATCACGAGGAGTTTATTGAATTCAATGAGAAATACTTAAAATGGATGATGACCCTTTCAAACAAACTGGATCTCTATGAATGTGTCAAGGAAACTTCGCGGGATATTCCTGATTGGATGGACAATACCTCAAAGGATCTATCGGACGATAAAGATGAAGGGTACAACATTGTTAAAGGATTCACTAATCTTGGAGAAATTGTACTGAAAAGCACCGAAATAAACGGGCGAGAAGTTTTGAAAGTGATATTAGATAACCTTTTAGCGCAATGGTCCAATCTTGTGATCAAGATAGACAAAACATGTGAGCCATCATCTACAAAACTTGTGGAGTCTCTTGATGTCGAGGATCTTTGCGGCCAAATTACTCACTTCATTGAGGTCTCATTTCGATTCCTAGGTTATGTGACTGATGAGGAAATGAGGAACCATTGTCATGTCGATAAGTTCAGGGCAATCCTGAGACAGTCGGGCCATTGGCTCAAGACTATTGAAGATCTGACCAATTTGAACCAACTTTCGAGCAGGGACCAATCAAGGATGGAAAAGAATCATAATTTGGAACAAGTTAAAGAGCAACTCTTGCAACTTTTAAATAAAAGTGAAAATATAATTTTCCCATTTTGAACATACAATACTTTAAAATAATAACAATAATACTGTCGGACATAAATGTCATATTTGTATAATGTATCTTGAATATACCCATTGTATATTCTTTTACAGTAATAAGGAAAATTCCAAAGACTTTCTAGATTAAAAAAAACAGCATGTATGAGTTTTTTCTTTCAGAGGTATTTGACTTGACTCCAATATAAAATAAAGTATATCTTATCCAATAACATTACACATATTTTGTGGATTTAGTATGCTCACATCTAAACAATTAATAAACTAATCAAGTTGAATAGACTTTGTAGATATTGCTTTTCACAGGGATGCATTTCCTATGTATTCCTATTATGTCCAGGAGTCCTTTTTCAACTAGCCTATATTTAATATGAATTAGTTGACAGATTTTCCTTGAGTGATAAAAATCATAGCACAACTTCCTTCGGAGAGGAATTAAAGCCGTCGGTCCCATGTCGAGTGTGGTAGGTAAAATAACCCTGAAAGGTATGTGAGAATATCATTCCGGAAAAAAAAATTGGTAGGTCCTTTAGCGTGCTCATAGAAATCTGGGGGATTGAACCTCCTAAACCTCTCCTTGGCTATGGTCTCGACTGAAACATAGCTCTTGTGGTTTTAATGAGAGTAGAGTCATAGCTTGCAGCCTTAGGTAATCTAGATTCTATAGCATGCAAGGATGACCTAAGCCTGAGAAATCATACTGTCAATTGTTCTGAATCAGCAGTTACATACGCATACTAGGTCATGTTTTAAAAACATAGATTGTTTTGCCGATTAGCATAACAGAGTATTGGCAAAACTAGTAACTTGGAGAAAACGCTCCTACTTTTTTGGTATATAACAGCGAGTGTTAGACCTTTTGAAGAGAGGGGGTCTGGGGAAGGACGTCAGATCGTTAAGGGGCTACGTACTCAGCTACCAAGTTACAGTAACTTGTGAGGAGAATATCCTACAACTTGAGTCCCTGTTCAGTACGGAGGAGGATGTCCCATCCAACCCATCTTGAAAGTCTGAGTTATATAATAACTGCGCAATACCGGGTGGCCGTGTGTTCGACACCAGTTAGAGCTATAACACTGAAGATAGGCCAGGGTGCGGAACTGCTGAGTAGGAACATTGACTGAACTAGGACCTTTTAGTAAAGTATTTCAACCTGTTCTAAATTCTTCATCACATTTATACACTCGTATGGTAACTAATCTATTTCAATAAACAAGATCAAAACAAACCCCACAGTTATTTGCCGCTGCCTACCCATCCCACTAAACCATTCCGACATTTAAGCCCACAGGTTGGGGTGAGTAGCAACAGTATATAAAGAGTCGTCCAGAGTATGCCAGTCCACCCTTAGGTAGCGACATACCTAGGGATGTGGTATCGAAATAAAAGTATCGATAACAGTAAGTATCAGTATCGAAATTTTAATTAGGAAAACTATTTTTTTTATCAAGTAATAATTTCAACTTTTGCATGATAATAATAATAATAATTGTATTTTTATATTTATTTAAACACCGAAAATTATAATGATTTAACCATCCCTATTATAGTTTATCTAGGTGTATCGCGTCTATGTTATCTGTTATAACTTGGAAGGTATGATAGATAATATTGTATAATGGATATTTTAAAAGATTTTACCATACCAGCTTTCAAAAAATGTCTATCAAAGTGTAGGAAAGTTATTTAATAGCTGAATATGATTAGTAATATATTTTTCCAATATATTTTGTACCCTTCTTTAACCATAGTAAACATTTAATCTAAGCATGAGTGAAAATAACAAAAAAGTTGTTTATACCGATCTGATGCCGAAGTGTGAGTACTAATATCAGTAAAAAGTACTGGAAAAATACTAGTATTGAAAGAAAAATATCGATATTAGTAAAGTATCGATACATTTTTCACATCCCTAGACATACCTTGAAGTGCAGAAGCTTGGCGACTAATGCACTGTGTGCCGGTGGCAGCCGAGGTTTCTCGGTGGCAGCGTTGCTCTGTTCGTCGGTGCCTTGTGGTTGTCTCAGGTGAACAGCCTGGATGTAGACGATCAACTGAGGGTTGTCCTGAGCAACGTTGCGGAAATCAAGGTCCTGGGACAGGTTGAACGACCTGCGCCGCCTCACTGCTGGAATCAAGAGACCCTGCAGACTTGTTCATGGAAACAGGACTGTGGTGACTTTGTACTTACTCATTGGTAAAATGGGGTCCAAGTGGGGGAGGACATAAATCATAGGTTCGGCTATACCAAGCTGTGCGCAACCTAGAAACATTCAATGCCACACCACTAATATTAATATATATCAAAACTAAACCTTCTTAGATAGGGCTTTGCCCCTCCCCCCTCCAAAATAACACTCTATGGCGCTCCGGAGAGACCCTCAGAACATTAGTAACTTGTTGAGGAAGACTAAGCTATGATAGGTTTCTGGTAGGAAGAGCTTTTTATAAATATATTTTTACTTTCTCATTTATAGAGAAAGTAGTATAGTCTTGAAAAATGTTGATCTCGAGATTATGATGAAACTTTACGTTTTATGTGCGTTCGAACCCAAAAAAGTGAATTTTACAATTCTCATATCTATCTGTCCCTGGCCATAGATCTGAAACAGCTAGATGGATTTTGTTCAACCTTGATATTTACAAGTAAACTTGGCACGTCATTTTTATTTTGACCCTAGCCCTTAATTTAAAGGTATTTTACTATGAATTAAACAGAAATGTAAACCTTAATATTTGAGGGCTAGCCTATCTAAATTGCATTCGCTACATTTAAATAGCCGGAATTTAGCCCAGAAGGAAATTTAATTGAAAATTTTTAAAAAGAAAAACAGAAAAAAATGCGAGGTTTCAAAGAGGAAAATAACTACCTTTTTTTTTAAGGAACATAACTAAGAATTTTCCAAATAATTTAAAACTTTCCTAAAGGAGATAATTTTCAGGAAACAATAACTTTGGGGAAAATACAGAAATACAATAGTACAGAAAATCAAGGGTAAAAAATGTTCCATCTGTGTGGCTCTCACTTTTCATGTCCATGGACATAAAGAGCAGAGTCAAGACCACGGTGAAGGCGGTGAGGAAGGCGGCAAATGGCAGGAGACGCCGGGCGAGATTTGGAGGCAACACCATCTATCCGGGACACGACTAGTGGGTCCTCCGCACCCGGCCATGAGACTCCCAACAACTGGAACAACAAGGACACAGTTCTTCCGGTGGAATCATTAGAATTACAACTCAGGGGTGGGAGACAAGGTGGGTGCTTTCAAGGTCATCTTAAAATTAGGTATGTGGAGCTGAGACTCTGTACTATTGGTCACCAGTGGGGAGACAAGGTGGGTGCTTTCAAGGTCATCTTAAAATTAGGTATGTGGAGCTGAGACTCTGTACTATTGGTCACCAGTGGCGTCGTTTTAATGAAAACTGGGAGAATATGGGGGTGCTTTCAAGGTCATCTTAAAATTAGGTATGTGGAGCTGAGACTCTGTACTATTGGTCACTAGTGGCGTCATTTTAATGAAAACTGGGAGAATATGGGGGTGCTTTCAAGGTCATCTTAAAATTAGGTATGTGGAGCTGAGACTCGTCACTAGTGGCGTCGTTTTAATGAAAGCTCTGGGGGAACAAGAGGCGCTTTCAAGGTCATCTTAAAATTAGGAATGTGGGGCTGAGACTAATTACTATTGGTCACCAGTGGCGTCGATAGAAGGAGAACATATAATAGGTTCAGCGTTCAGCTATACCAAGCTGTGCATAACCCAGCAACATTCCATATCATGCAACTGATATTAATATACGTCACACCTAAACATTCTTAGATAGGGCTTTGCTCCTCCCCCCTCCAAAATAACACCCTTTAGCGCCCCTGAAAGTCTCACAACATTAGTGACTGGTGTTTTCGTCTTCATTTATATGAGGTATTTAACGTGCGCTCTCTGAACCGACTGATTATATCAGCACAAGACCTATAAACTAGCTTAAATCTAGAACAGGCACAACATCCAGACCTCTGCTGTTAATTTATCACTGTAAGGGGGAAACCCACATTTCACCAATGATACATTTTTCGGCCATGCCCGGAATCAAACCTGGGACCCTTAGCTCAGTTGACAGACACGCTACCGACTGAGTTAAGGTATCTGACAGTAATTTATTGAATGAGACTAAGATATAAAAGGATTTTGGTAGGAAGAGCTATTTGAAAATTCAAACTTTTCACTTTATCATTTATAGAAAAAGTATTGTTATCGTGAAAATGTTTGCTCTAGAGTCTAGAGATTATGATAGGCCTTTAGATTTTATATGTGTCTGAACTCAAAAAAGTGGATTTTACCAGTCTGTCTGTCTGTCCCTGGCCACGGATGTGAAACGTCTTTATGGATTTTGTTCAAACTTTAAATTTAGATGTTATATGACTATACCTCAGAACGTATTTTATTTAATTAGTTTACTGAAAATAGATTTTTTTTTAAATTCAAATTTTTCGAAAGGAGTTTTAACGATATTGTTTGAAATGGATATCTAGGAAAAAGCATTATACACTTTTTTTTTTGTAGAAATTCTTTGATGGGTAGTCTACTAATAATATATTTTTGAAAACTTTCTACAAGCTCTAAAACACAATATGAGAAAGTTTGTATTATTCGTACAAGCCATTCACTTTTTTTGCTGCCAACATTAATAACATTTCACAATATTATTAGTAATCCAACACCTTAGTTCAGTCATGTCATGTTAGCGTGTATAACTACTGAACTAAGGGTCTCTGGTTCGATTCCCGACATACTAGAAACATTTATCATATTTGAAATGTGGGTTTCCCCTCTAAACAGGATGAATTAACGGCCGGGGGCTGGATGTTGTGTCTGTTATATATTTAAGTTAGTTTATAAGTCGTGTGTTGATATAATCAGTCGGTTCAGAAAGTGCACGTTAAATACCTCAAATAAACCAATTAAAATAACATATTTTTATTCTTATTTAATATGAATTGACATTTTCTATGAAAAGCGACAGTTTAAAATTATATGAGTTTACATCTTTTTTTTTAGCATCGCACTTTACTACCCGTTCGGTTTATACGCCTATGTAATAATTATACTAATGGACTAGGGATTAAGAAGGTTTAATTGAAAGGAAGTACACCCGCATTAGCGTGGAGGGAGAGTGGTAAACCATTTAGGAAAAAACTCGGCGCGCCCGGCCGGGAGTGAACCCGATCTCCCCGTCTTCGACAGTCTAGTCTAACACGAGAGTAGCGTGTTAGACCACGTGGCCACCGAAGCGGGCCTTTACATCTAAATCTATGAAAATAGTTTTAGTACGTAACTTTTTTACAACTGTCAAAAAAAAAAAAGTGCCTTCCTATCTAAATCAAACTTTTTTTTTTAGCACCGCGTCTCAATACCCGTTCGGATTATACGCTTATATACTAATTACGCCAATGGTTTTAGGGATAAGAAAGGTTATATTTAGAGGAGGTGTACCAACATTTGCGTGGAAGGAGAGTGGGAAACCACTATATGGAAAACCACCTTCAGTAAATCCGACTCATCAAAAGCCAACTTGGCCAGAGTACACAGACACACACACGGACATAAATTTGTCTATGCTACGCATTTGCAATCCAAATTACACACTCATTCATTTGAAGATCGATTTTGTTTTGCATTTTTATTTTACATAAATTACAACCACAAGATAAATGGGGTAAATCAGACATTTATAGTGGGCCTGCCGTAAAAAAAGACTTGACTTATTTTTAAAAAACTGCGTCTTACTACCAGTTCGGGTTGTACGCTTATGAACTATTCACACTAATTTGCTAGGGATGAGGAAGGTTGAGCTAGTTTACTCTTATTTGAATGAAAGGAGAGTGGACAACTATTTAGGAAAAACCAGCCCCAGTACACCAATCCGGGATTCGAGCCCCGACCTCCCCAACATCAGCATTCTAGTCTATTGTGAAAGTGACGTCTTAGACCGTATGGCAACCGAAGTGGGCGAGACTTATCTTGACAGTTCATTAAGTTACTAGATCTACACCGCTTCGGTGGCCACATGGTACAAGGCGTCACTACCAATAGACTGGACTGCCGATGATGGGGAGATCGGGATTTGGATCCCGTTAGGGCGTAGTGAGGGTAGTATTTTGTTTTTAACTCTCCCTCCACGCAAATGCGGGTATATTAACTGTAAATCCAACATTCCTCATACACGCTTCGGTTGCCGCGTGGTCCAACGCGCTACTCTCATGATGGACTGGACTGCTGAAGACGGGGTGATCGGGGTTCGATCCCGGTCGGGTGCACTGAGGGTGGTTTTTCACTCTCCTTCCACGCAAATGCGAGTGTATTTCCACTAAATTAGACCGTCCCAATCCTTAAACCATTAGTGTGGTTAGTACATAGTCGTATAACCCGAACGGGTAGTAAGACGCGGTGCTAAAATAAAATAAAAACATTCCTCATCCCAGCGCAATTATTACATATCACAACCTGAAGCGTTATTGATATGCGGTGAAAGAAAAAAAATTGCTAGCAGCTATGGACACGTAGTAAAAGGCGTCAGTCTCACCTGATCATATACCCGTGACGGAGAGAGGTTGGGGCTTAAAGTGCGGCCGGTGGTACAGAGATGGATTTCCTTAACTATTTCTCACACTTCCTTTACGTAAATGGGGGTACACTTATCCTAAATTCAACCTTCTTTACTCTTACTCAACTAGTGTGGGCACATACATAGCCCGAACGGGTAGTAAAAACATGTGCACATATGAGACCTATTTTTTTTTTATTCATACGCCGGGACATGCGTTCAGCACTGTCACTTTTGACAGATTACGTTTGTGTTGACCGTTTATCAATGACATCTAGTCTACATTTATTTCCCATTTAATCTAAGAGGTTCATCCCATATTTATACAATTATACTTGTGCTGTTATTGCATTTTCGTAAGCATTCGTAGATTTTCCATAAAATTTAACAAGGAAACCAACACCAAAACCAGAAAACTGTTTCAATAAAATCCATTTGTTGGCACGATGCCAAGTGAATGAGGGGACAATGTTGAAATAGCTTTAAGAACATTGAGGACACAAAGTCACGGATTATGTAGATTAGGTTTATGTCTCAAAATATCAGACTTATTACTACTAGACAACGCCTGCGAGGATATAGAAGTGAACGCTGAAAAGACTAAATATATGATCACACAGAGAACACAGATTGGGGACGATAATTTAGAGATTAATGAGAACATCATTTAACAGGGTTAATGAGTTTAAATATTTAGGGACAATTTTAACCAGCAATAACGATATTATATTGGAAACTAAGAAAAGAACACAGTCGGGAAATGCATGCTTCTTCTCGATCAGTAAGTTGTTAACATCTCACCTGATTTCAAGGAATTTAAAACTCAGAATATACAAAACAATAATTTTACTGGTTGTTCTCTATGGGTTTGAAACGTGGTCTCTAACCTTACATGACGAGAACAAATTTAGGGTGTTCGAAAACAATGTGCTTAGGAAAATATCTAGTCCAAAAAGGGATGAGGCTGGGTAGTGGAGGAGGTTACATAATGATGAGTCTCATACGCTGAACTCATCACAAGACATTTTAGGATAATCAAGTCTTGTTGATTACGATGAACAGGACATGCGGCGTGAATGGGAGATTCTAGAACCTTGTTCAGGGTACTGACTGGTAAGCCCAATGGGAAGAGACCATTGAGAAGACCTAGACGCAGATGGGAGGATAGTATTGGAATGGATCTGAAAGAAATAGGGTGTAATGAGGTGTACTAAATAGAACTAGCTCAAAATAAGGAGAGGTGGCGTACTTTTTTAAGGGCGGAAATGAACTTTCGAGTTCCTGATGCTATAGAGTAAGTTAGACAGTGCCTGCGAAACCACGACCCCTCTACTAGCCTCTCCAAATATATTTGCTACCGTGACGCTAGTAAAGCCAAAATTTGGTTGCAGAAGATGATGGGCCGATTGTATGCGTAGTCTAAGATTAACCAATGGGGTGTCGTGGCGTGTTTCCAGGGCAAGCAGAACTTGTTTAAATTGTGTCTAGTATTTGTACTCATTATTCAGTAAAACACTCATTGTCTAGGTATTTGGCCTAGTTAAAATATATCCCCTTCTAAGGTATACCCTGATTTTGGTTGGAAGAACAGTTGAGAAAATTCAAGCATATTTCTTTGCGGCCGACATTGACAACATAACTTTATACTACTTGTATTATTTTATAGATATTAATAATATCTATCAAAAGTGACAACTGCAGATAACATGACTTTATGTATGAATATATTAAAATGGTTTTATTAACTTTAGTAACCAACTTCTACTGTTCTTCCTACCAAAATCATACTATATACTCCGTTTAGCATAAAAGGTATCAGTCTTACCTTGACACACTATGAACCTATCTAATAAGCTAGGCCATAGTGGAAGACTGAAGGTAAGCTTTATTTGCCACCTTTCAGGGTAAACAAAAGGTTCGTCGAGCAGAGCCCATGTATTGGTCGAATGGAAAGCGAGTGGACGAGAACATACCACAGTTACAATTTTCAAGTTATACATATATTTACTAACTCTAATATGTTAGGTATGAGGCAGGTTGAGTTTAGAGAAAGTGTACTCGCATTTACATGGAGGAAGAGTGGAAAACCATTTAGTGAAAACTACCCTCAGTACACCTGACAAGGATTCGAACTTTAATCTTACTGCCATCGGCAGTCTAGTCTGTTGCGAGAGTGACGCCTAAGACCCAGCGGCCACTGATGCAGGTCTAGCAACACTTCACGCCCCAGCACTAGGTTTAGTAAGTCTATTGACGAGACCGCTTAGTGTAATAGATTGCCATCATCAGGGCCCTAAACCAAACGCAACGAAACTTTCCTTCTCTACTCGATCATACACCGATGATTTCCCTGGGGACACTTGACAATGGCCACTCGATTAAACATTTCCGAGAGATAGACGGACCTTGCAGTCCGGAGGATCGTCAACAGTTATATTCAGTTAGACGGGGTAAATGGGTTACCTCGAATCCAGTCCGTTGGTGGACGTCCGATTAATATCCGAAGTTTTTTTTTAGCACCACGTCTTACTACCCATTCGGGTTATAGGTATATGTACTAACTACGTTAATTTGTTAGGGATGAAGAAGATTGAGTTTAGATAAAATGTACCCACATTTGCATGGAGGGAGAATGGAAAATCATTCGAACCCAGAACTCTCCGTCATAGGCAATCCAGTCAAGGGTGACGTCTCAGACTCTGCGGTCACCGATGATGGTTATCTAAAGGTTCCGGGTTTAGTTTCAGATCAGGATACGTTTAATGTCCTAGCGTGACAACTTATGGTTTTTTAAATGAGGGGTGAAATTAACGTTGTGGGGTCTGTTTTCCGTGTCTGTCTTAGAACTAAGCTGGGGGAGACCAAAAACGCAGCGTGTCTGATTTTGCGTGGCTGATTCCGTTCCAGGATTCTGGGGCCTAATTTTATTTTCCACCATATCTCAGTACCCTTTCGGACTATACGCATAAATTAATAACGCTAATAAGATAGAGATGAGGAAAGTATACTCTTAGAAAAAAAGTACCAGAATTAATTAAAGGGAGAGTGGAAAAACCACTAAGGAAAAACCATCCTCAATACACCCAGCAATGATTCGAACCCCGATATCCTAGTTACCAGAAATACAGTTTAACACGAGAGTGACGCGTTATATCATTCGGCCAGCTTCGAGAGTCCGGGGTTTGATCGCAGTCCGAATGTACTGGGAGTGTTTCCTTCACTCTTCTCTCCAGGCAAATACTACCGATTCTATTTCAAATTCACCCTCCTCATTATGTTCCTTCTCTTTAGCTAGCTGTAAAATTATTAATTATTTAGTTCTTAAAGACTACTAATAATGCAATCCGATTATGATAGGAAGACATTTTTCGACAGTTACAAAGGTTACTAAAAGCATTTTTCAAAAGAATTAATTATAAAGTGAATCAAACGATTCTTAAAAACCTTTACTTCATCTATATATGGCTGGCATGCTACGTACAAAGAAATAATGAATATTTATTATTTTACAGGTATTTATATTATATACACTTATATACGGTATATATACGTCAATTGGTGTGAACTGCAGGTGTCACTTTTTAGCATGCCATCTATATATAAATAATGGAGGAAAGGTTTTAAAAATCGTTGGATTCACGTTCCAATTAATTCGTTTGGCTGATTGTACCAATAACTTGTTTATGTATTGTGTATTATTTTGTATATTTTTTAGGATCATATATAATGTCGATTTTATTTTATTTAAAGTTGTCTTTATTGTCATTTATTTATATTTAGATTCGTGGTACCCTACCCCTGTTTCGTTAATATAAATTATAATATTTATTTAATCATATTACTTAGGGTGGGCCTATTTTGCCTATCATTAAAAAATATATAAATTAAATATTTTCTTAAAATCGTCATCACCCCAAGTAAATGTACATAACGAGTTCATGTTTTAAAATCTCCACTTCTAAATCAAATGAGTGGAATTAGATCAACCAAAATACAACTTTTTTGAAACTGGGTGTAAAATAAAACTTTTCTCTAATATTTAAAGTATTTTTTTTGTTTCAATATCGTGAGAGAGTAAAAACTATAGTAAGGCTATAATAACCATAAGAAATGACATCCGATGTTGGGCGTTATTACAAACAAAGAAAAGAATATAACATCTTTGTACTGAACAAAATATTTGTTATATATTATATATATGACCCGTCATGTAAAATAAATAAATAAAACTTAAAAAGAGACGGTACTTTAAGGTTTAAAAACCAGCAGCCAATAATATTGTATCAATTTTACTATAATTGCAACCCAATTAGAAGAACTTTTCCGAATGAAAAGAAAACAACAAAAACAAAAGTGTTAGACAGTGACAAACTTTCTTCTGTCAAAATTGATATGTGCACCAGTTTCGGGTTGTATAGGAGCTATATATATATATATATATATATACATATATACAATTATATATATCGGTGGTTGAATACACGATAGTTTGATCTAGCTATGTAATGTACCATGACTAATCGTCTTCTTATAGTGATCAGACTGTATGTAGTCAGATTAGCTTTTCAGTAAATCATAATCGTTTCTAGTAATAACATTACTTCTCATTTACTTCCTGTTCTTATGTACCAACAGTCGATAGAAAATCAAGAGTTTAAGGGAACCCATGAAAGCAATTTCAGATATATTTTTAACATATTATTTTTTAAGAAACCAACCTACCGATTTTGATTAGTATGAACACAATTTTTAACATATTTATTCAAATTTATAATTTGTTTATTGAGGTAAAACATTTCAACTTCAATAAATATGATACAGTCCACTTTTCATTGCAAGTCTTTTTTAGAAAATATAGACACTTTTTTACAGCCAACATAAATAACAATATACTATCTTATTATTTATATATATAATCAAAAGTGACAGCTGCAGATAACAAGATAACATGAATGGATGTATGAATACTTGAAAGTAGATATAGTGGCTTTCGCTGTGCCCAATGAAAATTGCGCTAAAAATAACTTTTAAGCGAAAATGATGAAAATTTAATTAAAAATGTTTGTGATCAGAGGTAAAATGGTGACCAACAAAACTTTTCAAACTAATTTAAATTAATTAGAAAATCCAACACCTTGAATACAGAATTATTTATCTAAACACACAATTATAGTAGGTAAAATAAACCTTAATATTGTTTACGGCACGACAATCTATATATGTATTTACAAAACAATAAGATTTGTTTCTACAACATGTGCAAACACTTGGGCAATAATATAAATAAGACAACTACGGTACGTACCTTTAATATTCCATTTCTTTTGACGTTTTAAACCACTATCTAAACCGAAAATGAATAGTGGAGCTTAATCGATGGACTAAATTTAAAAAAAAAAACCTACTAGCGTGGATCTAGTAGGTCCGTTTCGGCATGCAAGCCCGGTAACATCCAAACACAACTGACAAGAGAGAGGGGAAAAAAATTTCATGCAGGTGAGTCTACCGGCTGAAGGCAGGTGTGTCAAGGTTCTTTCTATTCGTTTATATTCAACCTTCACCACACGAACACGTAAGGCTCACTATCCTACTTTTAACTATTCTAAAACAAGCCTTACGAGTCTTTTATTGACAGAGCATTATTTCTTTTACCCGCCGAGTCGTTCTTCTTCCCACAAAACTTCCCCCATTTTTTTTAAAAGCATGTCTGTTGTCCTCAAACGGAAGTGAATAAGAAAAAGACTGCAAAGAAAGGGCTTCATTCAACATAAAGGGCCGGGGATTTTCGTCAATCCAATTTCTTGAACGGTATTTGAAGGTAAATAACTTGATAAAATAATTCATACTTAAAACGTTGGAAAATAAGTGGTGTCTTAGTTTAGGCTAGCTTAGGTTATTTTAAGTCTAGGGGTTTAGAAAACGAGTTTTTAACACCGCATCTTACTACTCATTTGGGTTATTCGCCTATGTACTAATTACACAAATGTGTTTGGGATTAGGTAGGTTTTATTTAGAGGAAGTGCACCCGCATTTTCGTGGTGAGAGAGTGGTAGAATGTTTAGGGAAAACCACCATCAGTGCACCCGACTAGGATCGAACCCCAATCTCCCCGTCTTTAGCAATCTAATCTATTGCAAGAGTAGCGCCTTAGAACATGTGGACACTGAAGCGGGTACACTGTATTTTAAATCCTTAAATAACCATTACTATTAAGATGCTACCCCAACGTACATACATACATTCTATTTTATTAATTTTGCAAACAATGGGGAAATTGGGGCTCGAATTCCAGCCGGGTCTACTGAGGATTTTTTCCTAAATAGGATTCAAACCCGGACTTCCCCGTTAAGGTGGGGTGCTAGTGGGCGTGAGTTTAGGGCAGTATTTTCGAAGTTTTTATAGCATAAACATTTATTTGGCCAAAATAAATTAAATATTTCTTCTATAGAAACAGAGAGTTTAGTTTTACGCACATGCTAATCTCAACAGTTGTTTAATATCTGTAAAGGGTGTCCTGGAATTTAGTGACAACTTTTTCTCTTCATTTAAAAAGTTTGTCACCAAATGCCGCTATGCTCATGACAGATATTAAAGAACTGTTGAGATTATCATGTGCGGAAAACTAAACTCTATGTTTCTATAGAAGAAATATTTGATTTATTTTGGCAAAAAAAATGTTTATGCTATAAAAACTGCAAAATTAATGCACTAAACTGGCGCTCACTAGCACCCCACCTTAAAAGTAAACTATAAGAGATGAGCCTGACATTTATACCGCGTGTTTATTGATGTGGGTTAGGAAGCTGATTGGATTGAGAGTTCACGCACTGGGGAAGTTCTCGGGATTTTAAAGATTTTGATTTATTCCTGCTCTCAACTCTTTATTTTTATTTTATTTTGCCTTCTGCTCGCTTAATTTTAATTCCATTTTGTTAAAAAAAATGTTCGATGGTTGCCTGCAGAAGTTCATAACGTGCCGCAAGTTATTCTGTTGATTGTGACTTTTATTTTTTCCGCCTGTTCGTGTTTTTATTGCTAGTAGACTACTATCCCCAAAGCTATTATTATTACTACTATTAGGTGTCCTGTCTTACGACATGTCCATTCCTTGTGTCATTGAACTTAAACCACCATGCTCTCTGCCTTCTTCCACTCCCAGAATTTTCTTCTTTCCTTCAATTCATCCAATATTTTAATACTCTTTCTTTCTTAGCTCCTCTTTCCCTTAACTTTGCCTTCTATGACTTATTGCATAAGACATTTCCTATCCAGTATGCTTTAGAGCTCCCCCTTCAGCGGCAATATATTACATTGCTAGTCTGACCCCTTAAGACTTCGTGACCACCGATGGGGATGGCTAGCCGTAACCTAAAAATCAGTGAGGTTCTGTTTTTCATCTTTATTATATTTCCAAGAAACTGTTCCAGTCGCTCAGGATTTAGATATAGATTAAGTAGTATAGGTTATGTTACGTTAGAGCAGGCGTGTCGAACCGAACTCGTCTGATTATAAGAGTAAAAATGGAAAGTACTGGGCCGCTTTGAAAAAAAAAATGTCACACCCGCTTCGGTGATTGCGTGGTCTAAGGCGCTATCCTTGCAGTATACTAGATTGCTGATGACTGAGAGATCAAGGTTCATATCTTGGTCGGGTGTACTAAGGTTGTTTTAAAAATATTTTTCCCTTCTCCCTCCTCACGGATTCGGGTACACTTCCTCTAAATATAACCTTCCTAATCCCTAAAACCATTAGCCTAATTTAGTCCATAAGCGTATAACCCGAACGGTTAGTAAGACGCGATGCGAAAAAAATAAAAATATTGTCACCATCTTATGTAAAAAAAAATCTCATTTGTAAAATCCTTATCGTTACAAAAATAAAATAAAAATTACCTATATACAATTTTTATAGAACTATTCTTTAACTTTCCTTAGACATATGAATGATTTTGTTTGTAGCAAGGATGTGACTCTTAGGCTTTAAATTTTATTGTGTCGAAGCCATATTGTTAAATAATGCCAAATGCCTGTCAGCAAAAGTCGACCTCGGTGGACTTGAAGTAAAGTGCTAGACTTACGACCCGATGATTGAGGGTTCAAACCCAGCCAGAGTCAATGGATGTTTCTTGAGCGAAAAATCCATAGCACAACTTTCTTCGGAGGGGAAGTAAAGCCGTTGGTCCCATGTCGATTGTTACAACTAAAAGAACCTTGAAAGATATGTGAAAATATATTTTCCAGCTAAATAAGTAAGTTCGTTTGCACTTGCTCATATAAATTCAGTATGGAAGTAAACGGGGGATTACCACACTTTCTGAACTTCCCCAGTACATGGAATTTCTACCGGTTGGTGCAGGTAGCACTAGCCACACGAAGGGAGGACTGAGGGTTTGCCCAGCGCCGGATGGATCAAATTAAACTTCGAGTTGTTGGACTTCAGAAAAATAAAAATTGATCTATCAATGGATTTTTTTTAATTTTTACGAGACAAAACAATTGGCACACACGCACACAAACATTGAACAACGGTGCACCAATTTAACAATTTTTGGAAATCGAGCTCTGATTAGTAAATATTTGGTACATCAACCTCACTAGCTAAAATTTCACAAAATAGTGCCAAATTTCCGAATTTCACAATCCCGGATTGTATATTTCTTCAACGTTCATAAAAAGATCAATCGAACCGCATTGATTCTTTGAAAGGTTCGCGGAGGTCCGCAAGTTTGACGTGACTTTCCTAGAGGATGTGTGCTTAAAACCATTTCCTTGAGGTAGTAGTGTAAGGTAGTCAATAAAAGGTGCTTTCGCAGTTTTTATAGCAAAACTTATTTTGTCAAAAGAAATAAATATTTTTCCAGTAGAAACATATAGTTTAATTCTCTTCACATAATAGTATCAACAGTTCTTGAATATCTGACAACTATTTCTCTAAAATTTAAAAGTTTCGCATCTAATGCTGCTATGGTTAGGACAGATATTCATTTACTGTTTATATCACCATATGAAGAAAATTAAACTATGCGTTTCTACTAGAGCAATATTTTATTTATTTTGTCCAAAAAATTTTTAGCTATAAAAACTTCAAAAACATTCACCTTTTATCGCGTTCCATAAACTTCTACATTTTTTTTATCACCCCGTCTTACTATCTGTTCATGTTATCCGCATATATGATGATTACTCTAACCGGGTATGGCTGCGGAAGGAAGCATTTTAGAGGTGATTTACCCGTATTTGCTTGGAAAGACAGTGGGAAACGATTTAAGTAAAAACCACCCTCAGTTCACCCGAACGTGATTTGAACCTTTATCTCCCTGTCACCGTGATTTTGGGTTCCCACGCTTGCTTAGATGACGTAGGGGAAAAACAAGTTGAGTTGGGAAATTTTTGCGCTCTCATATAATAGGCTCCTAGTATATACGATCTAGTAAATATTGTCAGAGTGTAAATACGAATAAAACCATAATCATGTGGTTTGATGTATTGCGCGAGTGAAGCGAGTTCTCCTTTTTAACTCCACCGATTTGCATTTGTTGAAAACATTATTTCTAGCATTAATTATTACAATTATTTACCTTTTAAGGCATTCCCTGATACCTTATGCGGCTGAAAATTGATATACAGGTGCAAATTACTGTAATAATATTAAACTAAAATTAAGTTTTTTTAGTATTTATTTTGTGTTGAGGGGAGGAGGGAAACGGGTTAGGCAAATAAGTGGGGGCCCTTCAAAGGAAGTTTTCCCAGGGCCCTACGTCTGCTAAGTACGGCCATGGTGACCACCGATACGTCTACCTTTGAAAATTGGGCCGTGTACCGAAATTTTCTTACGAACGGACATAGCTGACAGAAAAAAGTTATTTTATCTACTTGATAAACTTTCACGTAGGCCTACCTGTATTCATACGTCCACTCATGTGATCTGCATCTGTAGCTTTTGATAGATATTATCAAAACCTAAAAAACACTCTTAACAATATATTCAAATATTATTAGTGTTGACCACACTAAAAGGTGCTCCAAATGTTAATTTGTAAGAAAATCAACATTGTGGAGTAATTCAAAAATATATTATCAATAATATTTTCGGAAGGTGACAGTGAGAAAGGGAGCCTAAACCCCCAAAATATCCCCTTCTTCCTCACACTTCTCGATAAGGCCCCAATTCTTTTTACAAGTCCGAATCAAATAAACAAACCTTGGAAAAAAAATGGATGCACCACTCTTACATTCACGTGAACTAACAAACGAATCAAAGATGTTACCAGTTAAAAGAAAAGAAGAAAAAAAAAAAAGGAAACGAGGAAGAGACTAAAGATAACAGCTGACTATTTTGCCGGATGGTAACCATAAACGCATGCGCAGTATCGATATTTGCTTTCACTCTTCTTCGTTCCTACCCCCTTACCCCTCTCGTGTTTCCCGCTCACGCGCGACTATTCTACGGCAACCGGCAGTGAGTGCTTCCTTCTTCACATTTACATCACACAAATTATCTGGCGTCTCTCGTGATATGTGATATCAGTCGACTCCCAAAGGCGTCTCAAACCGGTTTTCGATTACGTAGCTCCTCGCATGTCCTGCAATCCATTAACGTTATCGTCAACAATCATTATTATAAAATACAAATATAAAGTTGGTTAATCGAAAGAGTTGAATTTAAAAAAAGTGAACAGTTCTTTATTTGAATATTGCTTTGTTGCACTAGATAATAGTATATTGACATTAAATAACATAAAAGTGTCTGATTTAAAAAAAATTTATAAAATACATGGGTTGCTTAGAAATTGTAATGTTTAATGCACAATGGATTTTATTAAATAGGTTATTAACTTATTAACTACTCAATTTTCTTTTCATAAATAATGTTATAATATAGTCGTAAAAGAAGTTAAGCGTAAGATAACATGTAAACTATAAATATATGTGTCATAGAAAACTCCAGAACTTGTATTGATAAGTAAAGGAGAGAAATACCGGCTTTGTTTTGTTTCGTTTGAGCGATGGGTAACAATCTATCATCGCGATCAGCTGATGGCGAGGGCAGCAACAATGAAGAAGGTAACAATTCCTTTTTTTCCTTTCAAAACAATCAGAATGTTAACATATTGATACATCAATGCAAAAGTGCTACATTCCAAACCACTGACTTTTCAATAGCCAAGTAAAACCATTTTGTAACAGAATGGAATGGTTTTGATTAAACCACCTATTTGGAATGATTAAATAATGCACTCAATCAAAATATATTTTAACTTTAACCTTTGAAATACCGGTATATATTATATATATATATATATACTGTGTTTATTGATGTTAATAATTAAAAAATGAAATTTTGAGGTTGTAGGCCTACTGTTACACTAAGATATCAATTATTATGACGTAACATGCACGGTCATAAATTATTATTTATTTGCTAACCAATGCATTATAATTATGTTTATAATATCTGTGGAAATGTGTATTTTCGACAAAACTTTGCACTTTTTAATTACATTTATGGGTGATTAATGTCCGAGTCTACTTATATAGTGAACGCAGAACTATTAGTATAGTCTGTTTACGAAAAAGCTGTTTCTGACAGGTGGAAAGGCTATTAAAATCTTTGGATCTCTAATGCATTTGCTGTCTTGCAAAAAAAAATTTTTTTTTACAAGAGACGTCAATATACATCATGTGTAAAAGATATAAAACATGTGGGGCAAACTGGGCAAGTAATAAAACGTGGAAAAAGGAACAAGGTAGGCCTAATTGAAGAAAAATGAAATAATTTAGACACTATTAAAAGTTAATGATACTTGATATGTTACAGCTCATACATCAATACAAATATTCTCGTAAGATATTTGAAATGAAATTTAAATAACAATTACATTGTAGGCTAGACATTGCACCTTTTTTTTTAAACTTGATTATAAACGTCCCAATATTTTAAATACAATTTCAAAGTAGGCTACTATTTATAAAATTGTATTTTATTTGGCATTTCTTACAGTTTAAACAAAGGAATAGGAATATTTTTCTTCTTAAATTAGCTGTCTGTAAAAAATAATTCTGTGAATAGTTTGGATTGTGTTTTATTAAAAAACTAATAATATATCTTATTGCTAATAAACTTACTTAACTTTAACTGCTAACCTACTTTTCGAATCATAGTTTTTTTAAAAGTTTGATTACAATATAAGTCATAAGATAATGTTCTTGTCGCTAGAATGGGATGGGTGGTTATCACGTCTTGACATCCAAAGCCCTTGGCTCAGTCGGTAGTGCATCTTTCTTTATAACTAATAAAACAGGGTTTGATTCCCAGCATGGCTGAAAAATATACCGTTGGTGAAATTGAGACTTCCCTTTTTCAGAGTGATGAATTATCACTCGGGGTAGTAGGTGGTTTATGTACGTCTATTGTAGTAATACTTTAGTTTGTAAGTCGTATGCTGATACAATCAGTCTGTTCAGAATATTGAACACAAAAAATCAAGAAAGTCTGTCTTTTGATTCGGGATGACGAGCATATCGGAAGTTTTTCTATAAAAACATTGTTTTCCCAACTCTTGAGGCAAATGTTATAGTTTTTCTTCAAATAAAACCTTCTCGTTCCATTTACTTGAACCCGCTTCGGTGGCCGCATGCTCAGGCCCAGATTAACACTTTTGGGGGCCCTGTGCCAGGTATTGCTTGGGGCCCTTAGAAATTAGTTTCCCAATGAATGATTATGAATCTTAAATATACATCATAAATGGATAATTTTAGAGACAAACTTTGTTTGCAAACGTTAAGCAAACAATCATGGTGAATTTTGTTGATAACATATTAATTATTAATACTATTATTTTTCTGTCAAAAGTCAACGGTACCGTCTGAAGATATGTAGGCCTAGTGGTATTTCCGGTTTGCCAAAAGCAAAGGTTGAATTAATTTTTAAGTACGTAATACCAGGCTACCAAGGCCCTTCGATTAGGGAATTTCTAGATTTGTTTGAGATACATTTTACGAAAAAACATGAAAATATTGAAATATAATATATCACAAAATAAATGTGACAAGTCAAAGTGATTTATTTGCCGGGCGGGTGGGGGCCCTTAACCTCGTGGGCCCCTGTGCGTGGTACACTTGGCACATGATTAATCCGGGCCTGCGCATGGTCTAGCGCGCTACTCTCGCAGTAGACTAGATTGCCGAAGACGGAGAGATTGAGGTTCGAATCTCGGTCAGGTGTGCTGAGAGTGGTTTTCCAATTTTTTTCTATTTTCTCTCCATGCAAATGCGTGTACACTTCCTATGAATATAACCTTACTCATCCCTAAAACTATTGGCGTAACTAGAGCACTTAGGCATATAACCTGAAGGGATAGTAAGACGTGGTGATAAAAAACTATTTACTTAGATTGTTTAATTTAGTTTATAGCCATTACCGGTACTAATAAAAACGTGTGACATTGATCACATGGTCAGATTTCCACAAGAAAAACCTGTAATCACCCCCATGGGCAAATTGTGACCCATCACATATTTTTATGCGGCCCACAAGCTATTTAACCATCTATATATGAAAAAAAGTGTTTAAAAAATACCATAATTATAAAATATTTACAAAAATATACCCACTTTTAAGATTTTCAACTACTAAACATACACCTGACATTAAATAAATAATGAAAGGTAAGAACAAAATCATTCATTAAATCCTGTTTTATTGGAGATTTACTTGCTTTTTTTTATATATTATCTTCCCTTTTTTTGTTGTCTATGTTATAAATATTCAAATTGCGTTTACTGAAAAATCCTACTTTATTTGGTGGCCCATTCTTATATTTACATTCTCAATGCGGCCCTTCAGCCAAAAAATTTACCCAGGCCTGCCTTAAATGATCCTAAAAGTTGTTATGCCGTATCTAGCTTATATGCACATACGCCAAAACCACTTGTTCTCCTGTAAATTTCGACAGTTATTAACATTCACGCCAGAATTAAGATACTTAAATTGGCACTTAACCAATGTTGTCTGTTCGAAATTTATTTTATAAAAAGTTTATTCTAATGATACTCCTTAAGACGGGTTTAAGCCGAGAATTAATCCATGCGTGAAGTTTCAAAGAGATTCTCCTTTTTTTCCCCTCTTTCAAAACCAGAAAATTAATGCCATGGAAATAATCCAAAGTTACGACAAGCATTGAACATAATGCCTACGTTTGTCCCTCTAAATTTTTCTCTCTACTATCGTAATTCATCCTGATCCGAGAGACTAGGCTTCAAATACACGCACTTCCTACTTAGTGTGGTTTGTTTACGATGTGATTTATCGTCTCTATCCCAACCTCCCTACTAACCCCACCTCTTAGTTACAATAGTTCATAACTATTAATAAAAAAAAAGAGAGAGAAGTAAATAAGATTATTTTTTTAAATAAGGATATTTATGATTAATGGAGTTGTGTATTGACATTATTTCATAGCGTTCGGACCAGTTTAGAAGTTAGACTTAAAACTCTTCAAGTGCGGTACTATATTTAATACAGTTTCATATGTGAAACTGGCCCATTCCATTTTGGTCTAGGTAGGTGTCGTCCTATATTTAGTATCGACTCGCACTTTGGCGTACTAAATCTGACTATTTTTTTATTTATTTAGCACCGCGTCTTACTACCCGTTCGGGTTATACGCTTAAGTACTAATTACACTATTGGATTAGGAATTGGGAAGGTTGAATTTAGAGGAAGTGAACCAGCATTGGCGTGGAGGGAGAGTGGAAAACCATTTTTAGGAAAAACCACCCCCAGTTCACCCAACCGAGATTCGAACCTCGATCTCCCCGTCCTCGGTGGTCTGGCTCAACACGACTGGCGCGTTAGCCAACTACGCCACCGAGGCGGGTAAATCTGACTATGAAACTGGCCCATTAAACTGAACCTTTATCGTATTTTGACTTCAGGACGTAGTAAAAGACTCATCTTTGCGTCATAACATTGCTAAGTTTAATGATATACGAAATTTACTGATGTATCAATGAGCACTTGTAATAAAGCGTCAGTCTCTCCTTGTTTCGTTTGCTGGCGACTGTGCGATTGGTGTTTGAATCTTGGCTGGGTGTATTAATGTGATTTTTTTTTAAAACTAAATGTTTTCACACAATATCTTCGTGGAAAAATGTGGTTACATTTTTTTCTAAATTTGACTTTCCTCGTCTCTACGCTTATTTGTAAATATGCGGATAACCCAGATGGGTAGTAAGACGTGGTGACAGTTTGTGCTATCCATGACAGACAGTAAACGATTTTAAAAATGCAGGAAAATTGGGATTAATTTCAAGGGAAATCACTAGTATTTGCACGGAGGGATAAAATAAAACAATTTAATTTTTTAAAAAAAAAAAAAGGTTCACACTGACGTGATTTGAATCCCGACGTCTCGGGTCAGAATAAAGCACCTTAACTTAACGCTGAGATAACTTTTTCTGTCGTAACATTGGTGTTTCTCATGATTTCCTTTTCAGTAAAATATTTAATTAAAACATAATACTATCAAAAACTTTGATGAAATAGGCTACATTTCCTTCTTCATAAAATAATTGGGTCTACTCTCCGCATTTCCTTGAGGTATTCAGATTGTGGTACAAAGCTGAATCTCTTTAATTATGTTAACTTGTAAGTTGTAGTCAATGAAAACGCGAAGCGTCTCGTTACACAAACAATTGTTGCAACTCTGGTATTTCTAATCAGCGCAAGGAGAAGCTAAAGTTAGAGAGAGAGAGAGTAGTTTGGAATATTGCGCTAGTAGACCTACACAGCTCTGACGGGAATAGATTGCTTGACCACAAAAATAATATACAGAAATTTATATATTTTAAGTCCACAAGTATTTTAAAAAAAGTTTTATTTGATTTGTTTATATTAATTTTGAGCTTGTTTCTACAGTATTTTTTTTATCACAAAATATAAATTTTTATTTTATATGTGTACTCTACTAAGAGGCAAAACGCCTCCATGGTCTAGTGGTCAGATTTCCTGGCTACAGATCCAGAGCTCCCGGGTTCGATCCCCGGTGCTTACAGATTATCTGTGAAGCCGTGGATCTAGAACGGGGTTTAATTCAAGTCTCGTAAGGACAAATGAGGAGCTACTTGAATGAAAACTTAGTAGCTCGGATCTAGAAAACTGAGATTAACGGCCGGTGCTGATTACATGACACTTTCTTTCTGCAAAAGTTGGCACGTTCTTCGTCGGCAGACACAGGCCGCTCACTTTATATGGCTTGATTGAATGTTTTAAGTAGATAGATACCAGTAGTGTAAGTTGATAATGACAGACGCACTGTTTTGCTGTGTATTTGATTCACAGGAACTAAACATTTTTCTTCCCCATTTGATTTTTCTCTCAGTTTTAATTTGTAATTACTTTCGACATCATCGGTGGAGATATACATCCGCATTCGCACTCCTATGGGTAGGAGGATCATAAAACCAAAATGATAAATCATACGTGAGGGGGGAAAAAACTCGGAGTAGCCTGCCTTACCAGCTGAGATTCGAACCTCTATCTCCCCGTCACCGGAATTCCAACATATCGTGAGCCTGATGCCTTATCGCGTGACCTATCTGACTAGAGGCTCATTAGTCATTCATTACATTTGAAACGATACCTAAAAATCAATGGTGGGGCGTGGAATTTTGTCAAAGTAATTATTTTTTTATCACCGTCTCTCGTTTGGTTAAACGTCTATGAACTATTTACTTTAATGTGTGTTAAAGAGGAAGAAGGTTGAATTTGGATTAAGTGTACTCGCATTTGCGTTGAGAAAGATTGGCAAACCATTTAGGTAAAAAAACACTTAGTAGACCGGACCAGGATTTGAACCCCGATCTCCCTGTCAGCGGTAGTTCAATCTCTTGCGAGAGAGACGCCTTAGGCCATGCAGTCACAGACGCTTGTTAAAATTGTCATCTCCATCTCTGTCACCATTTGACGAATCGCACATAGGGTCTGCTCTGCATGGGAATGTATTTCCGCGTTACCTGACCCAAGAGAGTTCTGTTGAGTGATGGTAAGTCTGAACAAACTCTTGTTACCCGTGGCAACACACCACTCTACGCCACTGATAGAAACAGTTAGGCCTACTGTTTGTTTACATCCGCTCGATCAAATGTTTTGTTTTAGGTCGACGAATGATGTCAAGATGATAAAACATAATTATCTTCTAATAAAGACAGATTATAACGTAACTCCTTTTAGTAGGCTAATTAGGCCTGTAGTTTGATATGTCAGAAAAAGATTAAAGCTAACACGAACCGACTATACTAACTAAATTAATATCATCTCTTTATATTGTTGATTAGTAAAAACATGTAACACAGCTAGGAAACATTGTATAGATGATGTTTAAATTCAATACGTATGAAAGGTAAACAAAACCGAAATCACTGACTTTATTCTGTAAATACTAATATGATTTCCACCGGGTGAGGCATTTAAGTTTGGACACCAGAATATGCCGAAAACAAACAATTTTTAGAAAAATTGTTTCATATAAAATATATTTGTTTTTAAGAGAGAAAGAAAACGGCACTGACTATTTTTGATTTGATGGACGTCCTCAAGGTTATTTCAAGGTCATCTTAGGTTTTTTTAATTGAAAACTTAAAATTATTTTAACGGAATTTTATTTTACACAAAAATAAAATTCCTGAAACTTTTTAAAATTATACTCCCCTTACAAGATATCTTAACTTGTATTTCCTATGACACTTTTTATTTAAGAACGTTTTATTACATTAAAAGTGTATCAATTTTAATGGACATTATTTTCAAAATTTACTAAGTAGTTTTGAAATTAATATTGCATTTAACGTAATAAAGATTAACATAATGTAATAAAAAGTTCTTGAATAAGAAGTTAGAAAAAACGAGTTAAAATATCTTCAAAAATTTATGTTTGCTAAACAATTTTAGTCAAGAGTTGTTTGTTTTTTTGTGTATAGTAAAATGTGTTTTAAAAAGTATAGGTTTTCATTAAAAAAACAAAGTTGACCTTGAAATACTTCTAACAAATCAAAGATAGCTATTGATTGCTCTTCTCTTTCTCTCTCAAAAACAAAAACTTTTGTACAAAGTAATTTTTTCTAAATTGTTTCATTTTCAGGATATTCAATTTAAATGCCTCACCCGGTTTAACAACAATTTCTCGCTTATTAATAATTAATAATTAATATTAAAGTAATATGACAACAAAATAATAGTCAATTCCGAGCTGTAAATATTGATCATAATCACTATGTCAACCTACTGGAAACACATTTAGTCTTAAATTAACGAATAACTAATTATTCGGATTGCAGGATGAACCTTGGTAGATCAACTGGTGTAGTATTAGTCAGCCTGATACTACAAAGCTTCCAAGTTAGATTGCCTTCTATTTCTACTCTATTTAAAATTTGGAACATAAATAACTGTGGTAACTTTTAACTTTAATTGGTAGACATGCAGTCTGTTCTAATTTGTGTTTTATTTTAATATAACTGTAGACACTTAACATGACTACTATATTTTTTATTATAATTTTTTTTATAACCGCGTCTCACTACCCGTTTACGCTTACGTATTAATTGTGCTAATGGTTTAGGGATGAGTAAGGTTTAATTTAGAGGAAGTATACCCGCATTTGCGCGGAGGGAAAGGGGATATTTTTTTTCCAATCCACCCTCAGTACATCCGACCGGGATCGATGAACAATCTTCCCGTCATCGACAGTGGTCTATTGCGAGTGTTCGGTAGTCTGATCTATTGCGAGAGTAATGCCTTAGACCATACAACCACCGAAGACCGAAGTGGGTTTTATTAAACTTAATATTTCTGAATATATATTTTGATAGGGACCAAATAAATCTGAACTGTTATGCATGTAAATATTCGATACAAGTTTTGTTTTAAGATTTTCTCAGTAAAATGTGTTTTATAATAAATTTTTTCCCCTATAGGTACATAATAGACGTGTAAAATAAATTTTTAATTAAAATATCTATAGTAATAATTAGTTAACGTTCAATTAACGGAACAGTAGGATTGAAAGGGCACATGAATAACTTTAATATCAATTTATCAATTTCACTTAAATCGATGTTCCAAAAATGGAACTGTGGTGCGGTCAAATGGGTTAAGATCCCACCTCATGCACGATTAACCTTTTTTTTAGGTAGGCTACATGATTAAGCTCGAACCATAACTCGAATCGAAATGTGGTTTTATGCATTATTGACTTGACAACGAAATCGGGACAAATTTAATATTATTTTTAATCTTAGAATGATTATTTTCCAAAAAAAAATTTAAAAAATAAAGTAAAACGGTTTCACTGGTATCAATTACACTATTTAAAAAAAGAGAAGAATACAGAAAACTACACCTTAATGTGACGCCCGGTTAGAGTTGTATTCTCTACCTAAGATAAGTGCTGTCCGTGGGGTGAGACGATCTCTTAAGACAGCTGGTTTGAGCTGTACTGCCTACCTACCTACCTACCTAAGCTAAGTGTTATC
The DNA here is from genome assembly GCA_033556935.1 of Timema podura. Classification (NCBI taxonomy): domain Eukaryota; kingdom Metazoa; phylum Arthropoda; class Insecta; order Phasmatodea; family Timematidae; genus Timema; species Timema podura. The sequence continues at coordinate 24,318,925 of JAVRXN010000004.1, forward strand.
CGTGGGGTGAGACGGGCTCCTAAGACGTCTAGTTCAAGATGTATCACCTATCTGAGTTAGATGCTATCCATGGTGGGAGACGATCTCTTAAGACGCCTGGTTCGAGCTGTACTACCTACCTAAGCTAGGTGTTATCCGTGGGGTGAGACGGGCTCTTAAGACGTCTGCTTTGAGCTGTATTATCTACCTAAGCTAAAGTAGCCCCATGGCTTCTTTGGTGCTGACTGACAGTTCACAGCTGACTTCTGACAGTCAATATTTAGGTATATACCTACATTTTGACTGTCAGAAGTGACAGCTGCTAAACACATGTTTTTGCAGATCATTTGGTTCGGCATAGGGATACATAATTGGTCTGGTAACTTTTAAAAGCCGTCAGCTGTCAGATGTCAGTCAGCACCAAAGAAGCCATGGGGCTACTGTAGGTATTATCCGTGAGATGAGACGAGACTCGAGTTGGAAATGTTTTGGTTCTTGGAAAGTCGGTCGTGAATTCTTCGTTATTTGAAATAATTTTGTTGTAAAAATAAATTGATATACACACAATGAAACTAATACAATTTACATAAAAATAGTTCCAGAGGTCCCGGGTTTGATTCCCTGTGCTTAAATTATTATTATTTTTGGTGTGAATCAGTATGTCTGGAATGAGGTCAACTCAGCCTCGTGAGGACAAATGAGGAAGTACGTGAATAAAAAAGTAGCGGCTATGGTCTAGAAAACTGAAATTAATGGTCGGAGGGCTCGTTGTGCTGACCGCTTGATACCTTCTATTAACAGAGTTGGCACTATCTTTACCAGCAAAAGGGCGGTCATTCGGTTGGTATGGGTCGATTTTGGACTGAAGCAATGGAATTTGTTTTAACAAAAAGTGTTGATCTTAAATACACTAATTATTTTCATCTTTCATGTCTAATTGGTCGCTGGATAACGAATTTTGTAGCTACAAAATGGCCCTTATATTACCTTGTTTAACTAGGTACAATTCAGAACCCGGGACCGTTTATTAATACATTTTGATAATATCTCGCAATTTCAAAAATATTTTACAAATTTATGTCTTCTGAATTATCTTTTCAAAATTTTAAATGAACAGTTTTGACAAACCAGATATAATTTATTACACCTTTTTTCGCTCTATTCAATGATCAAATTATTTTATTTACGAAAAATAAAATAAAAACCCTTTTATTCTTGTGATATTCTTGTGTTCACCTTCCGCCGGATACAAGTTTCCTTCATAGCTAATCTTTCTTCGTCTGGTTTTAACTTTATTATTCGCGTCGAGAGTTCCAATGTGCTCACTTCCCTTCTTCGGGTATTTCTCTCTCTCTCGCATACACACACACTCAATATACTCTACAGTGATTTACTACTTGGGAATTATAGTTCAATTCTCGTAAAAAAAGCCTTTTAGAAAATATAAATATTTTTTTTGCAAACATTGGTAACACTTTACTATATATATATAAGCATCACGTCTTATTACCTATTAGGGCTATACGCCTATGTACGAATTAGAATATTGTGTTAGGGATTAGGAAAGTTTCATTTAAAGGGAGTGCACCCGCATTTTCGTGGAAGGAGAGTGAAAACTATTTGTGGAAAGCCCACCATCAGTGCACCTGACCGGGATAGAACCCCGACATCCCCGCTTGCGGCAGTCTAGTCCAACATGAAAGTATCACGTTAGAACATGCGGGCACTGAAGTGGGTTTTTTACTATATTACTATGATTATTTTATAGTTATTGATAATATCTATCAAAAGTCACAGATTTTATTTATTTTAGATTTTTAACGCGCACTTTCTGAACTGGCTGATTATATCAGCACAAGACTCTTAAATTAGCTTAAGATAAATCTAGAACACACACAACATCCAGCCTTCCGGCCGTTAATTCATCACCATGAACGGGGAAACTAACATTTCACCAATGATGAGTCTGTTGACCATTCCAGGAATCAAACCCTGGACCCCTAGTTCAGTAAAAAGACACGCTATCGACTGAGCTAAGGTGTTGGACACATTGTCATCTAAAGATCACATGACTTGACGTGCGAATACGTGAAAGTAGTCACGTAACTTTTCTAGCTATCATACAAGGTTGTCACAGATGCGGGTGACTTTGGTTCGATTCTTGGGAATGAAACTGATGGAGATATTATTTGTATAAGGGTTCGTCTTAATATCTCTTTAATAAATTCACAGATATGTCTTTGTGTGTATTATTAGACCTACTGTAAGTTTGTAAGTTGAGTTCTGATATAATGTGTGTGGTTAGAAAGTACGCGTTAAGTAACCGAATAACGAGTTCATCATGATTTCAATTTAATATATACTTATTTAGATCAAAGTTTGTAGTAGGCCTATTAGGCGTCCTGTCTTATATTAAGTCAGTTTTCAAGTTGTGTGCTAATATAACGTGTTTGGAAAGTACGCGCGTTAAATAACCCAATAACAAATCAAAGTTCCAAGTTGTTGTCGGGCAAGGAATAACGCAATAGTGTTCTCGCCCACAGCGTGGGTACGTCAATTGTGTGGGATGTGAGGTCAGAATAGAGGGGGGTTGCAAAGGGTGGAGAAAGGGGGCGGATAGCTCGGGATGCACAAAGTAAGACAAAGAACAAGGTGCCAGCCAGCCAACCCACCTCTCCCTCATCCTGGACCGATCGTTGATCCCTGGAGAAGATCCAGGAATGTTGTCGCCACACAATACCCACCTGATTATCTCGCGTCCATAACTGGCTCGATATCTCTCGACTGGACGACATGCATCCACACATCACTGTATAGCCAAATTTTTTTTGTTAGCATCCCTACTACCCTTATATAGTCAAATCGCTATAGAAAGAACCTTTTAGAGCGGTGTTCATCAATATAATATGGTCTGTGGTCTCGTAGCTCTGCTCTGCAAATGAATTCTTAATAGCTGAAAATAGAGATCCATTTTAGGAACGCTGATGATCGATTTTGTTTAAAAGTAGTTCACTTTAATTTTTTAAATTTATTTCAGGTATTTACCTTACAATTTCAGAATAGACTGATTATATCGGCACACGACTTATAAACTAGTTTAAACATCCAACCCCCGGCCATTAATTCATTACTGTGAAAGGGTAAAGCTATAGTTCACAAATGATTACATTTGTCGGCCATGCCAGGAATTGTACCCGGGACCATTAGCTCAGTAGATAGACACGCTACCGACTGATCTAAGGCGTCGGACACTTTCACGTTAAAGTTTATTCTGGTACATTCGGTTGTAAAAAAAAAAACCTATATTTGTGGGAGAATCACACTTCTTTATACAGTTCAGTTACGTGTTTGTGACGTTTATTTATTCACTTATTTATCTGCGTGTTAGTGACGATAAACACTTCTAGGGAATTCACCAGAATTTTCCTGAAGAAAGGATGTAAAAACGACGGTTGCGTTCACAATGAGGAAAATCTCCCTCAATCTGTGGCGGCAGAGTAAATTTTCACTTCTCAAGTCTCATCTCAGTCTTCTATGATATTCTCGAATAAGAGCCTTACACAAAACACAAAATAGTTTCTAGAGGCATCCATTTTTCAAAAGAATTACCAGGCAAGGACTCCTCCAATTAACTATTAGAGACATTTTTTTTAAAATTCCAGGCGAAGACCACTCTAAATAGCTTCTAGAGGCATCGAATTTTTAAAATTTATCGAAGGAGAACATTTCAAATTATTTTATTTAGGAGCCAAATGATTTTAAGTTCACCGATTTTTGTTGAAATTAATTTTTAGGCCAAATTACTTTAATCCAAATGATTTTAGGTCAACTACGACATCACCGTATAGACATCTCAGAAGGTTTTGGGAGGGAAAACCATTCCAAAAATTTTCTAGGGGCTTCCAATTTTCAAACATTTGTCGGGGGAGAGTCTACGAATCCACTTGTGACTTTGGTGGGAAGATGAATCCCCTAACTAAATCCCCCTCCTCTGAAAAATAAGGTTCAACCGACACTGCCTTCAATATATCCGGTCAGGATTCAAATCAATCAAATTAATCAAATTTTGAGCTATGAACTTCATGAAAAATAAGTCAATCTTGCCATGGCGTCAACCCGCAATCGAGCCATACCGACCGAGAGTCTGCCTTCTGTTAGTGAAGATAGTGCCAAATTCTGCGGGTAGAGGGTGTCATGTGGTCAGCACAACTAACCCTTCGGCCGTTAATCTCAGTTTTCTAGAGCAGAGCAGCTACTTCTTCATTCATTCAAGTAGCTCCTCATTTGTCCACATGAGGCTGAGTTGACCCCGTTTTAGATCCAATGCTTCACAGAAAGTCTGTAAGTGCCGGGAATCGAACCCGAGACCTCTGAAACTGCAGCCAGGAACTCTGACCACTGGACCATAGAGATGGTTCGATGTTTGTTACGCTTTTTTTTTAAAAAAATCCATTGAAATTGAAATATCTTTAAGTGTGTTGACATTCTGTGTACATAATTCTCATGTGCCAGTTTCAATGCAAACTTTTGTTGCCCAGGGTTTAATGCTATTTAGCCCTTTACAACCCGGTGTGGACATAATATGGCTATGTTGTTATTTTATGTTTTTTTTTTTATATTTAAAAATACCAAGGGCTGATGTAACGTAGCCATATGGCAAAATATTAAAAATAATTTTCAAACTATATTAACAATTTTTATTGTAAGCTATACACAGATTTTAAAATAAATTAAAAATGTAAATTTGAGCTGGAAAGGGTTAATGGAAACCAAATATGACACATCATTCATTCATTACCTTTTAAAAATCTAGGACATACATTATCAGAGTCATATGAGCAAAAAAAAAACAAAAAAAAAACACAACCGAATCATGTAAATAATGTCCCATGGAAACACAATGTGTTCACAAAGTTTGGTTGACGTTATTTTATTTTTAGCTTAGGTCACCCCGAGCACACTTTAAAAAGATTCTATTTCAATGATAGATTTCTGTTTAATAATGTCCTAACTTCTTTATTCAGAATTTTAGTAGTTTTTTTAGAGATATTTAATTGATTATTATTGTTAAATTTTGAGCGTTAATCCTAGGTTAAAATGTTGAACGCCATTAGTCAGGATAATATGATCCTTTTTGATGACATTATTATAATATATTTTAAAACGTTTAGTAATTACTTTCAACATTATTCCCTGAGTTATACCCAACCAGTTTTCATTATTAAAAACCATGGATGTGCGCGAAATTTTTAATACAAAATACATTTAAAGTAGAAGGTGACCTGGTGGTCTAGGGGTAAGGTGTCAGACTTCTGTGCTGAGGGTCCGGGGTTCAATCCTCGGTCCCGGCACAGATTTATCTGATTGCCAAACCCTTCCTTCACCTCTGACAAGACGTGTATTAATCACAACTTGTGGATGTGAGGAATGCCAGGCCTCCACCGTGGTTCGGATTCCACGTTAAACTGTAGGTCCTTCATTTCATCTCACAATCACCCTACCATTGCACATTAGAGTAAGTGCGTATAACCCGAACGGGTAGTAAGACGCGGTGCTAATAATAATTTAAAGTAGAAGCTGCAATTTCAGAAAGTGACCATTTCTTCCCAAAGCAATCTATCGCATTCTAACAAACCTATTTTAATTAAATGAAATGATCATCTACTTCGAGGATTATCATATACAAGTTATACAAATTTTCAATAACGAAGCCGCATTCTATATACAATTTAAGTCTACCTCAGTGATCTTGGGATAAAATGCTCGCCTCAGGACCCAAAGTTTGGGCTCAAACCCAGCCGGAGTCAACGATTTTTTTTGAGCGATAAAAATCCTTAGCACAACTTCTTTCGGAGGAGGAGTAAAGCCGTCGGTCCAATATCGATTGTGACATGAAAAATATCCCTGGAAGGTGTGTGAAAATACCTTTCTCAGCAAAATTGGTAGGTCCTTTCGCTTTCGCTCATAGAAATTCTCGTGTGATGATATAACCGGTCGGTTCCGAAGGGGCACGTTAAATACCTCAAATAATAATAATAGTAATAATAATAATAAAATAATAATAATAATAATAATAATAATGAGGATGATAATAATAATTATATATACATAACTAAAGTTAGTTAGGGAATGTATGGATATTTTAAAAATATGGTTCCTAATGTCATAAAAAATGTGACTTAGACTACTAATAAAAAATTCTTGAGTTGTATACTCGGAAAAAAATCACAAAACAACTAAAATTAAGGTGAAATTGTAGGGAACGCGAAATAAGGACAGTATGTTTGCAGTATTTTTCATCAAAGCCTTTTTTTTTGGTCAAAAAAAAAAGCAAATAAATCTCCAGTAGAAAGATAAATTTTAATGTTTTTCACATGGTGATATTATCAGTTGTTGAATATCTATCAAGAGTGTCCTGGAATTTAATGCCAACTTTTTCTCTTTATTTAAAAAAATTCTCACTATTATCAAACTTGTGATTTGGACAGTCAAGAAAATTGACTTGGGTGATTTTTCGCCTGAGTACAACTCATAATAGGCTAAGTATGTTAATATTTTGTAGATGTACCAATTTCGTCAAAATTTATTGAAATTTTCTGACACAATACAAATATATTTTAAAGTATTTTATTTTAGTTCTTATATTAGGGAATTGTGCCAACTTTGTTACTTTGATTGTTGTCTAGTTTCACTTTTAGAGCGCCAAACACGCTGAAACGGTTTGTTAAATTTTGTTTACATACATCTCTGGCTTTCTTGGAATGTTAAAAATGAATTATAAATGTGTTTGAGTAAGGTTTTACGGATTCTGATTTAAATTAGTAAATTATTTCAAAATGTATTAACAGACAACAAACGCACATAGAATAGCCGATTGCTCCATATGCATGATCGATGCTACCATAATCAAGGACCCACCTCGGTGGTTTAGTTGGCTAACGCGCATGTTTCATGTAGAACCAGACTGCCGAGGACGGGGAGATCGAGGCTCGAATCTCGGTCGTGTGTACTGAGGGTGTTTTTTTCCAATATGATTTTCCGCTCTCCCTCCACTCAAGTGTGGGTACACTTTATATCACTATAACCTTCCTAATGCCTAAAACCATTAGCGTGATTAGTAAATAAGCGTATAGCCCAAACGGGTAGTAAGATGCGGTGCTTAAAAGTATTTTTTATTTTTAAAAAATGTTGCTCGTTCAACAGAGGACGGAATGGTCACACAGCCTACAGCTTTCACCAGGAGAGTTTTCGAGATTGAATTGATTTCAATGTTTACGATCACCGTGACAGTAAGGGGTGGCGGGAGGGACGGTAATGGTATCGCTTGCTTTTGGTTATGACCTTTTACGATCAAATCGATTTCCTAGACCGTACGTATTATAGTAGGATTGCCTAAAGAACGAATTATAGTAGGATTGCCAAAAGAACGTATTATAGTAGGATTGCCAAAAGAACGAATCACTTTCTCCCAGAGTTTTTTTTATTTTTAGCACCGACCGCGTCTTATTACTTGTTAAGGTTCTACGCCTATGTACTAATTACGCTTATAAGTTATGGAAGAGGAAGATTGGATTTTATGTGGCGGGAGAAGGAAAAACTATTTTAGGGGGGAAAAAACACCCTCAGTACACCCGACCGGGATTCGATCGCCCTAGCAGCAGTCCAATCTTAGGCGAGAGTGACGTCTTAGACCATGTGGCCGCCGTAGGAGGTTTCTGAGTGATATTTAGTCAATATTGGTTACTTTATATTTAAAGTGTAATGCTCTAAGAGGCTATACTTTATATTGAGATAAGACTCTAACTGGTTTTATCCAAGTATAATAAGAAACATTTCGAAAAATCACCTAAGTAAAATGTCTTGCTTGTCCAAGTCACATGCTTTGTTGTAAATCCTAGCGTAAGTTCAGGCGTTTCGTGATTTTTAGAGCAAATCTTCAGGTTAAGACCTTTTTTTAAATGTATCAACCACTTTTTTTTATGATATCATGAACCCTACGTTTCTTTAAAATAAAGCACTGATAGCTAAAAATACATAGAAAGTTCAACGAGTAAACCTTTTTCTAGAAATTCAAGTAAGGCCTGATTCTAATGAACTTTTTCCAATAAAAGAAGTTTTAGACACATACTAGCGCGATAATCCTCTGCCATCCCTGCAACGATCCAATGGTAGAATATAACTTATTATCAATATTAACCGGAAAATAAAACATGTTTCGATTTATAAATGTTTTCTACTTACCTAAATCCTACTATAGCTCAATTTTGGTTGAGATAACTGCATGCGTGAGGTAAATCGTAAATATTGGTAATACTGTATGACTCGGTCCTGGATTGGTGGCGCACAGGAAGATTAAACGAATCAACCGGAGATGTTACCATTTGGGCCTCCATATGTGGTGTACCTCTTATCTCAGTCGGTAGCGTGTCTGCCCCGGGTTCGATATCCGGCATGGCCGAAATATTTGTCATTAGTGACGCTCGCACGCACGATTGTCAGTCTGGCCGAACCCTCTCGTTTCAATGGCCGCATGGTTTAACGCGCTATTCTCGTGTTAGACTAGACTGCCGATGACGGGGAGATTGGGGATCGATACTGGTCGGGTGAACTGAGGGTGGTTTTCCCTAACTGGCTGTCCACTCCTTTCTACGCAAATGCGGGTGCATTTCCTCTCAATTAAACCATCCTAATCCATAGCACATTAGAATAATTAGTACATAGGTGTATAATCTGAATGACGTGGTACTAAAAAAAACTTTTTCCCCACATTTGCATGGAAGGAGAGTAGGAAAACATCCAAGAAAGATCACACTCATTGCACCCGACGAGGATTAGAACCCCGATCTCCCCACCATCAACAGTTAAGTCCAACACGAGGGTGACGCCATAGACCGTTCATCCATTGAAGTGGGTGTCACTTTAATTAATGAACGCTCGTATGCTATCTTTGTGATATTAAATCGTCATACGTAATTATTTTATCGCTCTACTAACGTGCTTTATAGCGTCGGGATTCAAGATCAGAGAATATCTCACCTTTATGAATATTCTCCCATTATTACTTACTTTTTTTTTATATGGTTTAGGTATTTACATAGTAAGGTCTAGACGAGCGATTAGCACACCTGACTGACCCTTGACTCTCGAAGCTTGATTTTCCACTGGCCGCACTAGGGTTGGTTTTTTTCCTCTCTTCAACGTTGCTTTCAAATCGTCCCTCCAGACGAGCAATGGTGAGGTTTATTTCTATTCCCCCCTACTCCCGTTTATTTCGGCTATGTGACCCAAGTAATAGCCGAGCCTGTGACGTTGGACGCATTCGCATCCATGCGTTTTTTACTCTTTTTTTTATCGGCCTTGGTTGTGGGCGTGAGTCTTGAAGGTTTTCGACCCTCATCAGTAGTTTAACGGCTTTTGGCGTCATACTCGCAATATGTTGTATTATCAGTGACTGGTAATTTGAGATTCGAACCTCAGCTTCGTGCACTGAGACAGGTTTTTAACATGCTATTTGTCACTGTTGTGGAAAATTAATGAACAAAGATCCTTTTCTTTATTTCTTTATATTCAAGGGATGAAATATTAAACGGCATCTACTAAGTCCGGTGACGTCCTTAAAAATGTAAATAAAATGGATGATAAAAGAAAAACGGGCTAGCTCTGGTTTAAAATGAACACAATACTTTGGGTTCAAAACCAACAATTACATTGAACAACAACAAAATAATTTGTTCGGGGTGAAAAATAATTATAATACATACAATCGGACACTAGACTCTCTCAAGACTTATGGATCACGTTGGGAAAAATAGCCTAACTGGAGCTAGTCAATAATTGACTCATCTTGCGTACAGTACCAGTCTTCAAGATCATCATCCCTATGAATTGCTTACAGGCGCGACTTAGCTATCCTCCATTCAAGGTAGGAATTACTCTCTGAAAGGTCTTTTTTCCTACCAATATCCTACTATATAATAGCTTTCTGGTAGGGAAAAAGGCCTTTTAGAAAACAATTCCTACGGTGAACAGACTTTAAATATGTTTTTTATAGCAATGATAACATCAGAGATAGCAGTGAATGATAGTAAAAGGCCTAAAAGTATAAATAAAATAATCAACAACGGATTTGATTTGGAAAAATAAATAATAACTGTCGAATATAAAATTTTACCAGCCTAACAGATATATGACGAATTTTAAAATACAGTACAGTTCACTTATAATCTGATCGAATCAGTCTAATTCAGATAACAATAGTTATTTTAGGTATTAATAAAAAAATATCTCAATTCCAGTCTTGGTGAATAATTATTATTGAAATAATATTTTTAAAAAACATGTAGAATAATTTATTAAAACAAATAATTAATTGATTTATTTTATGAGGTTAATAGTTAACAAAAATTATTAATAGAATATAGGACATTGCATTCGAGTTGAAGTAACGACCCTGGCCAAAATATTCTTTCCATAGTCATTGTTAAAAAAAAAGTTTAACTTGAGAGGAAAAAATTATTACAAAATATCTGGTCAGTGATTTTTTTTTTCTTTCAGCAGAAAATAATATAAAGTCTGGAAATTGTAGTGGAAAAGGTTCATAAGAACTTAGGGGGGTTGAAGATATGTAAAGATTAAGATTTATAAAAATTGTAGATATCACCTCAATGATGTTCTGGGAGGTCGTCTCGTCTAAACCGTGAGTTGGTCCAAAACTCACAAAAAGTCCAAGAATCGTCGTTATAAAGATCTACCAATGGTCTAAGGTTGTCGTCACGTCTCTGGTAGTAATTTTGATGGATAATTGGAAGATTACTTTAAACCTTGATGTTAAAATTGAAACATTTTCACGGCACTAAAATAATGCATGTAGTTCTCTCTTTATCTCCAAGACGCCAGTCTCGCTTCTTTTTTTCAATTCCCACCTCCTAGCTGTTCTCGTCGAGGCCCCAAAAAATCTCGCGGATATGGTGGTATTAAGGTAGAAATTTGAAATATTTGGTTAGAAATATCTGGAATTAAAGTAGAAACAGGAAGAATCCGAACGTACAGAGATAATAAATAATAAAGAACCTTGATAAAAAAAATAAACTATTATAGAATGGATGCAAGATCTGACAGTTTTTAGACGTTTAGCTTATGATTCATTGTTTGTAAACAAAACACATTTCATCTTCTTCTCGCTGGCCTTATTGCACGAGATCACGATCATGACGTGTCTGTGTCGTCACAATCCCCGCCTTCCCCCCTCTGCATGTAGTGCTGGGTCTACGATCTCTTATTCAGTCACACTAGTGGCTCTTAACCTTTTATTACTCGCGGACCCATAGAGTTTACTAACATATTAGGCCCAATCATGAAGATTTATTCTAAAATAGTGGCTTTATTTACTGATTATAATAACAAACAAATAAAAAAATAGAAATTAACTTATCTCATAGTATTTAATGGGACCTATACTATTGGACACTTTCCACTAATTTGTCTAATCTTGTTTAAATTATATTCCTTAGTGCTATTCGCATGCAGGAGTCGATTCTGATTCAATTTCGTTGCATCGTTTTAATATATACCACTGTGGAAAATCTCTTTTCACTTAAATAAGTAGAAACAAAGGGTGGAAAATTTTGAATGGCGATGGTGAACCGATGGGGATTATTTGTACTATCCTTAGTTTCTATTATCCGTGCTTCCCCTCCTTCCATTACCCGGAAAATCGAGAGTCTACTGTACTTACATGCCTACGATCATCAAATTCTTTCTTCCAAAACGTAAAATTTTAGATAATTGATTTCAGTAATAAGCAAATAAAATTTTTAATTATTTTTGAAGACTCCCCACAAAAAAAACCTTTCGCGGCCCCTCGGTTAAGAATCGCTTACTTACACCATATTTTCTCGGGAATCAAGTGATGACAAATAATCGGCAAACAATTGACGGTTGTAATTGAACCTCAGCCGATAAGTCTTGTGCACTAAATATCATCGCTGAGGGAAATGCATGGCTATTATTGGGATACAGCGTTGTCATTTTGCCATTAGCTCCTTTTTACCCTAGCATACCACCTCCAGACATAACTGAGAGCGTGGAGATTTATCAAGAGTTAACTGAGAGAGAGAGAGAGAGACAAAGCTTTTCTCTATAAGACCTGCAGTTCCCTCAGCAATGATATTGGATGTAGCTCCTTCCTAACTCAGCACACCACCTCCCGACATAACTGAGAGCGAGGAGATTTGGCAACAGCTGACCGAGAGAGAGCGAAGATAAATCTTTTCTCTACAAGACTTGCAGTTACTTCAACGGTGATATTGGGTGTAGTAGCGTGGACGGAATATTATGATTAAAATCTAGTAAATATGTCTATTTCTTCTGCTATAGTGTTGTTATGGTTTCATGGTGTTTCCTTCGACGTAAGGCTATGTTCGTTGAAAACAATAAGTTTGAAAATTAATAAATGGGAATTAATTAAATAGTATTGTAGCATCTGGCCGCATGGCGTTCTAGTCGCGTCAAAATAATAATTACATACTAAATAATAAAGTAAAACTAAATAAAATATAAACTTTGACAGAATTAAAATCGTTTTATTTATTTTATCTACGATAATGTGGATGCATTTTCTTTAAATATACCTTCCTTGTCCCGTTTCTTAGATAGAGCGGTTAATATCCTTGATTTTGAACTTAGTAAAAATGTTGTGCTTTGAACAATTGTTGACGACCTATGTGAGACTTTGGTTCCAATCTCCGTGGGGCCAAATATTTTGTCTTCAGAAGGGGGTGGATGGAAGGGGAAGAGGGGGAATGAAAACAGGTTGATTGTTCACTATACTTTTTGTCTCAGTAATTTGTGGTCACACGCGCCTGAACAAATAATATTAAACATATTGAATAAGTTTTTTTGAAAGTGTTATACTCTCAAACTTGTTAAGCTTAAAGAACAGAAAAATATAAGGATTATTTTAAGGAAAAACACAAGTATATGACTTGACTGATTTCAAAACTTTTACGTAATATTATTAAATTTACAAAATATAATTAATTAGATACCATTTTTGTGACGCGTCGCTAACTTCTTATTCTCAAAGGAATTTACTTAAATATGCATGGTTGGGTTTACGCAGAAAATTTTATTTAGAAAAACAGAAAATTTCCTAGGATTTATTATATCAAGCTCTATGTAAAAAAAACATAAACCGAGGAGTGAAAAAGTTTTAAAACTTCAAGTGTCTTTGTAACTTTAAATTATACCGGCAAGCTTGAAAACACGCTTGATGAATTATGAAGGAATCAATTGTAGAAACAAAATATCCCAAGTTTTTTTCAGAGAACTCCGAAACCCAACAGAACGTACGTGGATGGTTTTTGAAAAGCCAAGTGACTGGAAATGGATGCCGTCATGTTAAAAACAAACTGTCTGATACATGAGTTTATGTTTATTTAAAACTAGCTAACTACCTCTTTCTTAAAATAGGATGTGTTTTATATTACCTATCAAATGTTAAAAATACATGTTACGATGTTAAGGTGGTTATGTAGCCCGGACAGGCTGATTTACTTCCACTCCAAAGGAAGTTGTGCTACCTACGGATTTTTATCGCTCAAGAAAAATCCAATGACCTCGGCTGGGTTTGAACCCACAGACATCGGGTCCTTAGGCGAGAACTTTACCCCATATCACTGAGGGCGACTTTTATACATTAATAGGACGAATATCGTGGATTAAAGAATATTTAGGCCTGCTTTAAAAAGAGTTAAATGAGCTACTCTTATTTATATTGTGCACACTGGCTATCCATACTTATTACAAACTAATCTAAGAACACTTGGAGAAAAGGGTTATTTCTAATCAAATTTACCAGCACTATCCTGTAAGGAAGAAGGGTAAATAATAATTATAAAGACCAGTCTATCAGAGGGGTTTGTACGCCACCTGGAAAACTGGGAAAAGTCAGGGAATTTTCGGTGCTAAAGGGAAAAAGTCATTAAGAAGCCAGCATTTGTTTTAAAAAGGCAACAAAAAAATCAGATGTTGGATATTTTGGTAAATTTTGTTGATAGATCTAATAACGAAAATGGCATGATTTTTTATACATATCTTTGCATATAAAAAAATTGGGATAGTGAATATATTTTGGGCTGGAAACCCTTAAAAATCAGGAAATTTGAAGGCTTACAAAGTACATAATTCCATACGAGGTTAAGAATGAACCCGGTTCTCTTGAGTCAGTCATGAAGTAAAATCACTACACCCGGCAATACTCCAGCACCTTAGCTGTAGGCGCGTCTGTCTACAGAGCCAAAAGTCCTGGCCTCATTTACAAACACGACCGAAACATTTACCATGGATGAATCTGAGGCTACTGAATTATTGGCAGGGGGTCTGGACGCTATGTCTGTTTTAGAATATAGGCTGTCTTAGTAAGGTGTGTGCTGATACAAAGGTTGTTTTAAAAGGTTCACCAAAAATACCCCCAAGGAAACGAGAGAAAAATGATTACCTTAACACTGCCGTTAAGCTGTTTGTTTTTACTGGCATGTGACCAAGAAACGGCTACAATATCTTGTTTATAGTGCGCTCCGAACTATTTTTACCTCGTCTGCTAACGTTATAATAAAGGTAGCAGACCGAGTCCTTTTTTAAACTATTATTTGAGGTATTTAATGAGCACTTTCTAAGTCGACTGACTATATTAGCACACGACTTATAAACTAACATTTATATACCTATAGAACAGACACAACATCCAGCCCCTCCTCCGTTAATGTATCACTTTGAAAGGGCCTATATGTCACCCAATACATTTTCAACCATGTTGAGAATTCGAGTCGGGAGTAGTAAGACGTGAATAGTTCAGACGAGTAGTAAGACGTAGGTAATTCAGATGAGTAATAATTCACGTATATTTCGGATGGATAGTTCTGATGTAAAGTAATACGTGGATAGCTACGATGGGTAGTACGCTGTGGGTATTCAGAACGGACAGGAATACATGGGGCCATTAAGACATATAATAAGTTGCGAATATTCCAGACGGGTAGTAAGATGCAGTTATTTCGAATGGATAGTAAGACGCAGATGATTCAGATGAGTCATAACTTTCGTATATTTCGGATGGGTAGTAAGATACGAGTATAGCAGACAAGTATTAATATGTGTATATCTCGGCGCAAATAGTTCGGATGGGTAAAAATATGCAGATATTTCTGACGCGACGCAGAGGAAAAAAACACCACTTTTTGACAAGAAAGTCCACCTGGAACGTATATAATACGAATACAGTTTTAAACAGGGGTAGGTAAACTTTTTGGGTGCCGATCGAATTAAAAAACTTATCAACACTCCCGGGATCACCCAACGTTCCTCCACTCTAATTTTTCTTAGTTGTCTATACATTTTGTATTTATTCCTAAAGCTTAGTACGCGCTTGGAAACATTGTTGGCCAACTGTTGCCAAGCTGTTTCACAACTGTTACCAAACTGTTCCACAACTGTTGGCCAACATGGAAAACAGATTGGTGGCAAACATTAAAGAAACATTGTTTCGCGTCCAGACTACAATGATGAAACATTTGTTTCCCGTACAGAGTTCAGTTTAGTGAAAGATGTCTGTTGAGGAGAATGCTGCTATGGCTTGTGCTTTGTTTATAGCTATGAAATGTTCAAGAAGACAGAGAAGAAGAAAGGGGTGGTGGGATCGTAAAATGCTTCAAAATGGTTCGTACTATGCAAATAAACTTCCGACAGAACTGAAGCTCGAAGACGGCAGTGGTTTTAGGAACTTCACTCGTATGTCTCCGACTGATTTTGAAGTTATTTTTCAAATGGCTTGTCCCAAGATAATGAAGAGACTCACGATTTAGATAAGCAATCTCACCTACTAGCCCCACGTTGCTTGCTGTCGGAAATGTTGGACAACATTGTTTCTTGTAACCCATTTGGAATGGATCGCGGGAAACATGTTTTCCCCGCTGGGAAACGCGAAGGAAACATGAAAAAATTTTGCTCAACTGTTTCTAAAACAAGAGCAACATGTTGGCAAACAATATTTTGGGGAAATGTTTCCTAGAGCGTACTTGGCTTTACAATCACCCTTTCCCTAATACATGTTTCCACCCTTTTATATAAAAAAAATTAGACCAAATAAAACGCCTTAATTTTCCTATAACATTACCGACTATGACCGAAATAGTTTATTTTGTTCACACCCTGATATTATTTGAGAGTACTTGATAATATAGTTGCGAGTTTATACAGCCCTAAGTTCGACTTTTAATGACAATGCGGGTTTCTTCTTACACGATCGACTGAAATTTCCTCGATATCGACCAGTTGCCAACCCCTGCTGGTCTACAACATGTTGGCAGATGTACTTTTTATGAACCGACGGACGAGATGTTTGATACAGAAGGTATCGATCAGGTTATTTTCGTCGTGGACGAGCATCTGCGAGCATCGCATCTTCCTGTCGGGTGAGTCAACGACGACGCTGCTAGGGAACCCTGCACCATCTCATGTCATTTTGTCTATGCTCGTTAGGTTGGTAAGTCTGCGGCGGCGTCGGGTGGGCTTCTGCCCACCTCCCTCATAGAAGATGTAACACCACCCGCCCTCTTGAGAGAATAGTTGTATTAACTTTGGGGCATATATTATCCTCGCATTCCTTGCATCAACCATCCGAGAAAAAGTACAGAGCTACCACGGTTCTCTCCCTAAATTTGAAACCGTCATTTTTTTATGTATGAATCTATTTTCCACCACGTCTCCCTACCGGTTCAGGCTATATATATTCGAGGTATTTAACCTGCACTTTCTGAACTGATTATATCAGCAAACAACTTATAAACTAACTTAAATCTAGGACAGACACAACACCCAGCCGCCGGTCGTTAATTCATCACTGTTAAAGAGGAAACCCTCATTTCCCCAAAATGATAAATTTTCAACCTTACCGGGAACTGAGCCCAGGACCTTTAACTGAATAAGTAGACACGCTAGCGACTGAACAAAGGCATCGGACTCGCATATATACATTAGCTCCGTGTTTTAATACCTGTTCAGTTTATACACAGCATATATATTTAATTACGGGATTTACGTAGGGATGAAGAAGTTAGATTTTATAGGAAATGTAGATATAACTATTTTTCTAAACTAAAAAAAAATCGCCTCAATTTACCCAATGTGGATTCGAATGGAATTTCCCCTTTACCGAAAAACTGGTGTATTAATATAGTAGTCCTTTATTTTCGTTGAATTATTGCCCTTTAAAATTACCGCTCTTTTTTAAATAAAAAACTCCCACAAAGCCATCATAACAGGCTCTCTCTTTACCAGACGAAACAACGGGTTGAACCCGTGGTTTCCCACTCTTCCTCAACTCAACTGCGGATACAATTCCTTTAAATTCTATCTTCCACTAGCGTAAATAATATGAATGCGTATCACTCGAACGGATAGTGAGAGGCAGTGGGAGAGGGGAGGGGGTAGAAACGCAAGATGAGGAACTTAACAATATTTTGAGTAGAGTTAGGAGACCACCTATTAACTGTAAGGTTTACTTTGTGTCTTAAAAAGCTACCGACTCTCTTGTCATTAGACGTAGTTGTAAAAAAACTACCTGTGGCCCCAGCCCGGATTTGAACTCCCAGGTCAAAGGCAAACTCTGGCAGTCGACGAACAAGTTTCCGTTGAACGAACTGCTGGCTCAATAGTAAATAGTTTTTTTTTAGCATCGCGTCTTACAACTATTTAGGCCTATACAAATATGTACTACTTGCGCTATTATGTTAGGGATGAGAAAGATTGAATTTAGAGGAAATTTACTCGAATTTGCGTGGAGAGCGGAAAACCATTTAAGGGAAACCACCCTCAATACACCCGACTGGGATTCCAACTCCGATCTCCCCGTCATTGGCAGTCTAGTCTACTGCGATAGTGACAACTTAGACCATGCGGCCACCGAAGCGGGTAATATAGTTAATACAGTTCAGCGGTGCGATCAGCTGGGTAAAGGAGGGAGGGGGGAGGAAAGTTATCTGGACACTTGCTCTTCTCCTAAAACCACAAATAATATTAATAAAAATTTTAAAATGTAATTTTTTTAATAGAACACCATAAATGTGTCGAATGCATGCGCCACACTTTAATACCAGGCTTACCCACTTCGTTGACCGCATGGTCTAAGGCGTCACTCTCGCAATAGACGAGACTGCCGATGACGGGAATATCGGGGCTCTAATCCTGGTCAGGTGTAGTGAGAAGCTTTCTTCCTAGATGTTTTTTTCACGTTCCTCTTTCCACGCAAATGCGTGTACACTTCCTATAAATTCAACCGTCCTCAAACCTAACTCATTAGCGTAAATAATACATAGGCGTTAACAATAACAGGTAGTAAGACGCGGTTCTAAAAAAATCTCGCAATTAAATGTGCTAATATATTTATTTGGGGAATATTACATACACGCTATGAACCGGTTATTATTACACTACTTACAAACTAACTTAATTATAGAACAAACACAGCACTCAGTTTTCGGCGTAATCTCTCGGTGAAGGGACGAACCCCAATCATCATTGATAATTTATTTCAAGCCATATCGGGAATCAAACTGGAACCCTTAGATCAGAAGGCAGGCACACGCCACCGACTTGAGCTTAAGGACTGTGTCAGTATAATATAAAGTCCTTACAGAGATGAGAACGAAATTTGGATAGTTTGTAAACGGCCATTTTTCTTCAACCCTCGAACCATCTTCTTGCCATTTTTTAAGCTACCCATTTTTTTTACTACCCGTTCGTGTTATACGCCTATATACTAATTACATAATGTATTAGGAACTAGAAGGTTGAATTTAGATAAATTCTACACATTTGCGTGAAAGGAGAGTGAACAACGATTTGAGGAAAACCACCCTCAATACACCCAACCGGGATTGAACCCCGATTTCCCCATCTATGGCAATCTAGACTATCACGAGAGTAACGCCTTAGACCTTGCGGCCACCGAAGCGGGAAATTCCATCTTTAGTCTAAACAACGTAGTATACTTGTTTGCGCTTGTAATGGCCTGGTGGGGTGGGGAGGGGTCTTAATTAGATGACGTAGGCGGAACACTACGCTCGACGGTTAAATTGACCCCGTTTGCTATCTTTAGATAACAGGCAAGGAAAAGTTAAAGGGAAAGAACATTTAGAATGAAATGAAAGACTGGTGCTTGAGAATTGGGGGTGCTTTAATTCATGTGTACCACAAACTGATACCTTATGGTTTCTCATGGATCAGACCTGATTATTAGTGTTAGGTATTCTGTCCCACGACAGGTCCAGTCCTTTGTCAGTGCCAATGTGCCCTGTCCTCTGCCTCCTCCTTCAGCTCGCGGAACTATCTTCTTTCCTTCAAGTCAGTGACGCAGGAACGGGGGGAACTTCTACCCCCAAAAAATAGAAGGGGTAAAAAGTATCATTTATATCCCCCTCTGCCTTACATAAATATATAGTAAAACACTTAGATAATCTAAAGATCTTGTTGAAGCAAGCAAGATACATAATTCACACTAAGTTAATATAGTCAAAAATAAAATGTGCTTGGAGCACACACTGTTTGAAAACTTTGATAGTGATGCCACCTACATCAGTTACTGCAGAAAGAAGTTTTTCAGTGCTTGTACGAATAAAAAACTATTTTTGCTCCGTGATGAGGCAACGTAGACTAAAACACCTGTGTCTGCTTAATGCATACCATGAGAGGTTCAGCAAAATTGAAATTGCCAAACTAGTTATTGGTTTTATAGCTAGTAACAAATAGAGGGCAAAGGTGTATGGAAACCTACTTTAATTTTCAGTGTTTCGTAATTTTAACTGATCCGCATCAGATATAATTTTTCTTAATTTGTTTTGTGTATTAATTCTAATGTTTGGCATGACTAAAATAAATGAGAAAAATGTACAATGGAACCGTTAAATACAAGTATCCCTTGTTATACGCGATCTAACTTTTGGCGTTTTCACCATAACTCAATTAAGAAATAATAAAAATAACGCATGGTCGGCTGTAATTTCGCAGTCACCCTGTGCGCGCACATTTCAGTGAGGACAATGATTTTTACTGTACAGTTTGGTGTTAAGAGGTGCTATTGACAACATTGTAGATGCAGGGGCAGAGATGAAATGAAGGACCTACAGTTTAAAGTGGATCCGAACCACGGTGGAGGTCTGGCATTCCACATATTCACAAGTTGTGATTAATACACGTCTTGTCAAAGGTGAAGGAAGGGTTTGGCAATCAATCAGATAAATCTGTGCCGGGACCAAGAATTGAACCCCAGACCCCCAACACAGAAGTCCGATACCTTACCCCTAGACCACCAGGTCACCTTTTGTAATATTGATCAATGCTTAGAACTAAAATTTAATCAAAATATTTAAAGCTGATTTTAAAAAAATCTTTTTTTCTCTCTTTTCGCCCTTAAGGAAATTACCCTTAATTTTAAGGTTAAAAAGTATTTAAATCTTCAAATAAAGCTAGAGAAATTGAAACAGTTCATATGACATGGCACTTTTAAAGTCCATGCCTCCTTTCATAGCAACAACGATTAGTCTCTGGAACGGCTGGTTTTGCTCCATGTTGAAAATCCATTCTTTGTATGTATGGATTTCTTACAAGCCATTGTAATTGCCTGGTCCTTTTTTTGCAAATGTGAACGTATCTGATAAATTCCCAGACATTTTTAAAAGAATGCTTTCATCAACCTTATTAGCTTTATCAACAATGGCATGAGCAGGTGTAGTCACTCCGTTTACAATATTGATGAGTTATTTTCCTTTCCGAAATGGTTGGCATGTTGTTAAGAAAATCAAGTATTTTTCTAATATCAGCTGCATCCCTCCTCATGTAGCTCTGCGACACCTCTTTATGCTGCTTCCTTCTAGAATAAGACAATTTTGTGAGCTCTTGTATAGAAGAATTGACCTGAGAACATACAGGCATTGACAACGCCCATGCAGCTATTTGATTTTCTGTCATGTCACGCCAATGCGTTAGACCTCCTATGCTTTTTAAAGACCTCACAAGGGTTTGTTTGGTTAATAAATCAGTTGCTAGTCTAGTCCAAAATAGGTTATCCCTTCTTACATTTGTTACAAATAAATGTAAGTGGTTTTGGTATAATGATTATGTCCAGCTGCTGCAAGGTAAGGCATAATACTATGTATGCATTTCAAATGCAAATTTCAGTCCCCGGTTCTTTCAACTATCAAGAAACTTATTAAAATAGAAACCATTTCCATATACTGGAACCAAAGATGAGCACTGCTGCTGATTATTAAATTCTTCCACATTTCAACTGATTTTACTATGCTTTTGAGTAAAGGTGATGAGACAATTTCTTCACATGATATAGAACCATTCAGACTTCCCTCATATAATCTCTTGAGGTATTTAAATCCTAATATTGTATTTTCAATTTTCTCATCATCAATGCTGAAATCATAAGTTACACACAAAGCCAACAAATTACAAAACCAAATCCACCATGTTGTGAGCGCGAATAGCCCTAGAGACTGCCTTACCACTCAATATGTGAACCACTATCTTTTGATTGTAAACAGTTTAGAGATTTCCTGATAGACCAGAACCTTCCCATAACAGTTTTTACACTCTTTTCACCCAATGCCACAGTTGGCTTGCTATTATTTAAAAAGTATTTGCATAAAGTACACTGATCTGGCTCATCACTGACTGGCTCCATAGTTGACTTCACATTAATTCAGAATCACACCTGAAACAAAAACAAATCCATCTTTACTTATTTGGTAGCTTCAAGGAAGCGTGTAGCTACTATGCAAAGTACAAAAAAAAAGAAGATAAGTTAAAACTAAAATGTATATTTTATTAAAAACACGTAACGTATATCATAAATCAGATAGCTAATTTGCATAGCTGTATGTAATGTGATCTTTTTATCCCTCAATTGTGGCTAAGGGTTTGATATAGGCAAAATTTGGTAAGGTTCTTTCTTGAAATAATATTACAAGTAATAATATTCAACAGAAACATTTTTTGACACGATTGCTCAGTCATGATAAATTTGGTAAAAACATTTTTTTTGCCGCCATTTTCCAAGATGGCAAACTTTCCTTCAAGGAATTTGATGGTGAACTTTTAGAACATTTAAACTTACAACTTTTCTAACATTAAAGTACAATAATCATTTGCGTTGCAATTATTTCCTTGTCAGGCCATTATTTTTCGTTAATTGATCCTACTATTGTTGGGGAATTTCTTTTAGTAGTGGCTTCAATAATATCAATTCCTTCGTCTTTTGGATCGCTCTGATTTTAATGATTGACATTACTTTTAAGGAGTGACTCCAATTCCTATTTTGTATTCTATGCTGGTCAAAATTTATGTCGGTAGCTTTCTAAACCAACCTTCAATCTCAAACCAAACATGGCCTCGTAAGGGCTGCAGTTTATACCGGTATGATGTCCTCTGATTTGAGCTAATTGTACAAACTTTAACCCTTCCGACCACTTATTAGTGATGTTAGTCTCTAGCCAAAGCTGAGAATGTTTTCAACATACAGTCCGTCCTTTTGACTGAGCCTTGGCTTTGTGAGTGCCTAGGTTTGCCATGCATCATCTCCAGTTCATCCCACATACTGCAAAGCTCCTAAATAATATTGTTAGCAAATTCCCTACCATTATCACTTGCAAAATACTTGATGCACCAAATATCGTGAATATTTCTAAAAGAACATACGCTACTTCTTTGGAACTTTTTGTACCTAGAGGTCTTAGCTGTACATATTTAGTGAGATGATCCTGATGTACAAGAATACATTTATATTCTCCATCTGCTTGAGACAGCATATCAATCAGGTCAACCTTAAATCTTGAGTTCATTTCAATACAGATAATTGGTTTGATTAACAAGCCCTTCTTCAGATTACTCAGTTTTTTGAAAAATTTAACAAAGATTCAAGTAAATCACAATCATATTCTTCGTAATATTTTTGTATTTGTTATTTATCTCTTTTTCCATGCGGTTTCTTCCACCATGACCAATCAAAATATAAGTGTCGTGAAGTATTTGGAATATTTCTTCTGTGTATACATAGTATTTAATAAAAGAATTTACTTCCTTCACAGGCATGATCAGTTTTTCTATATCTCCTATAGAAACAACGTCATACCGGTGCAAACGCTGATATTCTTTGGGTAACTTGGGTGTTTGTTTCACTTTTGACTGCTTAACTTTTTCGATCATATTCAAATACACACTTTTGATAAGAATTTGTATGTTCTCTTTTTCAGCCACATATAAATCATTTAATTGGCTATAGAAAAAATTTTATATCACTTTTAGGATCCTCCATAACTTTAAAAAAAAAGTGAAAATTATCACAAAAGTAAACGTACTAAAAACTAATCACAGCAAACCGCACGCTCTACTGTCTACTGAATACTGTCGTTAACTTAATACAGGCAGAAACGTGTTTAATAGCTCCAGGTGGAATCGCGGACGCTGATAGGCTGGCACGTGATGGATATTTATTGTTCCCAGCCTGCCAGTGATGTAGTATTACATTGTTTTTCACATAGCTCGAAGAGTATGGAACATTATGCATACTGCCTGGTCAAAATTATAAATTAATACTTATCATTTATCAATTTGCCTGACTGCTTTGGTTATTATATATAATGCCAGGTCATTTTTCATAGTGACCTGGTTAATAACTTTGTCCATAACATATGTAACTGACCTGAATTTAAAATAATGTATACAGACACGTTTACATTCCCTTTTACAATTTTATTAATGTAGGGATAACTCTTTTTTAATATTTTTACTTTTCTTATTTGATTAAGAAAATCTACATTTTTTTAACACAGCAGTTTTGAATTTTCAAACAATCAACGAGAAACTATAAATAGTACATTCAAAATGGAATATAAATAAACAAACACATTATTTTTAAAAGTTCTGACATTTAAAATTTGTAAAGTAAAATATCTTTGAAAAAAAAAAATTGGAAGGTAAATAACTACAGCAACAATGATTTATTTGACTAACTATTTTCTTTGAATTTAAATAGAATAATCTACATAAAGATTAACAATTCTACCTTAGCATTCACAAAATAAATAAATGAAGACGAAGATGAACAACGAAACAGAGTTTAATCTTTGAAGTTTTTGAAATTATTTAATCATGAGTTTCGTAGCTTTCTTAAAATCTAATTTATGAAACTTTTTATGATAATGTGTTGTCATTTGAATTAGCTTCATAGTCTGATCCCTAAAACGCGCTCAAATATGGGCACAACCGGATAGGAATTACGGGCTCCCGCATCACTAAATTTTCCTCCTATACAACTCAGATCGACCTCGGTAGTCTTAGGGTAAAGTGCTCGCCTCAAGATCCGATGTTTATGGGCTCAAACCCGGCCGGGTTCGACGAATTTTTACTGAGCAATAAAAACCCATAACACAACTTCCTTCGGAGGGGAAGTAAAGCCCTCGGTCCCATGTCGATTGTGGTATGTAAACGAACCCTGGCAGGTATGTGAAAATAACTTTTCGGCAAAATTGGTAGGCCCTTTCGCTCTTGCTCATAGAAATTCTCGTATTTTGATATTATCAGTTGGTTCAGAAGGTTTAAGTTAAATACCTCAAATAATAATAATAATAATAAATATTACTCAGCAGCTACCAGTGGACTCCTCTCTGCTCCTCTACGCCATATTGGCCTCAGGTCCTCTCCCATGATCCTCTCGATCACCTGAACAAATCAGGGTGAGGTACTCCAGTTGAAATGTGGGTTCATCATCTTCCCCAGGTCTTCGCAAAATCGAGTTGGTTTTTCAATGATGTGATCTATTAACGACACCTCAGTAACTTGCCATACCTTCCTTCTCATATTACAAAAGTGACAGATATTACATACATTAGGATAGTTATTCTAGAGTACTCAACTAAAATAAATGTCATATTCTGAAAATTGAAAAATGACACCTGGACACGGAATCGAACCCGGGACCTCTGGCTTAGTTCGATTCCCGTGTCCAGGTGTTATTTTTCAATTTTCAGAATATGATATCTAGTGGAGTAATTCCCTACTAACAAGCATAAATAATAGCTCCGGCTATTAATTCTTAATAAAATAAATGTATTTTAAATAATTCACCCCAAAGTTAAAAGTACCGTGCTTCTTTTCTTTTCTAACATGCAGTTTTTATTTTACAAAATAGAAGATATTTCAATATCTTTGTCATATTTTGTGCCTGTTTACTCGATATTTATTGCTATATTTCTTTAGTTTAAATTAGATTAATAATAACGATAATAATAATGGGCTTCCTGGGCTAAATAAATCTGTAGCCCAGTAGTAGAAAGATTAGCCTGTACTAATGTACCGTTGCCCAATGTATCGTACATCCTTTCCATGTCCCGATGAGATGATGATGGTAGTGAGTATAAATGTGATAGTGAGTATGAGGGTGTGGAACCAGTGTAAACACTTACAACCTAATTTAAGACTAATTAACCAAACCCTGGTGACGGTTGGGGTAATTCCTCTTTCGGGATAAATACCAAAGGTACCAGCCGGGAATTGAACCCCGGGACCTCTAAGTCAGCAGTCATGGGCTCGGACCACTATACCATGAGGCCGGTTAGCTATATTGATCTTCTATTATACTACAAAACATAATGGATATTCTATTTAAATCATATATTCTTATTTCTCGGAAATGTCGCCAATAAATGTACGCCGCAACCTCGATGATTTTCAAAACAAGTTTTAGTCGTATTCAATTCTTACGAATGAACATATTCATACGTTAAGTCATGAGACCTGTGGCTGTCACGTTCGATGGATACTATCAATACCTTTAAAATAACACTAATAACATGGTAAAATGTTATCAGGGTTGACTGCAAAATATTTGTTTGAATTTTATAAAGGTTGTTCCAAATTACATTCGTAAGAAAATCATGGTACAGATTTTTATTTTAAATTTCACTACCGCGTCCTACTACCTGTTTAGGTTATACGCATATACCTAGATGTTAGCCTAAGCTAAATGTAATATTGGCATAATACTACTACCCGCTAGTGCTATATTTATATGTACACAAAAGAGGTAGGGATGTGTGTAGTAGAATTTAATGGACGTATACCCACATTTGGGTAAAAGGAGAGAGGGAAACAATTAGGATAAAAGGTACCTCAGAACACCTAGCTTGGGCTCAACCCCCCAACTTCCCCGTCTACAACGATGGACCCGTAATTAACCTCGTCAAAATAGCTCCAAGTCTATGGTAGAACAACGAAGAACCCATGGTAAATTTGTTACACTATATCCTTCCTCCCTGAAGTTGGGAGCCAACAACTTGTAGAACAGTGTGTTCACTCAACATTAAGAACTGTCGACCGGTCATAACAATGATATAACTTTAAGGTGTGTAAAATAAAGATTTTGGTGGTATTGGTTCAATCCAAGGCTATTCCTAAAATAATTTCAAGGTCAAACCAAAGATGAGCTTATATTAACCAATAACCTTGTATCCAAAAAAATAAAATAAAGTTTACTCATTATGACGACCAGAATTTATATAATGTGTTGTTTTTTTCAGTGAATTTCGACCAGTTCCAGATTCTCCGAGCGATTGGGAAAGGCAGCTTCGGCAAGGTAGGAGTTATCATTGTATATCAAAATATATTATAACCTACCTCGATGGTCTTGGGGTAAATTGCTCGCCTCAGGATCCGATGTTCGTGGCTTCAAACCTAGGCGGGGTAGACGGATTTTTCTTGAGCGATAAAAATCCATGGCACAACTTCTTTCTCAGGGGAAGTAAAGCCTTCGGTCCCGTGTCGATTGTGGTAGGCAAGAGAACCCTGGAAATTATGTGAAAATACGTTTCCTGAAAAAATTGGTGGGTCCTTTCGCTCTCGCTTACAGAAATTCTCGTATGCTGTGTTATCATCCGGTTTTAGAAAGTGCGCGTTAAATACCCCAA
This sequence comes from Timema podura, assembly GCA_033556935.1. Taxonomy (NCBI): domain Eukaryota; kingdom Metazoa; phylum Arthropoda; class Insecta; order Phasmatodea; family Timematidae; genus Timema; species Timema podura. The sequence continues at coordinate 24,345,927 of JAVRXN010000004.1, forward strand.
ATAAATAAAATTACTGGTGCGTTAACACAAGTGTTACTAAGATTTAATTTAAGAAATATGTATGACTAAAAGGAAATGCGACCTCATTAGTGGGGAAACCCACATAATTGGTCATACAGCTTAAGTCAGTGGTTCCCAACCTGGGATCCACGAAAATCCTGTGGAGGGTCCGCGAACCGACTATTTAATAACAACTTTTTTTAGGACTGCCTCTTACTACCCGTTTGGGTTATAGGCTTATGTAAGTAGATGGGGTGATGAGTTGGCACAATCTGACCTACTTTTCTCTGATAGGTCGCTATAAATAGATCTGGCCTCTGATTGGCTGCTATATTAGACCTCCCCCCTCCCTCCCCCCTCCACCCCACCCCTCCGCTCTGATTACGAAATCTCCTGCGTTGATTACGAAATTTCCTCCCCTACACCCCCCCCTCCCCCCCCTCCCCTACACCCCCACCACACATTGAACATGTTGGTACTTGTGTGGGTCTTTTTTTTCTTAATTATTAATGATTGTTAATTAAATATTCATATAAGGGTTATGGGGAAGGACATTGGAGTATATTTTATTTGGATGGCGAGCATACGTCTCTGCACGAACCTCTCGCTACGACTGTCCTGCGTAGAATGGAGAGTATCTTTGCTGGTCGGCCGCTTACCGGGTAGTGACCACTGCGCATAACGGTTGCGCACTTTCCCCTCCCCCTCTCCTCTCGCCGCAATCACCCTGTGACGTCATCGAGACCCGTCGCTGGATCGACAAAACGTGTTGAGACAAGAATTGAGGTCATCTCTGCGAGTTTAAGGAAAGTACCGTTATCTAGCATTTATTTTTCAACAGCTGTCGCGTGAGGAAGTGCGCTAAGATTGATGAATGGTTACCCCCAGATACTCAATACATTTTAGCGTCCTAAATCCTTTGGCGAGATGCGTACCAGCATTTGCTCTGAGGTAGTATAGAAAATCCCCACCCGAGCGCGACCAAAAATAATTACGACAAGATTTGAGGACATTGGAGTATATTTTATTTGGATGGCGAGCATACGTCTCTGCACGAACCTCTCGCTACGACTGTCCTGCGTAGAATGGAGAGTATCTTTGCTGGTCGGCCGCTTACCGGGTAGTGACCACTGCGCATAACGGTTGCGCACTTTCCCCTCCCCCTCTCCTCTCGCCGCAATCACCCTGTGACGTCATCGAGACCCGTCGCTGGATCGACAAAACGTGTTGAGACAAGAATTGAGGTCATCTCTGCGAGTTTAAGGAAAGTACCGTTATCTAGCATTTATTTTTCAACAGCTGTCGCGTGAGGAAGTGCGCTAAGATTGATGAATGGTTACCCCCAGATACTCAATACATTTTAGCGTCCTAAATCCTTTGGCGAGATGCGTACCAGCATTTGCTCTGAGGTAGTATAGAAAATCCCCACCCGAGCGCGACCAAAAATAATTACGACAAGATTTGAACATCGAACCCCTGCGCTGTAAATAAAATCACCACACTTCACACGAGCGGGAGGGGGCCGCTATCCCCACCACAAAAGTCTACTAAAATTGATTGTTTGGTATCGACCGTCGACATGCGTGGATGTCTGTCACAGGTTGACCAGCTTTTTCTAGCCCAGGTAGAAAGTGTACCCGCATTTGTGTCTATCACTTTGTCAGCGGACGCCATAGACCATGCGATGCATTGTAACGGTAGATTGCTACCCATGGACCTAGTCTTTTTTGACAAAAACCACTTAAACAACAAATAAATTTAATGTCCGCTGAAATAATATATTCATAAGTAATAGCAAATACAATTTTAATGCTCGAACCGATAATACACACACTAACAAATTAGCCATTTAAACCGCAAGCCAAAATTATAGGAAGTGCACACACATTTTGTAAGGAGGGAGAATGGAAAACCTCCCTAAATACGTTCGAGGAATCTATAATATTTATTAGCGTTCTAAGGGAACTTTCTGCGGGATCAAACCCCGGCCTGTTTCTAAAATGATGTGATCCGTCGCCCCAGGCCAAATAACCTTGTTGTGTTTCAGCTCACGCCATGAAAAGAATAAGGGATTCGGACCAGGGACTTTTGGCGCAACAAAAATAATTATCACACACGATAGAGTTTTGTCTCCTCGAGATTTTCATGCCATCTTTTATCGGAAAAGTAACTGTGAGAGCTTTAAATGAGCTGACAGCTATTTAGGACAATCATAGTGTCTCTTAAAGCTTGTCATGCTATCTCTTAGGCGGGCTGGAACTACCTGCCAGTTTGTAATATGCAAGAGTGAAATAAGTGCTGATTTGCAGGACAACAGCAAACTATATAGCTACTGAAATGTTATTTTCGACCAATGAGAAGGCGACACCTTTCATGTGGCACACATCTAGACAATCCATCATCAGAAACTATTATTAACTCTCAGAAAAGACCGCTTTTAAATTGATTGTATTTTTTTATTCTACTCAAGACAGTCAATATTTTCTTTAAAGTTACCCACCTAATAAATATTGAGAATTATTTTAAACTACTCAAAACATTTTAAATTTTGATTTTTATGGCATAATAGTAGTAGAATCTAGCTTCTAATATTTCAATGCAGCACGTTTATTTAAATATATAAATGTACTTATATTCGCCCCATACGAGCTGAACCTACTAGCTACAGACTATACTACCAGGGTTTTAGACCCACAGGTAGGTTTAACAGTCAACTGTTTCCATCATTCTATTGTTTTATTTTCTCATTATCACCTTCCCCCACAGTATTTTTGAAAAGCACCACGTCCCACTTCTTATTCAGGCTATACAAATATTTACTAACTACGCTAGTGAGCGAAAGATGAGGATGGATGAATTTAGAGGAAGTGTACTAGCATTTACGTGGATAGAGAATGTAAATCAATTTTTTTATAAACTACCCTCAGCACACCTGACCAGGATTCGAACACCAAACTCCCTGTCATTGGCATAGGCACGAGAGCGATGTCTTAGACCATGCGACCACCAAAGTAGGTAAGTATTTATTACAAATTAATCAATGAATCTTCCTAATTAAATGTGTGTATTTGATCCCTTTTCCGTGTGTGCGTGGCTATATTTTTTCGCATTTCTTTTCAAGTTTATTAAACCTAATATATATATATATGATTTGTGTTCAGTACTTTCTGAGATTTTGTTTGGTTAAAATAGTCTTTCAATGCTTTTCTATGATAAATGTAAGCGTTTCATGTTGAAATCCAACTAATATGAAACATAGTGTTTCTCAATCCGGCCCGCAAGAGAGAAAACATATATATGCAAGAATAATCTCAATAGCGAGATTTATTCCCACTGCACCCCAACGAGATTCAAACCGAATCCTAGAGATGAACATGCCCGACGAGCACTGTCACCGAACTACAGACCCATTTTCTTAGGAACAGCCACTAGATCTCATTTCAAGTATTCATACGTCAAGTAGCCTGATGCGAGAGTAGAGCGTTAGACCATGCGGGCACCGAAGCAGTGATTACTACTTTGTTCTCTAGTATAGGCCTGTTTGCTATCTATTACTCTTTTTAGCACTGCGTCTTACTAACCGTTCGGGTACGCTTAAGTACTATTTACACTAAAGGATTAGGAATTGGGATCCTTGGACCCGCATTTGCGTGGAAATAAAGTGGAAAACACGCCTATTTTACCCGCCCGAGATTCGAGCCTCGAACTTCTTAAGTATTAATAACGCTAACGGATTGATAATTGGTAAGTTTGAATTTAAGGGAAGTGTGCCCGTATTTGCACAACAATATAGGATTTGTCAGCCTTGTAGGGATTGAACCCTCCTACCTCCTTACGTCACAGGGCGTGATGTGTACCCGCATTTGTGCGGATGGAAAAAATAAACACGCCCGCAGAGGCTCCATCGGTTAAAGAACGGCAAATTTACCATTTAGACGATATATCTCGTCTGACAGTGAACCCCCTCCCTAAGAAATAGATGAACCTGACATTTAGACGGCATGCCCATTCTAGCATTTACGTGGATGGAGAGTGTAAAACAATTTTTTATAAACTATCCTCAGCACACCTGACTAAGATTCGAACACCAAACTCCCTGTCATTCATCGGCATAGGCACGAGAGTGACGTCTTAGACCATGCGACCACTAAAGTAGGTAAGTATTTATTACAAATTAATCAATGAATCTTCCTAATTAAATGTGTGTATTTTATCCCTTTTCCATGTGTGCGTGGCTATATTTTTTCGCATTTCTTTTCAAGTTTATTAAAGCTAATATATATGATTTGTGTTCAATACTTTCTGAGATTTTGTTTGGTTAAAATAGTCTTCCCCCCTTAGTGCGAGCCTGACGTCTTGTACCCCCGCGACCACCTGTGTATAAAATATTAGTGTAACTATGAGAGGGTGAAAAAAACTTATTTGCGTGGAAGGAAAGTGGTAACCCATTTAGGGAAAAACCACCCTCAGTTCACCTGACCGAGATTTGAACCTCGAACTCCCTCATCGAAGCGGGTATATATCACTATGCACTCTTTTTAGAGAGTTAACAATCTTTACGAGGCTGACTCTTCAACCAAACCAAATATTACAACAGATTGAAAGAAGAAGCAGAACCGGGAGTCCATCTGGATTCGGAATTGGGAAGGTTTAAGCCACATCTGTGTTTTGGGGGAGTAAGGAAATTTTCCAGCGTTTACGTGGAGAGAGAGCGGGAAAACATTTAGTGAGAACTACCAACAGTACACCTCAGCGGGTATTCGAATCCCTAACACAGATTCGAACCCCGATATCTTTTGCCGGTTGCTTCATGTTCTTTAGTTACCAAACACAAGAGAAGAATAAGGTGTTTCAACCGTTCTGACCCTAAAATACGTTGTAACAGAAAGGCGCCGGCAATATACACGTGTCAGCTTTGCCGGAATAAAATATTAAAGAGCGCAGAAGTGAGCCCGCATTTGTATAGAGGGAGAGTGAAAAACTACCCCCCAGGTCAAGACAGCACTCTCACAATATACTAAACTGCAGAGGGATTCGAATCCTAGTCCACTGGCTACCACACGCTAAAGGTTGATAATTGGGAGGTTTGAGCCCGCATTTGCATAGAGGGAGAGTTAAAAACACCCCACATGACACCTGACAATGGCTACAAGCGTGAGATAAAAGCTGATGTCGACCAGGTGAAATGTGTAACAGCATTTGCCATGCGTTTGTTGCCCTCTAAGGGACGTCACAGGGCGAGGTGTGTACCCACATTTGCGTGTCATTGACATTCGAACCCTACAACACCGCCCGTATGAGAGAGATAAAATAATAAAATTATTGATGTTCCGTAATTTTTTTCAGGGCTGAAATGTGAAAACAGTCAAAGTTATTATTTATGCTTTCTCCTGCTAGATATCACCGATGGCGTTCGAACCCGGGACTTGTGGCGTTTGTCGACCATGCAGGGAATTTAACTCAGGACCCTTCGCAAAGTGCGTGTAATAAAATAAACTTGAACCCTAGGACAGCTACAAATACAGTCCAGGGCAGTTAATGTATCACTATGAACGGTTAAACCTACATTTTCAAGCATACAGGGAATCGAAATCAGGACCCCTCGCAAAGTGTGTGTAATAAAATAAACTTGAACCCTAGGACAGCTACAAATACAGTCTAGGGCAGTTAACGTATCACTATGAAAGGTTAAACCTACATTTTCAAGCTATACAGGGAATCGAAATCAGGCCCCTTCGCAAAGTGTGTGTAATAAAATAAACTTGAACCCTAGGACAGCTACAAATACAGTCTAGGACAGTTAATGTATCACTATGAAAGGTTAAACCCTCATTTTCACCCCATATCTGGAATCGAACTAGGGTCCTTGGCTAGGCAAACAAACAAATTATCATGCGCGAAGAAACCGGCCTCGGTACACACGCACGACAGACAAGCGTGAGGTGTAATAAAATAAACTTGAACCCTAGGACAGCTACAAATACAGTCCAGGGCAGTTAATGTATCACTATGTAAGGTTAAACCCTCATTTTCAAGCATACAGGGAATCGAAATCAGGACCCTTCGCAAAGTGTGTGTAATAAAATAAACTTGAACCCTAGGACAGCTACAAATACAGTCTAGGGCAGTTAATGTATCACTATGAACGGTTAAACCTACATTTTCAAGCATACAGGGAATCGAAATCAGGACCCCCCTCGCAAAGTGTGTGTAATAAAATAAACTTGAACCCTAGGACAGCTACAAATACAGTCTAGGGCAGTTAACGTATCACTATGAACGGTTAAACCTACATTTTCAAGCTATACAGGGAATCGAAATCAGGCCCCTTCGCAAAGTGTGTGTAATAAAATAAACTTGAACCCTAGGACAGCTACAAATACAGTCTAGGGCAGTTAATGTATCACTATGAACGGTTAAACCCTCATTTTCACCCCATATCTGGAACCGAACTAGGGTCCTTGGCTAGGCAAACAAACAAATTATCATGCGCGAAGAAACCGGCCTCGGTACACACGCACGACAGACAAGCGTGAGAAAAGAGCTGATCTTGACTAGGTGAAATGTGTAACATGTTATGTCCAAAAGGTGAAAAATCAATTATTATTCTATAATAATATTTCTGTATGTCACCAATTAATAAGTACTATGATGTATTCATAAAAAATAAACACATAGTTTTGTTGATCACAATAACCAATCTGTAATTATAAACTTTAAACCAAATTGTTCTAATATGTTTAGCAAAATTTAAATTTTCAAAAATAAATTATTTGTTAATTACCCGAAATTATTTGGTATATGTGAAAAAAAAGTATGTTATTCTTATAGATCATGAAAAAACTAATCCCTGATTTTTATTTTGAATTCAATTTTCCCGGTTAGATTCTATAATATTGAGTACTATGGCGTGGATTTGTTTAGCTTACACTGAATATTTATTAAAACTTATACACAACCTCCCATCGTTCTACATGTCTAATACTTGTCACAAGAAATAAGTAAGGCTGAATAAATTAGATTTACTAAGGGAATACATCTCAATTTTCCAGAGTTGGAAGCGGAAAACGGTTTATGAAAATTTACCCCAAAAATAGCTTGCTGTGGGATCAAACCCCCGACTTCCCTATAACCTGTTTCTAAAATGGAAACTCAAGCGTAATTACTTAGTGATCTGACACACATACTATTTCTAGACCACACGAGCTCGATGATATAATAACTAATATTAACGCAAAACAAATTAGCCACTTAAGCCTCAAGCCAATATTAGAGGAAGTGTGCCCACATTTGCATAGATGGAGAGTGAAAAAACAGCCCCCTGGTCTAGGACAGCACTTTCGCAAAATACTAAGTTGCACGGAGTTCGAATCCTGGTCCACTAGCTCACACCTTCTTTTGTCAGTTAGGGGTCTCCGGCTCAAATGAATATATTTGACATAGGTTTGGTAACAACATAATTACTTTTATTTTGAAAATTACTCTAGTTGTACACAAAAAAACCAATCCTCCCCTAATTTATCACTATGAAAGGTTAAACCACCATTTTCATCCATACTGGAAATTGAACCCTGGACACTTGGCTCAGTGAACAGACATGCTAACGCCTCACATCAAGTGACCTTTCACAAGTGTCTTCTTAGACGTCTTGAGCAATGAAGTGAGACACTCGACAGAGATTAAATCAAAACTCTATTAACAGACAAATACCAGTCTCAAACGTCTCTTCAGAGAGAGAGAGAGAGATAGAGAGAACCATCCTTTAAGATCTAATCTCTACCACTTGTACAGAGTAAGAATGTTTCTCAACTACTTTAAGCGCACAGTCAAACTTAAGGTGAACGTACTAAACAGGAATCTCGCAGTTGCAGAAGATATTGTTATACTTTCCCAATCTTCACTCCGGCGCAAATGGGCATGCCGTCTAAATGTCAGGCTCGTCTATTTCTTAGGGAGGGGTTCATTGTCAGCCGAGATATATCGTCTAAATGCTAAATTTGCCGTTCTTTAACCGATGGAGCCTCTGAGGGAGTGTTTATTTTTCCAGCCGCGCAAATGCGGTTACACATCACGCCCTGTGACGTAAGGAGGTAGGAGGGTTCAATCCCTACAAGTTTGACAAGTCCTATATTGTTCAAATACGGGCACACTTCTTCTAAATTCAAACTTACCAATTATCAAACCGTTAGCGTTATTAATACTTAAGGAGTTCGAGGTTCAAATCTCGGTCGGGTAAACAAGGGGTGTTTTTAACTCTCCCTCTATGCAAATGCGGGCTCAAACCTCCCAATTATCAATCCATTAGCGTGTGCCAGCCCGTGGACCAGGATTCGAACTCCGTGCAACTTAGTATTTTGCGAAAGTGCTGTCCTAGACCCGGGGGCTGTTTTTTCACTCTCCATCTATGCAAATGTGGGCACACTTCCTCTAATATTGGCTTGAGGCTTAAGTGGCTAATTTGTTTTGCGTTAATATTAGTTATTATATCATCGAGCTCGTGTGGTCTAGAAATAGTATGTGTGTCAGATCACTAAGTAATTACGCTTGAGTTTCCATTTTAGAAACAGGTTATAGGGAAGTCGGGGGTTTGATCCCACAGCAAGCTATTTTTGGGGTAAATTTTCATAAACCGTTTTCCGCTTCCAACTCTGGAAAATTGAGATGTATTCCCTTAGTAAATCTAATTTATTCAGCCTTACTTATTTCTTGTGACAAGTATTAGACATGTAGAACGATGGGAGGTTGTGTATAAGTTTTAATAAATATTCAGTGTAAGCTAAACAAATCCACGCCATAGTACTCAATATTATAGAATCTAACCGGGAAAATTGAATTCAAAATAAAAATCAGGGATTAGTTTTTTCATGATCTATAAGAATAACATACTTTTTTTTCACATATACCAAATAATTTCGGGTAATTAACAAATAATTTATTTTTGAAAATTTAAATTTTGCTAAACATATTAGAACAATTTGGTTTAAAGTTTATAATTACAGATTGGTTATTGTGATCAACAAAACTATGTGTTTATTTTTTATGAATACATCATAGTACTTATTAATTGGTGACATACAGAAATATTATTATAGAATAATAATTGATTTTTCACCTTTTGGACATAACATGTTACACATTTCACCTAGTCAAGATCAGCTCTTTTCTCACGCTTGTCTGTCGTGCGTGTGTACCGAGGCCTGTTTCTTCGCGCATGATAATTTGTTTGTTTGCCTAGCCAAGGACCCTAGTTCGGTTCCAGATATGGGGTGAAAATGAGGGTTTAACCGTTCATAGTGATACATTAACTGCCCTAGACTGTATTTGTAGCTGTCCTAGGGTTCAAGTTTATTTTATTACACACACTTTGCGAAGGGGCCTGATTTCGATTCCCTGTATAGCTTGAAAATGTAGGTTTAACCGTTCATAGTGATACGTTAACTGCCCTAGACTGTATTTGTAGCTGTCCTAGGGTTCAAGTTTATTTTATTACACACACTTTGCGAGGGGGTCCTGATTTCGATTCCCTGTATGCTTGAAAATGTAGGTTTAACCGTTCATAGTGATACATTAACTGCCCTAGACTGTATTTGTAGCTGTCCTAGGGTTCAAGTTTATTTTATTACACACACTTTGCGAAGGGTCCTGATTTCGATTCCCTGTATGCTTGAAAATGAGGGTTTAACCTTACATAGTGATACATTAACTGCCCTGGACTGTATTTGTAGCTGTCCTAGGGTTCAAGTTTATTTTATTACACCTCACGCTTGTCTGTCGTGCGTGTGTACCGAGGCCGGTTTCTTCGCGCATGATAATTTGTTTGTTTGCCTAGCCAAGGACCCTAGTTCGATTCCAGATATGGGGTGAAAATGAGGGTTTAACCTTTCATAGTGATACATTAACTGTCCTAGACTGTATTTGTAGCTGTCCTAGGGTTCAAGTTTATTTTATTACACACACTTTGCGAAGGGGCCTGATTTCGATTCCCTGTATAGCTTGAAAATGTAGGTTTAACCTTTCATAGTGATACGTTAACTGCCCTAGACTGTATTTGTAGCTGTCCTAGGGTTCAAGTTTATTTTATTACACACACTTTGCGAGGGGGTCCTGATTTCGATTCCCTGTATGCTTGAAAATGTAGGTTTAACCGTTCATAGTGATACATTAACTGCCCTGGACTGTATTTGTAGCTGTCCTAGGGTTCAAGTTTATTTTATTACACGCACTTTGCGAAGGGTCCTGAGTTAAATTCCCTGCATGGTCGACAAACGCCACAAGTCCCGGGTTCGAACGCCATCGGTGATATCTAGCAGGAGAAAGCATAAATAATAACTTTGACTGTTTTCACTTTCAGCCCTGAAAAAAATTACGGAACATCAATAATTTTATTATTTTATCTCTCTCATACGGGCGGTGTTGTAGGGTTCGAATGTCAATGACACGCAAATGTGGGTACACACCTCGCCCTGTGACGTCCCTTAGAGGGCAACAAACGCATGGCAAATGCTGTTACACATTTCACCTGGTCGACATCAGCTTTTATCTCACGCTTGTAGCCATTGTCAGGTGTCATGTGGGGTGTTTTTAACTCTCCCTCTATGCAAATGCGGGCTCAAACCTCCCAATTATCAACCTTTAGCGTGTGGTAGCCAGTGGACTAGGATTCGAATCCCTCTGCAGTTTAGTATATTGTGAGAGTGCTGTCTTGACCTGGGGGGTAGTTTTTCACTCTCCCTCTATACAAATGCGGGCTCACTTCTGCGCTCTTTAATATTTTATTCCGGCAAAGCTGACACGTGTATATTGCCGGCGCCTTTCTGTTACAACGTATTTTAGGGTCAGAACGGTTGAAACACCTTATTCTTCTCTTGTGTTTGGTAACTAAAGAACATGAAGCAACCGGCAAAAGATATCGGGGTTCGAATCTGTGTTAGGGATTCGAATACCCGCTGAGGTGTACTGTTGGTAGTTCTCACTAAATGTTTTCCCGCTCTCTCTCCACGTAAACGCTGGAAAATTTCCTTACTCCCCCAAAACACAGATGTGGCTTAAACCTTCCCAATTCCGAATCCAGATGGACTCCCGGTTCTGCTTCTTCTTTCAATCTGTTGTAATATTTGGTTTGGTTGAAGAGTCAGCCTCGTAAAGATTGTTAACTCTCTAAAAAGAGTGCATAGTGATATATACCCGCTTCGATGAGGGAGTTCGAGGTTCAAATCTCGGTCAGGTGAACTGAGGGTGGTTTTTCCCTAAATGGGTTACCACTTTCCTTCCACGCAAATAAGTTTTTTTCACCCTCTCATAGTTACACTAATATTTTATACACAGGTGGTCGCGGGGGTACAAGACGTCAGGCTCGCACTAAGGGGGGAAGACTATTTTAACCAAACAAAATCTCAGAAAGTATTGAACACAAATCATATATATTAGCTTTAATAAACTTGAAAAGAAATGCGAAAAAATATAGCCACGCACACATGGAAAAGGGATAAAATACACACATTTAATTAGGAAGATTCATTGATTAATTTGTAATAAATACTTACCTACTTTAGTGGTCGCATGGTCTAAGACGTCACTCTCGTGCCTATGCCGATGAATGACAGGGAGTTTTGGTGTTCGAATCTTAGTCAGGTGTGCTGAGGATAGTTTATAAAAAATTGTTTTACACTCTCCATCCACGTAAATGCTAGAATGGGCATGCCGTCTAAATGTCAGGTTCATCTATTTCTTAGGGAGGGGGTTCACTGTCAGACGAGATATATCGTCTAAATGGTAAATTTGCCGTTCTTTAACCGATGGAGCCTCTGCGGGCGTGTTTATTTTTTCCATCCGCACAAATGCGGGTACACATCACGCCCTGTGACGTAAGGAGGTAGGAGGGTTCAATCCCTACAAGGCTGACAAATCCTATATTGTTGTGCAAATACGGGCACACTTCCCTTAAATTCAAACTTACCAATTATCAATCCGTTAGCGTTATTAATACTTAAGAAGTTCGAGGCTCGAATCTCGGGCGGGTAAAATAGGCGTGTTTTCCACTTTATTTCCACGCAAATGCGGGTCCAAGGATCCCAATTCCTAATCCTTTAGTGTAAATAGTACTTAAGCGTACCCGAACGGTTAGTAAGACGCAGTGCTAAAAAGAGTAATAGATAGCAAACAGGCCTATACTAGAGAACAAAGTAGTAATCACTGCTTCGGTGCCCGCATGGTCTAACGCTCTACTCTCGCATCAGGCTACTTGACGTATGAATACTTGAAATGAGATCTAGTGGCTGTTCCTAAGAAAATGGGTCTGTAGTTCGGTGACAGTGCTCGTCGGGCATGTTCATCTCTAGGATTCGGTTTGAATCTCGTTGGGGTGCAGTGGGAATAAATCTCGCTATTGAGATTATTCTTGCATATATATGTTTTCTCTCTTGCGGGCCGGATTGAGAAACACTATGTTTCATATTAGTTGGATTTCAACATGAAACGCTTACATTTATCATAGAAAAGCATTGAAAGACTATTTTAACCAAACAAAATCTCAGAAAGTACTGAACACAAATCATATATATATATATTAGGTTTAATAAACTTGAAAAGAAATGCGAAAAAATATAGCCACGCACACACGGAAAAGGGATCAAATACACACATTTAATTAGGAAGATTCATTGATTAATTTGTAATAAATACTTACCTACTTTGGTGGTCGCATGGTCTAAGACATCGCTCTCGTGCCTATGCCAATGACAGGGAGTTTGGTGTTCGAATCCTGGTCAGGTGTGCTGAGGGTAGTTTATAAAAAAATTGATTTACATTCTCTATCCACGTAAATGCTAGTACACTTCCTCTAAATTCATCCATCCTCATCTTTCGCTCACTAGCGTAGTTAGTAAATATTTGTATAGCCTGAATAAGAAGTGGGACGTGGTGCTTTTCAAAAATACTGTGGGGGAAGGTGATAATGAGAAAATAAAACAATAGAATGATGGAAACAGTTGACTGTTAAACCTACCTGTGGGTCTAAAACCCTGGTAGTATAGTCTGTAGCTAGTAGGTTCAGCTCGTATGGGCGAATATAAGTACATTTATATATTTAAATAAACGTGCTGCATTGAAATATTAGAAGCTAGATTCTACTACTATTATGCCATAAAAATCAAAATTTAAAATGTTTTGAGTAGTTTAAAATAATTCTCAATATTTATTAGGTGGGTAACTTTAAAGAAAATATTGACTGTCTTGAGTAGAATAAAAAAATACAATCAATTTAAAAGCGGTCTTTTCTGAGAGTTAATAATAGTTTCTGATGATGGATTGTCTAGATGTGTGCCACATGAAAGGTGTCGCCTTCTCATTGGTCGAAAATAACATTTCAGTAGCTATATAGTTTGCTGTTGTCCTGCAAATCAGCACTTATTTCACTCTTGCATATTACAAACTGGCAGGTAGTTCCAGCCCGCCTAAGAGATAGCATGACAAGCTTTAAGAGACACTATGATTGTCCTAAATAGCTGTCAGCTCATTTAAAGCTCTCACAGTTACTTTTCCGATAAAAGATGGCATGAAAATCTCGAGGAGACAAAACTCTATCGTGTGTGATAATTATTTTTGTTGCGCCAAAAGTCCCTGGTCCGAATCCCTTATTCTTTTCATGGCGTGAGCTGAAACACAACAAGGTTATTTGGCCTGGGGCGACGGATCACATCATTTTAGAAACAGGCCGGGGTTTGATCCCGCAGAAAGTTCCCTTAGAACGCTAATAAATATTATAGATTCCTCGAACGTATTTAGGGAGGTTTTCCATTCTCCCTCCTTACAAAATGTGTGTGCACTTCCTATAATTTTGGCTTGCGGTTTAAATGGCTAATTTGTTAGTGTGTGTATTATCGGTTCGAGCATTAAAATTGTATTTGCTATTACTTATGAATATATTATTTCAGCGGACATTAAATTTATTTGTTGTTTAAGTGGTTTTTGTCAAAAAAGACTAGGTCCATGGGTAGCAATCTACCGTTACAATGCATCGCATGGTCTATGGCGTCCGCTGACAAAGTGATAGACACAAATGCGGGTACACTTTCTACCTGGGCTAGAAAAAGCTGGTCAACCTGTGACAGACATCCACGCATGTCGACGGTCGATACCAAACAATCAATTTTAGTAGACTTTTGTGGTGGGGATAGCGGCCCCCTCCCGCTCGTGTGAAGTGTGGTGATTTTATTTACAGCGCAGGGGTTCGATGTTCAAATCTTGTCGTAATTATTTTTGGTCGCGCTCGGGTGGGGATTTTCTATACTACCTCAGAGCAAATGCTGGTACGCATCTCGCCAAAGGATTTAGGACGCTAAAATGTATTGAGTATCTGGGGGTAACCATTCATCAATCTTAGCGCACTTCCTCACGCGACAGCTGTTGAAAAATAAATGCTAGATAACGGTACTTTCCTTAAACTCGCAGAGATGACCTCAATTCTTGTCTCAACACGTTTTGTCGATCCAGCGACGGGTCTCGATGACGTCACAGGGTGATTGCGGCGAGAGGAGAGGGGGAGGGGAAAGTGCGCAACCGTTATGCGCAGTGGTCACTACCCGGTAAGCGGCCGACCAGCAAAGATACTCTCCATTCTACGCAGGACAGTCGTAGCGAGAGGTTCGTGCAGAGACGTATGCTCGCCATCCAAATAAAATATACTCCAATGTCCTCAAATCTTGTCGTAATTATTTTTGGTCGCGCTCGGTGGGGATTTTCTATACTACCTCAGAGCAAATGCTGGTACGCATCTCGCCAAAGGATTTAGGACGCTAAAATGTATTGAGTATCTGGGGGTAACCATTCATCAATCTTAGCGCACTTCCTCACGCGACAGCTGTTGAAAAATAAATGCTAGATAACGGTACTTTCCTTAAACTCGCAGAGATGACCTCAATTCTTGTCTCAACACGTTTTGTCGATCCAGCGACGGGTCTCGATGACGTCACAGGGTGATTGCGGCGAGAGGAGAGGGGGAGGGGAAAGTGCGCAACCGTTATGCGCAGTGGTCACTACCCGGTAAGCGGCCGACCAGCAAAGATACTCTCCATTCTACGCAGGACAGTCGTAGCGAGAGGTTCGTGCAGAGACGTATGCTCGCCATCCAAATAAAATATACTCCAATGTCCTTCCCCATAACCCTTATATGAATATTTAATTAACAATCATTAATAATTAAGAAAAAAAAGACCCACACAAGTACCAACATGTTCAATGTGTGGTGGGGGTGTAGGGGAGGGGGTTGTAGGGGAGGGGGGGAGGGGGGGGTGTAGGGGAGGAAATTTCGTAATCAACGCAGGAGATTTCGTAATCAGAGCGGAGGGGTGGGGTGGAGGGGGGAGGGAGGGGGGAGGTCTAATTATAGCAGCCAATCAGAGGCCAGATCTATTTATAGCGACCTATCAGAGAAAAGTAGGTCAGATTGTGCCAACTCATCACCCCATCTACTTATGTACTTATTACGCTAGTGTTTTTATTACTAGTAAGATTATATATAGAGGAAGTGTACCCGCATGTGTATGTAGGTGGAGTGTAAAGCCATTTAAAAAACACCTCAGTAGACCCGACCGAGATTCGAACCTCGATCTCCCCATCATCGGCTGTCTAGTCTAAAAAGTGAGTACCGGTTTAGACCACGTGGTCACCGAAGTAGCTTAGCTACCAACTTATTTAAATTGTTTTGAGATTCGACATTGAAGATGCTGTTTCCTTCAATAACATTGCTGTACTCATATTTTAATGCTCGTTAATTCTACTCTGTTGTTTAAACAAAAAAAAAGTAATAAAGTACTTGAAGACATTTACCTCCTCTTATCTGTGTGGACCAACGCTCTTAGCTCTTGATTGTAGGGACAGATCTACGATTAAAACTATTCGCTGTTGACCCTGACATTCTAAAGCTGACGGTCTAGAAACATTATGAACGATCACATTAGGTGAGTGTGGTTTTAATTTTAGATATCCTTAAAACAACAAATTCTTACCCGTTTCAGTGGCCGCATGGTCTAAGGCGCTACTCTCACAATATTAAACTGCCGATGATGGGGAGATCCGAGTTCGAATCCTGGTCAGGTGTACTTAGAGTGGTTTTCCACTCTCTCTCTCCATGTAAATGCGGGTACACTTCCTCTAAATTAAACCAACCACATCCCTAATTCAATATCGTAATTAGTAAATATGCGTGTAACCTGAACAGGTATTAGGACGTGGTTCTAATAAAAACTTACCTTACTCTTACCCCTTAATTAAGGCTGTTAAAACACCTGTGCTCTAGCGAAAGACTGGCCTACTTGTGACGGGAATATTTTTTAAAATAAATGATCTGACACTCATCCTCCACGAAAAATTTGGTTAGATTTCTCTTGAATTTTACCTACCTCATTCTTATACCATTATTGTAAAAATGCGGGTAACCCGAATGGCTAGCTAGACGCGGTGCACAAAAAACACAGTGATAAGTAAAACCACCCTTAGCGCACTTGGCTGAGATTACGATCTTTTCGTCATAGGCAAGCCAGTATATTGTGGGCCTGACGTCATAGACCACGCGGCCAACTGCGTGGTTATAAATTTTAGTTGAAATAAGAAATGTTTATCACGGGAACCACTGACCAAGTTAGAAAACCCGGGCGCCGCATTTACTACCCTATTACACCCGCGGTTAGAATGAGGAAACGTATGTGGAAAAACTCGTATGGGCAGAGTCAGTAATGAATGGGTGCTGAAGCAGTGCTGTTCGAAAGGGAATCTGATAGGTCACTTTTAAATAAGTACGTTGGTTTGGTCATATTGATAGGATGAGTATGGATAGGGTAATGAAGCGTATATATGAAGGTAGAGTGTGTAGATCAAAAGGAAGGTTAGGCCATGTAAGACATGGCTAAATGTTGTAACTGAATGTGTGAAAAAGATAAACATTAAGAGTTATTGAGAGTAAAAGATCATGTATGACTAGGTGTATGGATGTTGTTGAAGAGAAGAGAGTATGCAAGAATAGGGAAGTGTGGAGAAAGTTAGTGAGGACGGATTAAGTACGGAGTGATTAGGTATGTATGTATGTATGTATGTATGTATGTATGTATGTATGTATGTATGTATGTATGTATGTATTATGTATGTATGTATGTATGTATGTATGTATGTATGTATGTATGTATGTATGTATGTATGTATGTATGTATGTATGTATGTATGTATGTATGTATGTATGTATGTATGTATGTATGTATGTATGTATGTATGTATGTATGTATGTATGTATGTATGTATGTATGTATGTATGTATGTATGTATGTATGTATGTATGTATGTATGTATGTATGTATGTATGTATGTATGTATGTATGTATGTATGTATGTATGTATGTATGTATGTATGTATGTATGTATGTATGTATGTGTGTATGTTTAAGGGAAGAGTGTAGAAAACGCGAATTAGTTGCAGGTTTTATATTAAATATTTGTATTTGAAAAAAACATAAAATAATTCTCCGTTACAAACATAGAGTTTTTCTACACGTGGTGATTTTTTTCACAATTATTGTTGAATATCTGTCAAGAGTGTCCTGTAATTTAATAACAACTTTTTCTCTTCATTTAAAAATCCTTTCATCTAATGCCGCTATGGTCATGACATATATTCAACAAATGTTGATATGATCATGTGAAGAAAATTTAACTCTTGTGTTTCTACTAGAGAAATATTTGATCTATTTTTGCGAAAAAAAAAATTGTTTACACTAGAAACTGCAAAAACAATTACATTGACACACCTTAGAGGGTCGCGAAAAAGTTAAGAACGATCGTCTATCCAACCAGGATTCGAACTCCCCGTCACCAGCATACTATATACAACGAGAACCTAGCCTTGGCCCGCGGTGGTCAACGTATTGTTCTTTTCTAGGTTAATTAAGAGC
Organism: Timema podura; assembly: GCA_033556935.1. NCBI lineage: Eukaryota > Metazoa > Arthropoda > Insecta > Phasmatodea > Timematidae > Timema > Timema podura. The sequence continues at coordinate 24,363,863 of JAVRXN010000004.1, forward strand.
TAATGGGGTGGAAATAAGCTCGTGTTCCTACAGCCCATTTACGGCGTATTTTGGAATGAGCAGCCTCCCAACTTTCTGCTCAAAAAAATTATATAAAACAGGGATGAGGGAAGAACTGGAGTTCAGTCCTGGGTGTAAGGGAGGCCTTTTGTAAAGATTCTCGTAAAGTACATAATTATAATATTATAATTGGATGTCAAAAACAAGGTTATTTGTTTACTTTCTATCCTTTTAATAACACATTTTCGTGTAGAGGACGTTTAATAGTTCCTTGAGGCCCAACTGCAGTCCATTTAGACAGGAAGGAATATTTTTTAACAGTTACAAAAATTATTAAAACAAATTTTCATTTAGGTAGATGTAAATTAATGTGATCTTAAAAGGTCACTTTTCATAGCTTATATTAATACCTATGAAATAATACCATTAATATAGTGGAATTTTATTATTGACCACAAAAAAAAGTGTTTTTTTTTTCTGAAAGTTTCTTCATACTAGAATCATACTTTAAGACAGCCTGCACAGTCTCTTAAGGTGGAACTATAGGAAACGCGTGCTAAGGGCATTATTTTAGCAGTTTTTATTGTAAAACTTTTTTAGGGCCAGAAAAATAAAATATTGCTCCACTAGAAACACACAGTATAATTTTCTTCACATGGTGATATCAACAGTTGTGGAATATCCATCAAGGGTGTCTTGTAATTTAATGAAAACTTTTTCTCTTAATTTAAAAAGTTCCTCATTTAATGCCGCTATGCTCATTACAGATATTCAACAAACTGTTGATATCATCATGTGAAGAAAATTAAACCATATATTTCTACTGAAGCAATATTTTATTTATTTAGGTCAAATACTTTTTTTGCTATAAAAACTGCAACATTAATGGCCTTAGTTCGCGTTCGCCTTCATTATGACAGTCAATTTGAGTTAACGATAGATAAGCATCTTTTCTGTTAATATAGAATAATAATTGATATGAAATAATAATATTTTTCTTATAAAAATGTATGTACGTGAATAAGCTAAATTAAGCCTAAACGATTGTATATGTATATCTATTATTAATAATACTACGCTATAATTTGAATCGATATAATCGTATTATTAGTTACACGCATTTAAGTTGCAATGTTAGGATCTCCTAACAGTAAAGCTATTTTGGTGGTCCAAGATGTAAACCACTTTATTGTCGCCGCATGGGAGCCCGAAGGTCACCGAGGAGGTTTGAATAAGAGGACATGTTTAAGGAATTTTCAAAAGGGTTTTGAGTCCAACTGGACAAAAACAGCAACAATAAAGAATACTTTTAAACAAGAGTGGTCTAAGTGGGGGAACGTTTGGGGGCCAAATTCAATTTCATTTGCTTTTAACTAGTAAAGTAACCAAAATTATTGTAATAGAAGGCGATTGTCACAGTATAAAGTGACTAAATAATAGCGGCGTAGTCATTATGGTTAAAGAATAACCACATCATCCCACCTTAACTACCCTCAATCAAAACAATTTCGAGGCTTAACTATCTTGTCGGTGACTTGGCGGTCTAACGGTAAGGTGTCAGGCTCCTGTGCCGGGGGTCCGGGGCTCAATCCTCGATCTCGGCACAGATTTATCTGATTGCCAAACCCTTCCTTCACCTCTGACAAGACGTGTATTAATCACAACTTGTGAATGTCTGGGGTGCCAGGCCTCCACCGTGGTTCGGATTCCACGTTAAACTGTAGGTCTTCCATTTCATCTTACAATCACCCTAACATTACACATTAGCGTAAGTGCGTGTAACCCGAACGGTGATAATAATAATAATAATAATAATAATAATAATAATAATAATAATAATAATAATAATAATAATAATAATAATAATAATAATAATAATAATAATAATATTGTCGCCCGGTCCCCTTAACGTCATCGGTTTTTTTTTTGTAATGTGACGTCTTAATTTCTAATTTAAGGCAAATACTAGTGTATGTCTTTAAAAAAAATTGTTACATTCCCCTCCTTAGATTATGTAATTTAGCTTGTATTGTTACTAGAATATGTTTTTATTAATATTTACCCAATTAATAGCGGGATAAATAATTTACTTGTTGTATACTGGAAATTATCTACACATTTGGACTACTATCTAATTCTAACGTATGGTATATTTTAATATCTCATGGAAATAATACATAGACGTAAGACTCCCGTATTTAATCACCGGGAGGGGGCTTATTACCCCCGGGCTCCTCACCTCCTAATGGTCTAGTCCCGAACCAATCAATGGTAAATGCGTATTTTTGGGTTACAAACATTATTGATTTAACACGTGTGGTAACACGCTTACTCGCCACTCACTAATTAAACCCATTCTGTATGTTGTTTAGAATTATTACTGTTATTATTTCTATATTGAATGCTGTTGTTGCTGACATTGGACGGAACATTTCCGCAATATTTACATTACAAAACGAGTAAGAGAGTTAAAACATCAGCAACTGCTCCTGAGCCGGTACGTGTTTGTACGTCCCATAAATTAAAAAAAAAACATACTGAAAGTCTATTATTATTATTATTATTATTATTATTATTATTATTATTATTATTATTATTATTATTATTATTATTATTATTATTATTATTATTATTATTAGCACCGCGTCTTACTACCCGTTCGGGTTATACGCACTTACGCTAATGTGCAATGGTAGGGTGATTGTGAGATGAAATGGAGGACCTACAGTTTAACGTGGAATCCGAACCACGGTGGAGGCCTGGCATTCTTCACATTCACAAGCTGTGATTAATATACGTCTTGTCAGAGGTGAAGGAAGGGTTTGGCAATCAGATAAATCTGTGCCGGGACCGAGGATTGAACCTGAAAGTCTAGAACGTCGATATCGTTATTTTGATTATTATTAAAACTAATCTCTCCCAATTATAGTATTTTTCTCAAAACAATCGAGCCTAATTATTGGTTAGTTACACATACATTGCTCTAAACTTTTATTTTATATTTTCACAGCGACCATTTATTATTATGTTATATTTATGTCTTAGATAAACCACAACCTATTTTAAATACAAATTAAAATATATTATTATATTCACTTTATGTATATGTAGTATATTAATATATTAAATACCCAGTATTTAGTTGTGTCAAATCTAACAAATTGTAGTAATGTTAATAATGAAACTGAATTGACTTTAAACGTTTATTTTAGTTTCTTAGTAACTTAAGGGTACCTAATAGGTCCTGGAAAACTATTGACTAGCCTAATAATAAAGGAAATTTAAATTGAAAACTGAAATTGGACTTACTATTTGTTTTTTAAAAGTGGTTCAAAACAAGGAAAGTAGGGTCATTATAAACAGTGTATTGTTTAAATATTTATCTATCATTTCCTTTCATATTTATTTATAAATTACAATTTTTCATAAGATATTTTTTCCCCTAGTGACTTAATAGAATTATTATAATATAAACTAAAATTTAGGAACGATATGTAATTATTTATAATAATACATTTTAAAATAAGTTTGAGTTTTAATAACTTACTTTTGTAACTAGAATAAATCTATACATAGCACATCGTTATTTATTATGATAATATTTCGAGCTTCAGAAACATTGTTTGTGTTTATATGTGGAAAGCATGTTTTTGCTTGTAAACTACTTTTTTTTTTGTCTCTTCCTGTCATGTTTGAAAGTTCTGTACTGTGCAAACACGAGATCTCGTTCATGAGCTCTGCTTCCTCCGAGCTCATGTTTAGTGGCGAATTCCCCACGCCACATCTATACCCGAAACTTCAATGTTCAGACATCTTCTCCTAAGAGAATACATCCTTTCCTCTCAAACGCCAATTTTTTTTTAAGGGGGCGAGGGTAGGAGAGACATATTTGGTTAGAGTAAATACCCTGGAGACATCAACTCTCTTTTCTGAAACATTCTACTTTTTATAGTAGTTCGGATGATTTAGAAATAAAATTGCAGATATTTCACATGTTCGACAGCTTAGTTCAGTCGGCACCGTGTCTCTCTATTGAACTAAGGGTCCCAGGTTCGATTCCTGACATGGTCAAAAAATTTATTATTTAGTGAAATGTAGGTTTTATCCTTTAACATTGATAAATTAACGGCTAGAGACGGGATGTTGTGCCTGTCCTAGTTTTAAGTTAGATTATAGAGCATATGAAGCTATGACAGGACTAGCAAGCCGGTGGTGGAAAATATATGGCTTAAATAAAATAACTGACCCGGACAACAGACTGGAAACAATAATTGATGTAAAAGTAAAGATTTCACGTCGAAAATTGCTGGCTCATATTATTTTAGAAACTTAGATAAGCTTGTAATACAACTAGATTGTTTAACACTAGAGGTCAGAGTTCCTGGCTACAGATCCAGAGATCCCGGGTTCAATCATCGGTGCTTTCAAAATGTATCTCTGAAGCAGTGGGTCTAGAACGGGGTTAAACTCAGCTTCGTGAGAACAAAGGAGGAGCTATTTGAATAAAGAAGTAGCAGCTTCGGTTTAGAAAACTGAGATTACCAGTTGAAGAGCTCATTATGCTGACCACATGACACCCTCTATCCACAAAATATTGGCACTCTCATCAATAATGGCGGCGGCCGCTCGGTCGGTGTAGCTCGCTTGTGGGCTCACCATGGAATTAAAGAAAATCTTTACAATATGTTATACTTAAATGTGTTTTGCTAGTATTTAATGAAAAAACAAAATTACAACACTTTTATAAATAGTCATAATTTACTTCGGAGTTGCCATGCAATAGAGAACCAGAAAAAACACATTAATTTTTTATCTGGAAAAATAGGGAATTTTACTAGAAAAAACCTGTTATATTTGTTCAAACATTAAATATTAGTATTTTGTATAGGAGAAAAAGCTAACTGAAGATTTAGGCACGCTTATTTAAACACAAGTTTTATCTTATCTTCTAATTGGGTTTCATAACGATTGTATGATTATAGGCCTATTTCCCCGTCAAGGTCAAATCACACCAACATAAACAACAATGTCATGATTTGACCCTAGTCACTTTTAGGAATAATTAAATTGTATTCGCATTAATACTACTCTTTAAAGTGAATATAAAAGTGGGAATTCCTTCCAGAGAAGCTGGCAAACACAGGGAATTTTGTATAAATTAAATAGTGACAAATCTAATAATTAGACAAAAATGTTATACACTTAGTTTTAAAATGAAAGTGTTTGGAATAGTGTCACTTAGAAGTAAAACACCATAAAACCCGCCTCGGTGACGTAGTCAGCTAACGCGCTGGTTTCATGTTGAGCTAGACTGCCGAGGATGGGGAAATCGAGGTTCGAATCTCGCTCAGGTGAACTGTGTGTATCCCTAAATGGTTTTCCACTCTCCATCCACGCAAATGCGGATTCACTTCCTCTATATTCAACCTTCCCAATTCCTAACCCATTATAGTAATTAGTACTTAAGCGTGTAACCAGAACGAGTAGTAAGACGCGGTGATAAGTATTTTTTATATATATATATATAATTTGATAAGCCCGTTTTCGGTAATAGAAATGACGAGGAAATGACTGAACAGATTTTTACAAACGACCACTCATTTTAATGATTAGGAGTCCAGGATGTCGGGAAAAATTAATTTTCCACGAAAACCCGACTATCACAGAGAATTTCCAGTTTTTCATTATTTGTTTAATCACCATGGAAACCGTTATTTACTGCATGGCTATACATTTCTAAATAAATATATCTCTTTGGCTAAAAAAATAATAACTAAATCTTTATTTGTCACATCACAATTTTCTCTTTGGATTAATATTTCTCTTTGGATGCTGGTCATAACAAATCTAAATTGAAATTCCTAAATTGGGGAAACATTTATTTTTTATTGGAATGTTGCTATCGTTAATTCGCATTTAAATCAATAATATTGAGCATTATTCGAAAATTAAAAGGTTAAGTTGTTAAGTTCGTGAGAATATTGTCTACGTTTTGTTTCGCGCATGATAAAATAATGTTTAAATATGTTGTATTATGTATTATAAGCTCAAAGATGATAAAATATTCTTGAATAGTGCTAAAAAAAAGCCATTTTATATATCTAAGTATGAGTTTTGGTGTTAATTTTTTCAAATAATGGGTTTTGATGTTCAGTTTATTCAAATAATTAGTTTTGATGTTCATTTTAGCAAATAGTAACACAATACAAATACATGGATTAAGCTTTGTTTTCATTTTACCGCTTAGTTTTGAGGATATGATATTTAAAATTATTGTTTTGTGTACTCCATCTATCTTTTCACATTCTTACAAATACAGAAAGTTTCTTATGTTTCCATGTTGATACTTAATTTTGAAGGAATGCTCTTTCAAAGTAATGTAATATTCGAGTACCCCTCTATATTTTCGCACTCTCTCTCTCTCTATGACTCTCTCACGCTCTCACTCTATAAAACTATCTCTCTAATATAATAATTTCTCATTCTCTCTTTCATACTTTATCCCTCTCTCACACACTCGCTACCCTCACATACACTCTCAATCACACCATTTCTCTCACATTATCTTTATTATACTCTCTCTCTCTTGAGATCTCTCGCAAACACTCTCTCTCTCTCTCTCTCAACCCCTCTCTTTCTCAAACGCTCTCTCTCTCTCTCAAAGGTTCTCTATCTCTCAAACGTTATCTATCTCTCTCAAACTCTCTGACTTAAACTCTCTCTCAATCTCACAAACTCTTTCTCTATCTAAATCTCTCTCTCAATTTCTGTTTTTCACTATTCCTCTCAAAAAATCTCTCTCTCTCTTAAACCCTCGCTCTCTCCCTAAATATAATTTTTTCTCTCTAAACTTATCTCTCCCTCTCTCACTTTCTCTCTCAAACTCTCTCACAAATGCCCTCACATTTCTTCTCTCTTTCACACAATATCTCTCACAAAATTGTACACGATTTTTTTTCTCTCTCTCACACAAACACTCTCTCTCACACTTTATCACGCATTCTCCCTTACTTTGTCTCTTTCCCTCACTTTCTCTCACACAGTCTCTCTCTCTCTTCACACAGACACACACACACACACACACACACAATTTTTCTTTTCTCCCAATATTTATCTCTCTAACAGATACACATACTCTCAATATTACTCGCTCACACTCATTCGATCTCTCTCATTTGTTCATTTTCTGTCTCTTATGCTCACTTTCTCCCACATCACACTCACACTCTCATTTTCACACTCACACTCACTTTATTACACACTCATTTTCACACTCACCCACACAATTATACAATCACACATTCAAACATTTACACTCTCATTTTCACTATCACATTTTTTCACTTTCTCTATCACATACCCGGACAGGTATTTAGATGCGAAGTACAAAATTAACTAAAATGTACAACCTTTAAGTTAATACTTTCTTTCCTTATTAATACTTTTAACACAAGGCTCACTAGCGTCTTATTCTGAAGAAGTCAGGATTAAGAGGGTAACTTAGGATATATATATATATATATATATATATATATATATATATATCCGCACTAGCATGGAGATAGAATGGTAAAACTACAGTGAAAATTACATGTCATAAAACTACACTTGGAGACGAACCCCGACCTCCTCTGGAAATTGGGGACAAGACTATTTCAAATCTATCGACTTTTACTACTTGTCCACCGATACGCTCTTGGTTGTTATATATTTGATTACTTGTTTTATGGTGACCTGGTGGTCTAGGGGTAAAGTGTCAGACCTCTGTGCTGGGGGTCCGGGGTTCAATCCTAGGTCCCGGCACATATTTATCAGATTGCCAAACCCTTCCTTCACCTCTGATAAGACGTGTATTAATCACAACTTGTGAATGTGTGGAGTGCCAGGCCTCTACCGTGGTTCGGATCCCACGTTAAACTGTAGGTCCTCCATTTCATCTCACAATCACCCTACCATTACACATTAGCGTAAGTGCGTATAACCCGAACGGGTAGTAAGACGCGGTGCTAATAATAATAATAATAATAATAATAATAATAATAATAATAATAACTTGTTTTATAAATGATTGATTTACTCCTAGATCTTACACCTTAGCTAGATTGATTGAATGAAGGTTTCCCCATTTCACAGTGATGAATTAACGGCTGGGGGCAAGATGTTGTGTTTGTTATGGATTTAAGTTAGTTTATAAGTCGTGTGAGGATTTAATGATTTGGTTCAGAAAGTGCACGTTAAATAACTTTTTAAAAAAATCCCTCGTAAATATAACTTAATGTACCCGTCTGTTCTAAATTGCACTACGCTTGCTAAACACTGGAGTAGCGTGGATAGTATATCATTCAGGGGCATAAAATGAGACTTAGAACGGGAGTGAGAACAAATTCTTATTTACTAGAATTTGTACTTTTGAAAAAAATAATTAAAAGTTATTTAATAAATTTACTTAAGTATTTAAAATCAACACAAAGTAACATATGCTCAAGATCTACAAAATGTGCTAACCTAATCTAGAACAACATACCTAACGTTAATCACATATTTCTATAGTAAATAATTAAATGTGCACGTAATATGAGGAATTATGCATCATTACTACTAAAAGCTTTTAGTTCCCATATAGGGTTTAACTAAGGTTATTTAGCCCTGTTCGTTCAACGACGATAGCGAGTAATTAATACACATATATACTCTCCAAAGCTTCAAATTACGCCCAAGTCTAATTAAATAGTCTATTAATGTTTAACGAAATATTTACTATCAGTTTTATTTGATTGCATTGTATGATATTAAAACAGTTTCTGCTATCAAAATATTAACAAAAATGCAAAAATATGTGCTTTTTTTACACTTAAAAATCTGTATTTTAATTTACACGCCGGCTATTTCGTTTGATTCGAGTTTTATATAGAAAATTCAAATATTATTTTTTGCAGCAACTTTTTTTCCGGCACCACGTCTTACTACCCGTTTGGCTTATACACGCATATGTGGATATTAGGCTAAGGTTCTAGGGATGATAAAGGTTGAACTTAAAGGAAGTGTACCCGCATTTGAGTGGGAGGAGAGTGAACATTTTTAGGATACACCACCCTCAAAACGAATTTAGGTGTAGTGTACCCGCATTTGCGTGGTGGTAGAGTTGAAAACCATTTCAGATAGACCCCCTCAGAACACCCTACTGGGATGCGAACCCTGATTTCTCTGTCAATGATGCTTCACTCTATTTAGAGAGTGACGCCTTAGACCGTTCAATCACCTAAATATGACAGTTATTTTCACATTTTAGATTTTAATAAAAATAGATATGTAATATATATATATACTTTTTCTCGATCCCTTGAAGAAAGAAGTATTGGGATTGTCAAAAAAATCTAACTCGAGATTTTGATAAATGTCGACGTTTCATGACCCCCTGAAACATCAAAAGTGGTTTATACGATGCCGTCTGTCTTTATCTTGGAATAGAGCCGAAACCATTTTACCGATCGGCTAAATCTTGGTATCTAAAATTTTCATAAGGTACCTCTGATGAGTTTTTGGAATTATATATCCAACCTTAAAATTAATGGAGTTTTACTGAAGGGCAAAAAGAGATAAAATCGATTTTCTCAAAATCCGCTCTAACGATTTTGATTGAATTTTATATCTAAACACTGTTTAACCTTTAAAAAAGTTGCAGCTCTCGTTTTCCCATAAGAATGTCCTTAAGGGAACTTTACATAGGGAGAAATTTTTAACTTTGATCATATATCCGCAACTATTTGAGTTACAAAATAACTTTTCACTCTAAAGTTTAAGTACTGTTGAAATTTAAGAAAATATTTTAATCTGAAATGTATTTTCACAAATACAATAATTTCTGAATTATAAGCAATCATATATTTATATTTTTGTGGAGTTCTTAGAAGTATGAAATTTATTGTTATTCTCTTTGGTGGACAGAGATTCTCCCCCTTTTCTTAATGTTTCTGTAACAGTATTATTAGATAAATTTATGCACTTTGGTGGAGTGTTTATTCACAAATTTTACGAGTTTTTTTTAGCAATTGTCTCAATTTTAAGATATAAAAGAGAGAAAGTTAATACCGTGCACCATACCATTTATTTATTATAGCTCAGAAACGAACTTATTGATTTTATAAAAATATATTTCAAATACAGATTTTTATTTTTAAGAGTACTACAACTCTACAGCAATTTTTATTTTTAAGAGTACTACCACTCTACAGCGATTTTGTATCTCAAAAAGCTGCGGAGATATGATCAAAATTGGAAATTTCCGCTTAAGTTAAGTATCCTCAAAGTTATTTTCATATGAAAATGAGATTATCATTTTGTTTGTAATGTTGATCAAAGTCTAGATACAAAATTTAATCAAAATTATTTTGAGAAAAAACAGAATTTTATCATTTTTGCCCTTTAGAAAATTGCCCTTAAGTTTAGGGTGAGATATCTAATTCCAAAAATTCTTTGGGGGAACCTTATGAATACCTCGATACCAAGTTATAACCGATCGGTAAAATTAATTCTGGCCTAGGCCGAGACACAGACACACAGACAAACGGCACCGCGAAAACCACTTATTCGGTTCCAGTCTGTCATGAAACGTCCACACTTATCAAAATCTCAACGGAGATTTTTTTAATGATCACAATACTTATCTCTCTAAGAGGTCGAGAGAAATTTAAAAATTGTTTCACTTTTTTCCTCGTTTTATTTTTAACTGCGCCATCTTTGACCATTACAAAGCCATGAGCTCGTGTTTGTTAAAACTGGAACTAGGTTATTAATTCTGTTGCAATATTCATCATGTCTTAGTTGGTAGCTAATGAGACATCTCTTCCCTCATTCAGCTGACATTTCGGAAGACTCGACTCTGTAAAGAAATGGATTAAAAGCCATATCATGGGCTGAAAACGAGGATACTTCATTAGTAGGGGACGGATTTATGGGCACTAAACTTTAAGAGTGTGCGAGTACCCAAAAATTCGAGTTCGAGTCGAGATTTAGTAGCTGCTTGAACTCGACTCAAAGATTTTTACAAAACTCGAAAAAATTGAGTAGGCCCTACTTGGAACTTTCGATCGTTTTCTCGGAAATTCCTGGTCTAATTAATTTTATAGCATATAGTCCCACAATATATGTTTTGTCTAATTAAAAAAATTGTACGATTATATTACATTTATTTGAAAATTTTAATTTGTTTTTATAGTAAATTTTCTCACCAAAAAAAAAGCGTAATTCTAAAAAAAAATCATTCTTATACTTATTCAAGGTATATACCTGGATTTGTTACAGAAATCCAACTTGAAATATTTTTGTACAAATATTGTTCTATAATTCTCGAGCTCAAATAAAACTCGTTTTCATCCACACTCAGCTCGAACTCGTCTCGAAGTGGAAAATGGCTACTCGCAAAGCCCTACTAAAATGCAAATGAGATAACCAAATAGGCTCTAAAAAGAACATAAAAATAGGCACTATAAATTAAAAATAGTAAAAAAAATGCTCAATAAAATCCCATTTTTATTATTCTTTACCTATTACATTTTTTTATAAACACACATTAATTACTATTACAGTTGATTATTAAATTCTTCTAAAGATTTTAATGTGTGGATTCAAACAATAAAATAAATATTTGGTTAAAAACCTTAACATTTAGAAGAGCTTTGCCATAATTTTATTTTTATTTTTTAGCACCGTTTTTTAACACCCGACTGACTATAAGATTATTTACTTGTTATGACTTATGATAATGGTTAGGGGTGAGTAAGGTTGAATTTTGAGGAAGTGCACGAGGAAGAGAAGAGAGAGAGAGCGGAAAATCATTTAGTAAAAACTATCATCAATACATCTGACCGGGATTCAAACACCAAACTTCCGTCACCGGAAATAAAGTCTATGGCGAGATGATGCCTTTGATCATTTACCTGCGATGAGGGCTATGCATTATCCAACAGAAATAACATTTTTATAGGCACTTTACAACTATCATATTATCTTCGTAATCATCTAAAATATTAAAGGTCTTCTCAATATATAAAAATATATAATTATTTTTATAATTTTATATATAAATATCAAAGTCTACGTTACAAAACATTAACTAAAACTCCATGGGGTCAGCCCCAATTGAGCCATGTCGATCAAACAACCGTGTCTGTTGGTGAAGATCGTACCAACTTTTTCGGAAATAGGGTGCCATTGCTCAGCACAATGAACCCTCTGCCATTAATCTCACTTTTCTAGACTGGAGCAAGGTTCAAAGAATGTCACTGAAAAATTCGTTTAAAATTGGTCCACGCATTTGACAGTTATAGTGTAACAAAGATACGGGCAGACGAAATGCCAAATGCTCAAGTTAAAACAGGTCCATATAAAAATACACATATTAAAAAATCGATCTATCCACACATCACGTAAAACCTCGTTGAAAAATAAGCTATTATTTAAATTATATGCACTGGATAATCATGGCCGAAGCATATTTATTGGAAACAATTGCTACCAACATAATTATTCAAGAAGAATGACTGCCAGAAGCAATTAAACTTTAGCGACTGGGATGTAATTTCTCATGAAAAAGATCTAAAGTGAAAATAAACAGGGCTTGAAACAGCAGAAACATATTGCTTCTATAGCCAGTGTTGAAATAAACCCTATAAAAACATCTCTACTTTGCAATAAGAGTTTGTATAAATTCTTCGATCACGTCGAAAGTGTTTACTGACGTCATAGTTTAAATTTAGATTTAAAATATATTACCTTGAATGATATAATATTATAGTATACTAAGTTTCTGTTATATATTGTTGCAATAGTACAAAGCTATGTTTTATTTAAAAAAGTTATTTTATAAAAGAAATATGTGTAACTTTGACGATCCATTAAAGGAATATTAAACAGGTTTTCCTGGGTAAACCTTGGGAGATGGTGGTGGATCAAATAACTATCATAAAAATATTTTGGGGATTTTATCTTTTTCGCTTTCTTTTCGCACAAACAGAAAAAAAACTACACAGAAAGTATAATAAAGAAAACTTTTCTTGTGCCAAGAAAAGTACCAAAAAACATAACCAAGCGTTTAATGTCACTAGTAAAACTACTGTCAAAAACAATTTGTAACTAAATACTTTAAAAAAAACCTTGCATCAAAATAGCTATGTTCACTAATCCCTTTTGATTTACAATTTTGTCTATTTAAAAAACAAATAATAAAGTGAAAAACGATTGACTAACTTTTTAAGCTCTGAGGCACCAGATTCTTTCAAATCAATCAAAGGAAACATTTCAATTAAATCCTTCAGCGTAATATTTTTTGCTAAATTAAAATATAAATCCATAGTGTACTATCCACACTTATATAAACAGCACTATCCTTGGTATAAAGAACTGTTTCATTCTAATTAGAAAACCGACTGCCCGCCCGGAGGAATGAACCACTGACTCTCTACGCCCGTGACGTCATACGGGTACAAAGCCACCAGCTGGTGGGGGTTGCCATGTACTTCAGCTAACACATCGTGACAGTGTTGCCAATTAGCAACTTTTACGGCTCTGAAATGACTAATTTTAAATTTTTAGCGACTAACCTGGCGACTTTCCTTAATTTTCTGTCACTGTTCACGTTCATTATTTTAAATTTCAATGCTGTAGGGTTTTGATTTTTGAACTACCGTACTGCAATGCATTGCTACAGAAGAGCTCTAAACTACCTGTCATTCACAAATCACAATGACATCGTTCCGGATCCGGGGATCACCTCATCCACTGATATATCTTACATTCAGTTCAGATTAATGTATGCATTTTTTGTTTGGCGACAAATCTGACAACTTTTAATTTTTAATTTAGCGACAATCTAGCGACTGTCTGGTACTAATCTAGCTACAACACTTATAGGGTCGTTGGCAACACTGCATCATGACGTACACGGCACACAAGTGAGAGAGAAAAAAAGTACATCCAGTGGTGACATTTGAACCTCATCAGCACCAATACAATATAATTACAAGTTTGACGCCTGGACCGTGTGACCCTTAAAGTGGGTTAGAGCTTGAGGAATTATTTTTTTTTTTTAAAGTACCCATATGTTTATTTTATTTTTTCTATGACGTTTAGTAAAAGTTTGTAAAAGGGGACATAGTTGAAATATTATGCTATGCCCTTGCTCTTAGAAACAAGAGGAAGTGAGCTCTTTTCCTACTTCCATCCCTTTTGTTCCTCTTATGTCCTCTTGACGAAGAAGCAGCCAAGGCCCTTTGCTCCTCACATAAGAGCCAGGCTATCCTCGTTCGAGTTGAGAGCGGATTTTGGAGCAGACAGACCCTTTACCTCTCAACAACGAAAAGCGTTAGTTTTGTTGTGCGAGATGAAAAATATTTAACGAGCTCTTTCAAAACACGGGTTTTTATTAATACACGGTTAAAACAAAAACTGGTCCAACAAACCGATCCTTTATCTCTGTAGATGGAGCATATTATGCTTGTTGATATGGAGGGGCTACAATATATCAGTCGGTAGAACATTTGTCTGTATCAAGAGGCCACAATATATCAGTCGGTAGAACATTTGTCTGCTATTAGAGGCCACAATATATCAGTCGGTAGAACATTTGTCTTTGATCCAAGAGGCCACAATATATCATTCGGTAGAACATTTGTCTTTTGATCAAGAGGCCACAATATATCATTCGGTAGAACATTTGTCTGTTGATCAAGAGGCCACAATATATCAGTCGGTAGAACATTTGTCTGCTAATCTAAGAGGCCACAATATATCAGTCGGTAGAACATTTGTCTTATCTAAGAGGCCACAATATATCATTCGGTAGAACATTTGTCTTTGATCCAAGAGGCCACAATATATCATTCGGTAGAACATTTGTCTTTTGTAGATCCATAGAGGCCACAATATATCATTCGGTAGAACATTTGTCTTTTGATCCAAGAGGCCACAATATATCAGTGGTCGGCTAATAGAGACATTTGTCTTTTGATCTAGAGGCCACAATATATCATTGCGGTTAGAACATTTGTCTTTTGATCAAGAGGCCACAATATAATCAATTTGGTAAAACATTTGTCTGCTAATCTAAGAGGCCACAATATATCATTCGGTAGAACATTTGTCTTTTGATCTAAGAGGCCACAATATATCATTCGGTAGAACATTTGTCTATTTGATCTAAGAGGCCACAATATATCATTCGGTAGAACATTTGTCTTGATCTAAGAGGCCACAATATATCAGTCGGTAGAACATTTGTCTGCTAATCTAAGAAGCCACAATATATCAGTCGGTAGAACATTTGTCTTTTGATCTAAGAGGCCACAATATATCAGTCAGTAGAATATTTGTCTGCTAATTTTATAGGCCACAATATATCAGTTGGGAGAACATTTGTCCGTTGATCTAAGGCAGTCACAGTATATAAGTTGGTAAGTACATGGGTTTTCGATCTTGTTTTCCGTTTCATAATGGCTGTCACTCAAAATGAGTTTCGTTTAATAGCTCATCTCAAATGATTTGTTTTATAATTCTAAGCAATCGATTGAGTACACTGGGCTTTTTTTTAATTTTATATAATTTATAGCGGACTGACATCTGAAACGTAACAATAGTGATTTTATATTAATATAATGAACTTTTAGAATACAGTACATACTAATAGTTTGTTTTATGTCTAAATTGATCACCAAGGAAAACTATCCACTTGGAATCCAAATAGAAATTTCAACTTTGAATCCAAAGAGAAATCTTAATTCACTCACAGTCGCAGCGTCACGGGCGTGGAATGAGCTTCCTCCCACAGTAAGGGACTTGACTGGGTTGGCTGCTTTCAAAACCGCAGTCAAACGGAATATTATTTCTAAGAGAATCATGCTTTTATAAACATTTTAAATAAAACCGTTTATAAATAATGCTGGAGTAATTGTATAAACTAGTAAGACTTAGTAACGATAATAACATGGAAGGAGGGAAGTCCACTATTATTTATTTTTATTTATTTGAGGTATTTGACGTGTATTTTAGGAACCCACTAATTGTATCAATACACGAGAATTTCTTTGAGCGAGAGTGAAAAGGGCACACCAACTTTTCCGGGAATGGTATTTTCACATACATTCCAGGGGTTTTTTTACATGTCACAATCGACATGGGACCGACAGGTACTCTATTATTACTTAACAGGACTAGTGGTTATAAGAACTAACCCACATTAATTATTATTATTATATTTAGCACCGCGTCTTACTACCCATTCGGGTTATACGCTTAAGTACTAATTACGCTAATGGATTATGAATTGGGAAGGTTGAACTTAGAGGGAAGTGAACCCTATTTGCGTGGAGCGAGAGTGGAAAACCATTTAGGAAAAAACTCCCCCAATTCACCCGACCGAGATTCGAACCTCTATCTCCCCTCCTCGGCAGTCGAGCTCAACACGACTAGCGCGTTAGCCAACTACGCCACCGAGGCGGGTCACATTAATATTGAAATTTAACTCATTTCGATTAAATTGATATAAAGAGCTGACTCCTTTTATAATTTATTAAAATATATACTAATTATTGAAACTATAATATGACACTAAAATAATGTATTTGACGAAAATATACTGTTTATGTCCACCGATTTAAAAAAATGATGCTTAGGAGGTTTTCTGTTTGTTCATTTTTGTGGAGCCTAAAGTATCGTAAGGATACTTTACATGTTACATACAAAGGCAAATGTACATTTATTAGAAAACTTCTTTTTGGTTTATGGTTAAAGTGAACTCAATTATAAATGCTATTGCTTACCGTCATTAATTTTCATAGGTCATATTTCCCCCAAAATAGCAAGATAACTTTAATATTAAAATGTGTATGTTAAAATTTGCGTTGTTGATTTTTTTAAAAAATATTTTAGTGCATTTTTAAATAGGGTCATTTTCATATTTATGAAGAATACGTTACCTAACTCAATATACAATAAAAGTTTCAAAAAACACATGAGTCGCCACTTTTTATACCATTAAATTTATCTATAATTTTTTTCCTCATCCAGATCTAGTTATATGGCGTTCATATCTAAACGAAATATGTTGAAACGCACAATGCTCTCATTTAGAAACGAATTCAACGCGTTTTTAATATTCGATATTTAGACATTGTCCTCATAATAGGAATAAATAGAATCCAAAATAAAAAATTATTCAAAGCAAAATTAAAGTTGGACATAATATAGATACATAAGGGTGTGCGAGTAGGTATTTTTTTATTTAGAATTGAGTTCGAATCGAACTTGAATGAAAACGTCTAGTTCTTTTTTTGAGCACGAGTAACATAAAGAATATTTGTTTTAAAACTATTTCATGGTAATTTTCTATAATAGATCCATTTATAAATCATAAGTACAAACATACATTTTTTAAATAAAAAATATATATATAACACAGATTCGAATTTTTAAATTATATTTAATATAACTGTACAATTTTTTAACAAGACAAAAGTAAATATTAAGATACAATTATTTTCTATGAAATCGTATCTTAAAGTTGAATCAAATTAATTAAACTCGGATTTTTCTAGGAAAAAAATTCGAAAATTTGAGTTAAGTAAAAATGTTCGAGTCGAGCTCGAGCAGCTATTAAAACTCGACTTGAACCCGAATTTGGAGTACTCGTAATCACTTATTGTATGTATAAATGCTTCTAGACTTTTTTTTTTTTTTACCATTTATCAAATTATGTATTTTGTCCAGCATTGGTCATTCATCACCATTAGATCATCAATATTGCGATTGATTTGCTGCAGCTCTCTATTTTTGTCTATTTTGGGCCTAATTTTCATACCTCTTTGTACCTTTTCTGCTAACATCGTTCACTATGATTCATGGACTCAGTCCTTGGTCTCCTTGAATATCTCACTCCCACATTTCCTTATTATCTTCGTCAAACAATCATGCCTCAGTATATGGTCTACCATGATAACTTTCTTTGTTGTATACCTTTCCAAAGTTTCCTTTCTTATTTTGATTTTCTTAACACTTCTGTACTTGATACCATCTCCAACCACTATTATTTTCAACATTCTTCTGTAGCACCACATTTCAAAGTCTTTTAATCGTGTCTTTTCAGTTGCATCAATTGTCCATGTCCCATATTTATAAAGCGTGATGCTCCAAACATATGTATTTAGGAACATTCTATTGATTTCCTAATTTATTCAAGTCAAGGTTAGTAATGTCATTTTACGATATATAAAAAACATATTTGCTTAAATCTCTGCAGAAAAGCAGAGAGCAAAAAAAGGCGAAAGGGAAGCCAATGTTGAAGCTTTGCCAAATGGTTTCACTGGTAGATGGCTTTATCTAAATTTAGAATATGATATTTTGTAATTACACTATAATTAACATAAATTAAGTGATAAAGGTTTTAAATCAATTAAATTAAGTAGAAAATATTTGTGTTAAAAATACACATAAAAGTTGTTGTAAAATTAAAATGTGATAGTTTTAAATATGGAAACTAAATTTAGGAATATGATATGCTATAATTAAATTCTATTTAACATAAATTAAATAGGGGAAGCTTTGATCAATTAAGTTAAGGAGAAAATATTTGCGTTAAAAATATACTTAAAAGTAATGGCTATTTTTTTGTTTAGCACTGCGTCTTACTACTACAGGTTATACGCCTATGTAGTGATTCCACTAATGGGTTAGGGATTAGGAAGGCTAAATTTAGAGGAAATGCACCTGCATTTGCGTGGAGGGAGATTGGAAACCTATTTAGAAAATCAGCCCTCATTGCAACCGAGCGGGATCGAGCTCTGATCTCCCCGTCTTCGGTGTCTACTGCGAGATTAGCGCGTTAGACCACGCGGCCACCGAAGCGGGTAGTGGTAAAGTTAAAAAGTGTTAATTTTATGTTAGTGAACTAAGTTTAGCTGTACGATATTAATATTCTTTTAAATCCACGTGATCCGTGGTCTCAAAAAAATGCGGTAAATAACGATCTAGTAGCACTGGATGAAAATAACCTTTCAATGAACACTGGGAAACGGGTCAGCCATCTTTTATTCTAAATTTTGTTTCATATTTTCCTCTTCCTCCCTCAAAATAAAAAACGCTAAAGCACGTTTTAATCATGACTATGAGAATATAAGTGGCAGTGAAATATGGAATATTATTTCTCGACGTTGTAACCCAAGCTAGGTAAAAGATTTGATATAATTAATCAAACTACACATAATTAAAATTTAATAACTACATATTTGATCACTTTTTATTTTATGCTCTTTTGTCCTTCAATAAAAATATGTTAAATTATATCATATTAATAAAATCTAATTAATATGGAAGTGGTTGTGAATATTAAATATTGTACTTCATCTTTGTTTATTTTTGATTGTCTACAAATAATTTTCATCTAATTAAAACATAATGACAATATGATCATACACATTTATAACTAATAGACAATTTTACAAACTTTAATTACTTAGTTAATTGGTAATTATACTTAGGAATCCAACGCCCACCTTACAAACAAGTAAACATATCCCAAAGCATTATATATATAAAAAACCAGGACATAACACATAATAGGATATACTTTATCATAGCATCACTCATGCTATCTGGATAATAGGACAGCTCTATAGTTATATACAAACATTCTAAATTTATCCAATAAAATAGTGGTTAATCCCTACTTTTACTTGGTTAGTTGAAATTATTAATAATTAATTAAAATAACTTTAAACCATATTGTTCACACAATTGCATCATGTCACTGTTTTCTTTAGCGATTAAATTAATTTAATTTTCGCAGAAAAAACCTTATCTAATATTAGAACAGTGACAAGATCTACTTTCATATATTCATATGTTAAATCAGGTTGTCTTCATCTGTTATTTTTTTAAATATATATTATCAATACCTACAAAATAACACCAATAATATAGTTTAGTGTTCTCAATTTTGACCGGAAAACAGTTTTTTGTAGAAAAGTTTTTCCCTACCAAGATCACACATAGGTAATAACTATTTTGGATGCGCTATTTCATATCAATTTAATTAAACTATACGTGGTTCGAACTTCTAAAATATATTTTGTTGACAATTTTACAAAAAAATAAAATATTAATATTTATGTGAATTTATTATTTTAAAGTTAATTTGTTTCGTTTAATTCGAGTATTTAACTCAACGAATACATTATTTTTGAATTTAATAAATGTCTTACATTTGTGTTTAGACTAACTATTTTAATATTGTGAGATGATTTTGCAACTCCTTGCATCTACATTTTTTTGACCCGGTTTGATGGCCGCATGTTCTAAGGCATCATTCTCGTGTTGGACTAGACAGCCAATGAGAGGGATATCGGGGTTCGATTAGTTTCTTATTACACTTGGTTAAAACCAGTCTTATCTTAATAGAACTAGCCTCTTAGAGCATTACATTATAAATATAAGGAAACCATTACTGACGAAATATCACTATATTTAGCCTACGTCTGCTCAAATTTAAATCATCTGTTGATTTTGACAAGTCACCTACTTACGTGGCCGCATAGTCTAAGGCATCACTCCAATAGACTGAGCTGCCGATGACTGGGAGATTGAGGGTTTGAATCCCTGTCGGGTGTAGTGACGGTTTTTTTCAGAAAATGTTTTCCACGCAAATGCGGGTACATTTCCTCTGAATTCAACCTAATTAAAATAAAAAGTTACTTGAAAATCAATCTTCCAAAATGGTAATATTTATTCGTTCGTGTTACACTTTTCTTGCATTTGGTGATAGTGATGGTGTTAAATTTGGTGACAGTTGTGAGATTTCAGTCGCTAGAATTAATATGGATGCAAAAGACCACACGTTTTGAGAAATGGATTAGATTTAAACAATGTTTTATCCAATACTTTTCAATTTAATAACATAATTAAGTGTGTAATACAAACGGGTAGTGAGACACGGTGCAAAAAAAATATATTTTTCAAATAAATAGTTTAAATATTAAGTAAACTTGTAAATTACATGTTAGATTCTCACTTTTTTTTTAATGGCGCACTGTTTATAAAACCACCCAACATTTTAAAAACAATAATTCAACACAATATAATGTTATTTAAATTTTAAAATGACGCCTAAATACGAGAATTTAGAGAGAGGACCTTTAATGATGTGGCCATAAATGTAGATAACCAATATAATGGTTTGGCTATTTAATCCATTGCATTATAATGTGTTTAATTATGTCAGAGTGCAGTTATGCATTAATTTCTACAAGCGTCTAAAAAACCCTAATTTGGTTATTCCCAATAATGTGATCTAACAGCTAATGGAGCTAGTTTTGCACCTGGAAGGCTTTTAAAAATCATTAATGTCCCACCCTGGAAAAGTGCGGAACTGTTCTGAAAATCACTTCCCCTACCATCCTTTTAAACTCATTAAATGGAAATGCTAAGGGTGAAAAATAACGCAGAACAACTTCGGTTTGAAGCGATCTATTAACCATTTGTTTCATACTTTGAGTGTTCAGATAAAAGAAATACAATAATTTTCAAAATATGTAAAGGTAATATATACATACCTTGAATTGAAATTGGTCACTTAACTGTTCTGACAATTTCTATTGAAAATCTTTTTCAGCTTTTTTTTTATCGAAAGTTAAAATAATGTCGAATGAAACTTTGTGAATTTTTGTCAGTACAACAGTACAATAATACTATATATAATGTTATTTTTTACCCTTTTTTTTACTACTTAGAATTTCATTTTCAAACAACAAACATTTAAAATATGAATATTCCATACACATTATTTTACGTTAGTGAACAAATTGTATGTTGATAATACGATTATTTAACTTCTATAATAACTTTTATAATAACATTTTAAGTCTAGTTTTATTAATAATAATAATAATAATAATAATAATAATAATAATAATAATAATAATCACTAAATTTACAAATTAAATTTATGTCATAAACTAAACTATAGTGCATTGTACTACCTGGAAACAGTCTTATAATCATTATCTTGAAAATTGTCTTTATTTTATTTTCCTTTATAAAAAAATCCAATTTATTGTTACGTAATATAAATATAGTATTACTACAAAAAAACCTATTATGATGGACGAATAAAGTAGTTTTTTGTGTGGATTAAAGGTGAACTAAGACAGAAGTAAAAAAAATGTAAGACGCAGAAAACTGCAGAGCTCTAAATAAATAATTGTTTACAGAAGCAAATTAAAAATTACTTTAAAATAAGACTTAAAAGTTCAAGAATTATTTCCAAGTAGTCCTTCAACGAGAGAGGAAAATTTAAAGATAAAGCAAACAACTTTCAAAGAAAAATTTTAAATGCAAAAAAAAAAACCTTCTTTCATTATTTCATTCTTTGATTTATAAGAACCTAAAATATAATAAAGTTTTATTTTGTAAATATTTAAAATAAAGTTGATTTGAATGTTGATATCATAACGATTGTTTTTTTTTTTTTTTCAAATTTCGGTCCGTCTTTGGTTTTTTCAACTGTTTCTGGTCACTTTTCTTACTTATTTGAAGACACTTAAGCACGTGCATCCTTGTTACTGTACTTCAGAGATGAGTTTCTCGGTTTGAACCCCGATTGTTTAAAAGTTTTGTCACTTTTCAAGATGTGAAAACTAGGGAAGGTGTGATGGTTTGGAAACCCACTATAGTTACGGTCACAAGGGATACAGTCAATTTTTATTAGAAAGAGTCTTTCAAAAATCCAAATATATTTTTTGCTGTCAACATTAATAACATCTTACCATATTATTGGTGTTATTTTTAATGTTTTTTACACCACGTCTGTTTGTTCAGGTTATACGTATTTATAATAACTACTATAATGAAGTAGGGATGAGGAAGGTAGAATTTCAAAGGTAATATATCCGCATTTGCGTGAAAGGATAGTGAGAAACCATGTAGGAAAATCACCCACAGTAGACCCGACCAGGATTCGAACTTTGATCTCCCAGTAATCAACAGGCCAGTCTTAACACTAGAATGATGCCTTAGACCATTCGGTCACCGAAGTAGATTTCTTAGGTATTGATAATGTAATATGTCAAAAGTGACAGCTGCTTATCACACAACCTGACCTATGAATACATAAAAGCAGAACTAGTAGCTTTCTTTGTCTGATAAGGCCCTTTCCTATAACAATTGGACTATATTCTTCCCACTTACGCCAACCGCTTGTAAAAATAATCACGATAGTAAATTCTGGCGTTAAAAAATAAAATGACTTAGTATCTTCTTACTCAGACCAAAGAGATGTTATTTTTTTCCTGCTTCAACGTTCGTACCAGTTGTGAAAACACCGTCATTAACGAGTTGATCAGGGATAATTGCCCGATTAAATGTTCCTAAATGCCACGACTTATCGGAGAAGATGTCGCAATTTGTTCGCTCGACGTAAAACCCCGTACCGGTGGCGATGTGACATTAGACTTCCATTACATTACAGTGCCCCTTCGGACGGTGAGGTCGGGGTTCGAATCTCGGCTGAAAGTACTGGGACAGGTTTAACTCGTATGCGATTTTGTATTGCTATTTTCCCTTCTTCCACGTGACATTGCTTGTATATATCTTCTATAATACCTTCCTTATCCCCACCCATTAAATGACCTGCTTAGATGGTCAAATGATCTGAGGAGTCAATCTCGCATTAGACTAGACTGCCGCTGACAGCACAGTGTCAGCGTATTTCACTGGCCTTATTTGATCAGCCAGAATGATCAGAATTCTGTTAGAATCTCGTATGAGTGCATTCGAAATGGTTCTAAATTGTTGAAGTTTTCATTGTTGTTTCCTTATCAACTCTATAGGCAAATGTTTGTGCATTTTCTCGAAATTCACTTAGCTCATTCTGTACCCTTTAGTCAATGCAGGCTGTTGATAGCCCAAACGGGCATTAAGATATATACGAATAAATAATAATATAGGTAATAATAGCATGATTCAAACAGATCATGTTAGCGGCTTCGGTGGCTTCATTGTCTAAGGCGTCACACTTGAAATTGACTAGACTGCCGATAATGGGGATACAGAGGTTTGAATCCCGGTCGGATGTACTGAGGGTGGTTTTTCCTAAATTATTTTCTAATTCACCTCTACGCAAATGTGGGTAGACTTCCTCTAAATCAATCTTCCTCATCCATAATACATTAGTGTAACTAGTACATAGGCGTATCACGTGGTGCTAAAAAAACAAACAGATCATGTTCAATGAAATAAATTATGCCAAACAACTTTTTATCAAATATGTCGTAGGTTTTCACGAAAATTCAACATTTATTTTAGTTTATCACATTGGTTTGGTAAGGACCTTTATCACTATGACCCTACTACTGTAGAGAAAAAAATCCTAGTAGTTTGATAAAATATCTTCAAAAACTTATTTTTATATAAAGCACTTAAACCAAACAAAAGCCTTCGTTTGCATAGAGGACGACGGTACTTCACACTCTGCCAAAATAACTCTTAGCATTTTCAACTTGGATCACTTCAGAATCCGTTATAAAAGATAACAACAGTGTTGCCTTTAATTTCCCTCTATGGAAAAAAATTGACAATCGTTTGGGAAATTAATTTAATATTTCAATATACAACGACCAATGTAAGGATTTCCTTATCCTTGTAGCTAGGTACTTCCTTCCTCACCCCACTATAAAACTAGATAAATAGCTTCTAATTATAGTTTTTAGTAAAACGAATATACATTCTTATTTATCATGGTAAACACTCTCAAGACAACTATTTTGATCAAAACCGTTCTACTCATAATCCAGTAAACCACACTTAGTGTTAAGTCTAAAATAGATTTTTTTTAAATCTCAAGTTTGAAAAAATTCACCAAATTGCATGTTTTGACTCTAACTCCAGCGACAGACAGAGAAAGGCAGACAAACAGGGGGACATACAAATATAACACTCACTTTTTTTTGGGTCAGAGTTACATAAAATGTCAAGATTCATAATAATTTTGAGGTGAACATTTTTCACGATTACTACACTTTCTCTATACGAGAAAGTGAAAAAGATTGAGGCCTTGTGATTTTCTGTATCGACTTTTTTCCTAACACCGCGTCTTATTACCCGCTAGGGCTACACGCGTATATACTAATTACACTAATGTGTTAGCGATGAGGAAGGTTGAAACTAGATGAAGTGTGCCCGCATTTGCGTGGAGGAAGAGTGTAAAACCATCTAGGAATAGCCACCCTCAGTACACCCAACCGGGACCGAATCCCAATATCCCGGTCTTTGGCAGTCTATTCTATTGCAAGAGTAGCGCATTTGACCATTCGGCCACGGAAGCGGGGACCATTAGTTTAAATATTCAGTTAATCCAAATGGGTTGTAAGACATAAAGCAAAAAAAAAAAAAAAGTCAATCTTATTGTACGAGTATGGTAGGAAGGAACTTTAAAAAATACATGCTTTGATGTTTATGTTGGGCGTTGATAACATTTGAAGGTGGAAATTCACACTACACACATTTTCCAGGAAAACAAATTTCATATATAAAACCCCATAAGGATTAAGTACCTCAGCCAATAGTTATTTTTTTTAAATTAATTTAAATATGACAAAGACTTCTTTTAACCATAATCTAAAATGCATTAAAAAGGTCTCATGATTGCCTAACAGATGGAAGTACTAACTCAATTTTAGTTCAAATTGGACTGTCCCCCTTTTGTCCCTGTACCATTAATTTGCCATATGGTTAGTGTTATTTTACAGGTATTGCTACTATCTGCCAAAAATAACAGCTATAGACTATATAACTTAACCCATGAATATATTAAAATTGTCCTAACAACTTTTATAGTTATCAAAATAGTTATTTCCGATATAAATCAGACTGTAGTTATTTGTACTTGTTAATTAACTACGTCATTATGATGCTGTATCCATCCCAAATCATTTGCAAATAATTATGAGCACAAATTGCATCGCCATTACTCAAAGACGCAAGTGGTAGGTCGTGAATATTAAATCACTACTAATACACGAGGAATCGTCAAAGTGAATTATGAGGTAGCTCATATTACATGGTATAATTTGTCAAAGCAGGCTGTTGCATAGTCTACTTGTAGCTCTGTAACCCCATTAGAATGTATGTGCGCCTTGCAAGCTTGCGAAATAGTTTAATATTAGGATGATCAAGTACTGATTAGAGATGCTCGAATCCTTGGAATATTATGGTATTCGAGAGATTCGAGATTCGTTAACATCTCAAAGTAGTAGACCTTGACTTGATCTAACAGTTTTAAGCAAACGGTAAAAAAAGAATTATATAAACTTGTGTAGTTGAAAGTGTAACATAATCACAAAAATGACAAACCATTCCCTTACGAGGTAGGCATTAAACTGTGAATAGCTAAAAAAAAAATCCATACTTAATCCATCCTCACTAACTTTCTCCACACTTTTCTATCCTTGCATACTCCCTTCGCTTAACCAACATCCAGAACACCGAGTCATACATGCTCTCTTATTCTCTGTTCACCCGATCGTAACTTTTCCAGAACAACGAATGCACAATAAACTTTCCTCCTTACTGTCATACATTTTTCAATCACTTGTTGCAATGCAAATATCTGGTCCATGCAACCTACGCCTGACATGGGACCACATTGCACACTGCACACTATTTTCCGCAGTTTTTTCACGCACTCACTCAATTAAAACTCCCCTAAAAACTTTTATTGGAAAATTCAACAAACCAATTGCTCTATAATTATTATATTCAGTCTTACTGGCATTACCTTTGTACAAAGGAACATTGACAGAATTCCTCCAGTCATTAGGAACGTTCGGAATCCCAGCACACACAATGAACAACTCAAAATAATCTGGCAAGGAGTATCATGCATGCCCCCACACCAAGCATTTCACTTGTGATCCCATCTACGCCCGTAGCCTTGCCATTCTTTAACACTTTTAGCATCCCAACCTCGTTAATTCTTTCACTCTTCATACATTTTTCTGCTACTTTCTCTATGTTTTCGACATACAATTACTCAAAATACTCCTTTTATATCGCTCTCTTATACTGTTTATCCCAGATCATCTTACCACGCTCATTCTGAATGCCATAGGTCTTTCCTTGCACTCCTTGTTTCGTTCTTGGGTAAAGTGCTTGCCTCACGACCCGATGTTCATGGGTTCATACCCAGCCGGAGTCGATGGATATTTCCTTGAGCGATAAAAATCCATACCACAACTTCCTTCAGAGGGGAAGTAAAGCCGTCGGTCCCATGTCGAGTTTTGGCGTGTAAAAGAACCCTGGAAGATTTGTGAAAATATCTTTCCCGGAAAAATTAGCAGGCCCTTTCGTACTAGCTCATAGAAATGCTCTTGTGCTGATTTTTATCATTCGGTTCATAAATTGCATGTTAAATACCTCAAACAAATGGTGAATTTTTGTATGTATATATATATATTTATTTACCTCAACTTTTTCAAAACGTTTTACAAAATTTCCATCTGTCAATAGAATTCGAAGCGCATCACATATTATGATCGAACTATATTTATTCTGTTGGAGAGATTTTTCTTCTCAAGCACGTGATTTACAGACACAATATTTTCCAGGAGAAAGTTTCTTCAAGAAGAAAATACATAAAAGTGAGGTTTTATTGCCGCTAGACGCTCGAGTAATTTTGGTCTGCGAAATTCAATGTTTATTCATCACCGCGCCTCGGTTCTCTTTTCATGACCTGAATGTTGACGAAATATTACGACACACCTACTGAAAAGAATGCGAAATCGGATGCACGAGAAAACATCAAGGATCTGACACTATTTTTCTTTTTTTTATCCTTCCTTTTTTATTCTCTCAAATAAAATGAATTCTTATAGAAACAATAAACCAGTTTTCATTAGTAACAAACCAACACCGATGATCCCATGGTCTAACGCAGCGGTTGGCAACCTATGGCCGTAGAAGATTTTATTTGGCTCGCAAAAGATTTAGTAAACAAACAATTGTGTTAATAAAAAATAGAATAATAACTTATTTTTTTACAAACTGGTCCACCAACATTTTTTTAAACCCATACGGCTCGCGATATCAAAATGTTTACCGACCCTTGGTCTAACGAATCTATATTGCATTAGATTAGCTCCAAGCTGATGGAAAGAGTGCGGTTCGAATCCCGATCGGGTGTAATGAAGGTGGCTTTTCCTTAGATATCTTTCCACTCTCCATCCACGAAAACTCAAGCAGATTTCCTGTAAATTTTACCTTCATCATCCCTATCCCATTAGTGTAAATATACGTATAAATTTCAAAAGGCTAACCAAACGCATAGCCCAAGGGTAATAAATGCACAGCCCAAGTGGTTAATAAATGCACAGCCAAGCGGGTAATAAATGCACAACCCAAGGGGTAATAAATGCATAGCCCAAGCGGGTAATAAATGCACAGCCCAAGTGGTTAATAAATGCACAGCCCAAGCGGGTAATAAATGCATAGCCCAAATGGGTATAAATGCATAGCCCAACTAATGCTGGCCAAACGGCTATAAACGCATAGCCCAAACTGGTATAAACGCTAACCCAAGAAGTAATAAACGCTAAACCAACGGGTAAGTAAACGCTACACCAATGGGTAGTCAACGCTTAACCCAATGGGTAATAAACGCATAGCCCAAACGGGTATTAAACGCATAAACCAAACGGCTAGTAAACTACACCTGAATGATAGTAAACGAATACCCTGAACGGGTAATAAACGCATAGCTCAAACGGGTATTAAAAGCATAACCCAAACGGGTAATAAACTCATAGCCCTAACTGGTAATAAACGCATAACCCAAACAAAATAGTAAACGCATAGCCCAAATAGGTAGTAAAGGATACCCTGAACGGGTAGTAAACGCGGTGCATATTCACACAAAACATGACAATTCGGACAAACATGAACGCTTCACAAAAACATTATTTATTATAATGATTTGTCCCTTGGGCTGACTGGTCTTGAAGTCAACCACGGGTCTAGAAATTCCCAGTTCAGTACCGATATCCACCTAAAATAATATATTTGTGTACTAGTTAGTAATATTACCCCAACACTACTAAGTAGTGTGGCTTAAAAGTTGGGTGTTAATAATTAACTGGCTGTTTTAGTTTAAGCAATTTTTTCAATCAAGTTGTCTATAATATCTAAAGATACTGGGTTTAATAATGTCTGTGCTACGAGCATAATTTAATAGTTCAATCATTTATTAAGACAAACAAACAAGCTTAGAGATTATTATTTAATTATATTAATTTGTAATCAAATTAAATTTGAAAATAATCCTCGTCTTTGGTCACTTTTCCTTATCATAAATTTATTTAGAATTATTTTCCCCAATTTATTTTGTTAGCTAGTATTTGATACACAATCCTTTACTTTTTGTTTTTTCCTAGAAAACAACCAGAACAATTTATCGCTCCATCTAAATGGGGTGGACATATAAAAAAAGTTTTTCAAATAAAGAAAAATAAACCTTGAAATAGTTGGGCTTTTTCGAAATACTACCCAATTTTCACGGAAATACTTAAAATAAATAGTCTGTGTTTACTGTATTTGTTTTAACAAGGCTGAGAAACATTTTCACAAGTTATTTTAGTTAGAATTTAATTCAGTTCGGGCCGTACGATATTATGTCAGCGTCAGTGTTTTGGTAGGATTAATATTTAGCACCACGTCTTACTACCCGTTCGGGTTATACGCTTAAGTACTAATTACGCTAATGAATTGATGGGGTTGTTTGTAGAAAACCCAGCATTTGCGTCGATCTAAAGGTGGATATAAAAACCATTTCTAAGAAAAAAACCCGTCAGTTCGAACCGACCCCAGATTCGAACTAACTAATATCAGTCTGGTGGTCAGTTTAACACGACTTTAGCGAGTTAGAATTAATCATTCGGCCACGAGGCGGGTGTTTTGGTAGGAGTTTAGGGAACGCGAGAAAAGTTTTTTTTTCAGTTTTTATACCAACATATTTTTTTGATCTAAAGAAATCAAATATTGTTCCAGCTAAAAACATAGAGTTTAATTTTCTTTACATGGTGACCAACCTCAATACACCCGGACGAGATTCGAACCTTGATCGCTCCATTATCGGCAGTATAATCTACTGTGAGAGTAGCGAGTAAGACCATTTGGCCACCGAAGTGGGTTCTTTGGTTTTCTCTAAGCCTTTATCTTTACCTAGATGTAGTTAGTTAATGGATGATTTAAAAATTTAAAGTGGTGTCGTATTACAATAACAAAAATTGTTTTGTGCACAGCACATACTTTTCACACCTTTATCTAAACTATACCTAAAACTTGTTGTAAGATTTATAGAAACATAATGGGGAAAAATGAACATCGCGTTTCACCAAAATCATACATGAAAAAATAAAAACTAGTACAGAAACATATTATTTAATCTGCATTTTAAACTTTCCCCATTTCTTAAAGTTCTAGTTTAAAAAAAAAATATTTGACCCAAACTCGTAAAATATTAAGCTTATAAAAATTTTGAGAAAATAATTTTATTTCTTTTCGCCTTAAGTAAACCACCTTTAATTTTAGGGTTGAATGGAAAATTTAAAAAATTTCTTTGTGAAATTGTATTAAAAAAAACAAGTTTTAGTCAGTTCGGTAAGATAGTTTCGGCTCTAGTCTCAGTAACAGACAGACGGCATTACGAAAACTTTTTTCGAGTTCAGAAGGTCATGAAAAGTCTACATCGATCAAAATCTAGAAACTATATTTATTATTATTATTATTATTATTTAGCACCGCGTCTTACTACCTGTTCGGGTTATACGCTTAAGTACTAATTACGCTAATGGATTAGGAATTGGGAAGGTTGAATTTAGAGGAAGTGAACCCGCATTTGCGTGGAGGGAGAGTGGAAAACCATTTAGGAAAAACCACCCCCAGTTCACC
Organism: Timema podura; assembly: GCA_033556935.1. Classification (NCBI taxonomy): domain Eukaryota; kingdom Metazoa; phylum Arthropoda; class Insecta; order Phasmatodea; family Timematidae; genus Timema; species Timema podura. Next base: position 24,394,841 of record JAVRXN010000004.1, read on the forward strand.
CGACCGAGATTCGAACCTCGATCTCCCCGTCCTCGGCGGTCAAGCTCAACACGACTAGCGCGTTAGCCAACTACGCCACCAAGGCGGGTGAAACTATATTTATTTATCGACGATTAAAATACTATATTTATTTATCGACGATTAAAATACTTTCTCTCTCCTAGAGGTCATGGTAGTGTAAAAAAAAACACCTTATTTTTCGATTCCAGCTTTTCTTCGCATCTGTAAATTCTCCGCTTCAACTTAGCTTCATATTTAAAACTTGACCTTTACACTCTCCTATAGAAAACAGGTTCCGTGGTCAGTGCACCTGGTTACAAACTAATGAGTTCCGAGTTCGAATACCGGCTGGAACCTAGGGTATTTTTTCCGAAAGGGGGAGCAACTTCAACGGTCACCGGGGTTTGGTTAATTAGGCTTAGGTTCAAGTGTTTCCGTTGGTTCCACACCTTCATATTCACTATCATCATCACCTTACCTCATCGAGATATGGAAAGAGCCTCCACGAAAAGGATGTACGACTAGTACATTAAGGCATCCCCTGGGCAACGCTACATTAGTACCAGATAATCTTTCCACTACGCTCAATACTTAAATAACCTACCCCTATAGATTATAATTTTTCCGCACCATATGAGTCTTAGAACGCTATACATTTCCACAAAACCAAACAAAGTTCCAAACTTTAATTGGAAACACCAAACAAACTATTTGTTTTCAGATGGGGAGAGGGGGGGATATACGTTGCACCAAAGTTTTCTTTGAAGCACATTCTGTTTATCTAGACTTATAAAGGAAGTTGAACAACAACATAGTTTTGTTGTACAAAAAAGAACGCTTTTTTTTTTTAAAAAAAAGAGGGAGAAACCCCCTTATGCCTTGTGAGGGACACGACCTTTTGATGAAAAGAATCCTTAGAATTGCCGGCGTCCTGAGTGGTTTATCAAGGATAAGAATAGCTCAAAGAGTAAGCAAACCCCGGTGGCTACGTCGTATGAAAAACGTTCAAACGTCATCTGTTTTCAGATGAGGTGGGCGAGGTTAACGTGTTCATTTTTATTTTTTACCAAGCAAAAACTCATTTTGTGTTTCATGAATATATTATATAGTGGGTGTGCTAGAGGCAGTGGTCGGTAAAAAAAAAACTAGGAGAAACCTTAAGGCTCTTTTTTTTTTTTAGCACAGTGGCGTACTACCCGTTCGTGTTACATGCCTATGTACTAATTACGCTAATTGTTTTAGGGATTATAAAGGTTACATCAATAGGAAGTGTACCGGCATTTGCATGGTGAGAGTGAAAAACAATTTTGGAAAAAAAAACTTCAATACACCCTGCCAAGATTCAAACCCCAATCTCCCCGTCATCGGCAGTCTAGTCTACTGTGAGAGTAGTGCATTAGACCATGTGGCCACCCAAGTGGATCTTTAAGGTTATTTGTGTAGATTTTTTTACATTCTTTTTGAAACTCTACGCATTTAAAAAATAATTGCCACCAAGTCTTATTATCCGTTTGAATCATATTCCTATGAATTAACTGCGCTAATATGTTAGGGATGAGAAAGATAGAATTTAGCGGAAGTATACCCGCATTAGCGGTGAAGGAGGGTGGAAAACCATTGAGGGTAAAAACCACTCTCAATACACCCGACCGTGATTCGAACCATGATCTCCTAGTCTTCGGCAGTTAAGTTTATTGTGAGAGGGATGCCTTAGACCATACTTAATCCAGGGGGTATACATTGGAGGGTATTTTAGAAGAAGCTAACCCTCACCCACCCGGGATTTGAACCCACGTCGACGGTAACCAGACGTGATGTAGGCCTAGATCTAACATCTTAGTCCCAGTGACCACCGGTACGTATACCTGGGCTCATAGTTGAGTACATTAACCATGGAACTAATATTGTTGGTACCGTTTATGACTGTAAATAGCACGGAATTGCATAAATTCATTTACATGGATTGCAATCATGTTTTCATTAATTGCTGGGGGCAAGTTAAATTTACTTTGCAAACGGAACGTAGTTAAATATTAAATTACTCTGATGAATTGTAACATTACTGCATCAAATGGCCGGCCTCCTGGATACTTATCTAGATGTCCCGGGTTCGATTACCGGGGGTACTATAGGTATTTTTCCCGAAGGGTATTTGTTTCCATGATTGTCATGGTCTAAGTTAATTACGTTAGTTGTGCTTAATACTTCTACTGGAACGGTATAAACATAATTTTTATCATCACATCATCTCATGTGGACGAAGTAATCGCACTTAAAGGATGTCCCAGCCTCAGAAGAAGGTTACATATCCGTCACTGCCGGTCAGAGCCGTTTTAAGACCTTCGTAGGCCCTAGGCACTTTTCCTGTGTGGCTGATATTTTTACTAATTGCTATGCTAATTTCATCGTTTGCACGTACAAAAAACAATTAATGAATCTTGAAAATACTCGCAAATTTTAATGCACCGTGAACGCCTCTGAACCTCTGTTGACACAAATCCTGGGTCCACCGAAGGGTTCGCGATACGAGCAACGAAACTACGACTAATCCTGATGCCAAACGCTTGAAAAAACAAAACAAAAAGACTATGTTCGTTCATAGATGTAACAGCGTATAACTCGAAAGGGTAGTAATATGCGGTGCTAAAATCAAATTAAAAAAAAAATTGAAACGTCTGATTTGTCAATGGAAAATTTCTAAATTTTTTTGCATCGCGTATTACTACATATTCGGGTTATACGATTATGTACTAATTACGCTGATGTGATTAGGGATGATGAAGTGTAACCGCATTTGCGTGAAGGGAGAGTAGAAACCCATGTTGAAAAAAAGCTTGGCACACCCAACTGAGATTTGAACATCAATCTCCCAGTTATTGTCAGTTTAGTTTGATGTGAGGTTAGCTTGTTGGAAAACGTGGCCAGCGAAGCGGGTATTAAAACATTTGTAGTAATGGTGGTAATTTAAAACCTATCAATTTGTAGTTTTATTTGTCAAATCTCTGTACTTGGATCCAAACTATAGGCTGATTTAGTTAGGAAGTATCTGTTAGTTACTAAAGTTACTGAAACAATTTCAATATTTTCATACATCAAGTCATGTTATCTGAAGCTGTCATTTTTAATATATATTATAGTTCCCTATAAAATAACACAAATAATATATTAAAATGTTATCAATGTTGGCCGCAAAGAAATATGCTCGAATTCTCTAAACTATTCATCCAACCACAATCAGGGTATAGAAGTAAACTGCGCATACGGACTAGACGTTAATCTCGCTCAGTCTGGTTTTTCGTTAAAGAAGAGGTCATGTTTCGAATCCAGGTTGAATGTACTGAGGGTGTTTTTTTCCCACAAATTGCTAAACACTCTCCCGTTACGAAAATTATTTTAAGTTTCCTCTAAATTTTTACCTTTTTCACCGTTACAGTATAAGTGTGATTAAATATACTGATATATTGGATGGGGTAGTAGGACTAGAGATGCGAGATTATTTTTTTCCAGAATATTGTCTGTTTTATTTTATTAAAAAAAAGTCCAGGTATATTTAAATGTAACAAATGCACACTCGAGATATACCAAGTTTTAAAGTTTACAGTTCAGTTTAATTTCTCCTTACCCGCTTCGATGACCACATGGTCTAAGGCGCTACTCTTGCCTTAGACTGGACAGATAACGGGGAGATCTAGGTTCGATTCTCGGTCGGATGTGCTGAGTTTTTTCCGAAATGGTTTTACATTCTCTCTTCACGCAAATGCAGGCACACTTCCTCTAAATAAATCTTTACTCATGCCTAAATAAATACATTACATAGTCAGACGCGGTGCTAAAAAATCTAATGACGTTTAATACTAGAAACATTATCAAACTAGATTTTTTTAAACCATCGTGTCTTATTACCTGTCCAAGCTATAGCCTACGCATCTATGATAATTACTCCAATGGTGTAGGTATGAAAAATATAGACACTTAAGGTAATATACCCGCATTTGCGTTGAAGGAGAGTGGAAAACCATTTAATAAAAGCCATCCTCAGGAGAACCGACCTGGATTTGAATCCCGATCTCTCCGTTTTCAGCAGGCCAATCTAACAAGAGTGACGCCTTAGATCGTTCGACCACTGAAGGGGGTATTACATTATTTAAAATAAAGCATTAACACCGATCCAATTTTCTTCTCACACTCACATATAGACTACAGCGCTTCGTGGTTGAATGTGTCACTAACGTTGAGCTATCTAGACCAAATAGGTTAATACTTCGAATATTAGAATCAGTACCGAGTTTATGTCCTTCCCCTGGGATTTAATTCTCTGATAATTGTTATCTCTAATTGCTATTATTTGTTTTATTTAATTCTCAGTTTGTCATCAATAAGATAATTACAATAATCTTAAGTTTGGCTCAAGTCCCCCAACCCACTATTTTATAGATTTATGTAATATGTAATAAGCTCTAGGGGGGGGGATGCCTCCCCAAACACAACCTCCCCCGTCCCCTACTTAATAGTTCGCAAGAAGCCACTGCGGAAAATTTTCATCTCTTAAGTAGGACGCGGAGAGGAAATAAAATAGAACGATCGTTTAGTCTGTGAAGATATATGTAAGGTTTTCTTAAAACTATAACGCACACATAGTTCAACCCTATAATACTTCTTTATTATTTTACTAAAAAACATCCCCACCAAAACTGCTCTCCCGTTTGTTTTTATTAGGTTCCAACAAACAACGTTACTATTTAGCACCGCGTCTTACTACCCGTTCGGGTTATACGCTTAAGTACTAATTACGTTAATGGATTAGGAAAAAGGAAGGTTGAATTTAGAGGGAGTGAACCCGCACTTGCGTGGAGGGAGATTGGAAAACAATTTAGGGAAAACCACCCCCAGTTCACCCGACCTAGTTTTGAACCTCAATCTCCCCGTCCTCGGCAGTCTAGCTCAACAAGAAACTAGCGCTTTAGCCAACTACGCCACCGAGACGGGTGCCACAACAAACGTTGTTGTTTTACATGTCTTGATGTTTTCAGTTGACTTTCGGTGGTCATGGGGGTAATGTGCTTGTCTCAGGACCCGATGGTCGTGTATTCAAACCCAGCCGTGTTCGACGGATTTTTATCGCTCGAGAAAAGTCCGTAGCACAACTTTCTTTGGAGGGGGAGTAAAGCGGTCTGTCCCATGTCTATTGTGGCATGTTCGATTCCCGTGTCCAGGTTTCATTTTTCAATCCAAGAAATATTATATTTAGATGAGACTATAACCTTAATTAATAAACATAATAGTTTGTCTATTTAATCCGTTATGATATGTGAATTCGTACAGTTGTCATTGTACATTTGGCAGCCAAAAGCCAACTACCGAGTTGAAGATGGCTTCTTTATCTGTTATTTCGTGATCTTAATTAATCACACATTTGTAGCTGACGATATCCGCACGTACATCACAGACTTTGCCTTAAAATATGAGTAAGGAATGACCGTAAATACTGGGTGAATCCTGGAAAGCTCAGTGGTTAGAGCATTGGCTCAGGATCCTGAGTTCGATTCTCGTGTCCAGGTGTTATTTTTAAATTTATACAATATTATATTTAGATACAGCTATAACCATAATTGACAAATATAATGGTTTGTATATTTAATCCATCTTGTAAAAGAAACCTAGACACTATGTGAAAATACCTTTCTGGCAAAATTGGTAGGTCTTTTCGCGTTCACTCATAGAAATACAGTGCGGAAGGTAACGGAGAACTACAACACTTCCTGACTTCTCCTAGTACACGGGCTTTCCCCCAGATGGTGTAGGTAGCACTAACCATCCGAAGGGCTGTGAGCATGTCTAGCGCCTGATGGATAGAATTCATATCAAACCAACGGGTTGTTGACTTAAGAAGAAGTATTATTGTCAATAACGCTTCCTTTAATTAAATTCCGTAGTTTTACAGACAGATTCTTCCTGTGATTCCCTCCTCTATCTTTATTTTCTTTCGTTCTGTACATTCCAATAAAACAAAAACACAAAATAAAAGTGACTCTGTCTTCACGTAGAGTCTGAAGCAATATTTTTAGAGAGAAGAAATCCCAATATCAAAAGTAATAAACTTAGACGTTAACATAGGATTCCTTAAGCTTATAATCGTGGGTTCCATTGTTTACTGTTTTTATCGAACAAAACTTGATGAATCAGATAATATATAATTTTTAAAATAATAATAATATACTTTGTGGGTTGTAAAACTAAAGTTGATTTGCATCAAGCTTGATACTTAAAAATTTTAAAATTATCAAATGAAAATTAGTTATTGAAAAGCTAGCTTTTAGAAAGACTAAATTGAATTAAGGAAATAGGTTTATCGTTTGTCATTATTTAGATTTATTTACATGAAGCAGTTTATTTGGTTAGATTTAAATAATAATTATATTCGAAACACATTTTGAAGAATGATAAGTAGACGTAGAAGTAGATGTAATATCTAGGAATCAATCATTATTTTATATTAAAATGACTGTACAAGTTGTCAATGAAGATTATATTACACTTTCAAATAAAGTTAGAAATGCATATAAAATACAATTATAGTTTAAGATCATAATAAATGATTGTCATAAAACATTTAACTTCAGATCCCTTGTAGCGATTTAATAACACATTAAAATATCAGAAACATAATAAACAATGAAAATGATTCAGGATCATTTCATTTATGATGTTGATGTGTTATATATTTTATTTTAATATTTCAATAATATTTTTGATCTGTGGGTGATGTTAAATATTTCATATTTGATACTTGATATTTAACTAATGAAAGTGTGATATATCTTCATTGACAACTTTTACAATCATTTTACTATAAAACTAGCGGACCCGACAGACGTTGTCCTGCCCGAACATTGGCTTTTCGTTTGGGTGGCATAATTGATTTCGATAATAAAACAAATACAATGTGATCATCACAATTACAAATTCACAATGAACTCCAATTTTGTGAGTAACACAAATATTACAAATTCAGTGTTTGTCAAGACAACATACAAAATAAAACATCTTTTCATTGTTGGCATTTCGCCCACAACTCCACAAATATCAGCTGTATCGAAAAACAAACATAACTATGAATTATTCTCAGAAGTTCAATTATTCATGAACTTTTCAGAAGGTTTTTAACGGTCAATTATTGATGAACTTATGATTTTTTAACTGTCAATTATTAATATTATATTCATTATTATAAAATATTGGGGAAGGGGGGGGGGTGAAATTTGAGGTTACATGTTCTGATATGCAAAAAATCTAAAAAAAAAATCCAAAAAATTAAAAAATTCCTAGAACCCGATTGCAGCGCCACCTACAGGGTCCAATTGTGAATCTAAACCATCACGACCCACTCAAACACACACACAAATTCATCAAAACGGTCCAGCCGTTTAGGAGGATTCAGGACATACACACGTACAGAAGAATTATATATATAAGATATGGATTGATCTTAAATATTGTATTTAATATAAGATAAAGTTAAATAAGTTTAACTTCAAATTACACGCTAAAATTGTTTTAAAGAATGAATCACGTTTCATATATCAAAATAGAGTGTTTTATTTTTACTTGTGACCTCAACAGTTCTTGAATAACTGTTAATGATGTCCTGATTTTCTACTGGAGCAATATTGTATTTATTTTGCCAAAATGTTTGATACAAAAATGCTTAAAAAACTGTCTTTTCTCGCGTCCCCTAAACTCCCACCTTAAATCTCCTTACTTTATATTTTATTATTTTAAACTGAAGTAAAATTTGTCTTGGGCAAAAGTAAGGCAATAAAAGTTTCTAGTTTTGAAAGAATAGTTATTTGTCTTTCCTTCTGTTCAAATCTTTGCTGCGCAATAATTACTGTCGAATGTGTTGACCAATTTTAACGAAATTTTTCAGGGACATTTCTTGAACCTCGTACGAACAACTTATTTACAGGGTTTTAAAATCTTACTATCCATTTCAATATGGCTCTTATTTAGAGGGTTTTTCATTTAGTAGCTCATCTCTAGTGATTTAATTTTATAATTTTAAACAATCGACCAAATATCTAGGGTATAAATATTGTACATTTTGACGTATTGGATCGTGTGATCAACATTTATTTTCTATGAATATAATGTACTTTTGAATATATTATTAATTTGTTTAGTGTATATCCTGGTCACCAAGGAAAAATATACCACTTCAAAATACAAAATGAAATAATTACAGATCTTTCAACTTGAAATCCAAAGAGTAAGACTTTAATAACTATACAAAAAAATATTGGAATATTTGTGACATTAAACTTAAAGCTTTAACCCACCTCGGTGGCCACATGGTCTAAGGCGTCGCTCTCTCAATAGACTTGACTGCCGATGACGGGGAGGTCCAGGTTCAAATCTCGGTCGGGTGTACTGAGGATGGCATTAAATGCGTCATAAACTTTCGGAGGAGACAGCAAACAATTTAACCCCATTTTACGTCTTTTGCATTGATGACGCATGTTCAAGAAGTCTGAGGACATTACAACCAGGCTGAGGGCATTCACTATGTGGAGAATGAGGCTGAGTGGTGTTGAATTAGGTAGGCTCACATCGGCTCGAAAAATATTCCTGAAATGAGTTTTCCCCCCCCCCCCATTTCTTTACAAAATAATGTAAAAAATAAGCAGATTTAATTAGATGGTTACTAGTGTAGCTCTGTTAATCAAAATGTAATTAACAAGCAAATAAATTAGATACGAGCAGGTGTGCTCCAACTTTTAGTGCGGCAATAAACTTTCGAATATTTTTTTAGTACCGCGTCTTACTACCCGTTCGGGTTGTATGCCAATGTACTAAATTACGCTAATGGTTTTAGGAACTAGGAAGATTATATTTAGAGGAAGTGTACCCAAATTTGCATGGAGGGAGAGGGAAAAATCATTTAGGAAAAAAAACCTCAGTACACCCTACCGAGATTCAAACCTTGATCTCCCCGTCATCGGTAGTCTAGTCTACCGCGAGAGTAGCGCGTTAGACCATGCGGCCACCGAAGCGGGTAGTCTAGTTCTTAATGCCATAGAATAAATGAGTATATTCCGGAATGGAAAAAAGTCGAGGCACTAAAAAAGAATCAAATTCATTTTAAATTTATAGGAGATTTATTAAGAATCGTCAGAAGTTTGATGGATTCAATATATTCTATTAATTTAGTCTCTATTTAACTTTTTTAACTTTTCAAATTACATTTGTTCATCTTATCTGAATCAATTTCTCGATAATCTAACAATACCTCAGTTCTGCCAACTTGGCTTATACAAAACTTCCCTTCTTATATCAAATATATTTGAAATGATGATTTAATTGTATTTAACAAATCAAATTGTTGTAATCGAAACAATTGAATATCTTCAATCGCAGCTAGGATGTTCACTTGATCGATGGTAAAAGCATAGTTTGGTTTAAAAAGGGGAGGGGGGGTGAGGAGAGGAGGGTTGGAAGGGGGTGAGTATATTATATCTCAAAACACGCCGGGTTATTTTAAATCTCCTCACAAATGCCAACGAAGCTTTCTGCTTTCTTCTGGCTGTAGAGCGCATGTATTTTTAAATGCGCATGCGCACTGATTTGAGATGGTTAGTTTTGAGATTTTATTGGCTCTCCCATGCCGAAGATCTCGAACAGAGCTGACTAAATTGAGATGAGTGTAACTTCAGCAGAACGGCTCACGCCGATGAGGCGGAAAGCTTGTGATTGGCTTAGAGCTCGTCACGTGACCCCGTTTCTGTTCTGCGCTTGTTTTTCAGCGAACGTGTGAATCCACAGTAATTGTAAAATATTATGAACATAAGAAAAAATAATAATATAAAATATAAATACTAACATTTTAACCATTTGTTTGCTAAAATGCATTGATTATAACATTCATACGTCCAGTTAAATGTTAAATTAATGATAAGGGGTCTGGTTGTAAAGTTTTGTTCATATACTTATGTTGGTACTGAACCACCAATAAGCAGTAATAGAACTCTAAAACAAATTACAACTCAATTTTTTTGGACAAATAACTTTTTAAAAGAAATCTCGAATCCAATATTTTCTTGAATCCTAGAACCTTGAAATCTTCAAGGTTTCAAGAATTCGAGGACAGAAGGATTCCATCCCTATTTATATATATATATTTATATATACACAACTTTCTAGGTCCATCCATTTCTTTATCTAGTGCTTTATTTATTTATATTTCCTTCTCCCTCGATCATATTCTCTATCCACCTTATCCTCTCTCTCTTTCTCTATTGACTACTTTACCTACCCCTTCCTCGTTGCCCTCTCACAATGAAAGACGTGGGTGGATGTAAAATGAATGCAACCTGCTCTGTACGTGTGACGTCACGTTGGGATGGCAGCCGACATTAATTCAAATCGCTCTATATATCTCGAGTATCGATTCCACCGCATTTCAAATGCATTCCTGAGTGACAACCTGGAGTCTAAATCACCTTTTGTCCGTTTAAAGTCTATCCACCGTAAGGGTGGGTGTAACTAGTTATTATTGTAAACATTGTTTGAATGTCACTTTTGTTAACATATGTGGAAATTATTATTTTCTTAGTAGTACTATATTATCAATCAAAGGTTTTTTTAGCACGGTTTTTACTACCCGTTCGGTTTGTACGCTATCAAAAGTATTAATAATACGCTTCTAATAATACTTCACAAGGGTTATTATCAAGGTCGTAGTCGGGGGGGTTTTCGGGTTCAAAACCCCCAGAAATTTTATGAACAAATATATATGGCTTTATTTATGGTTCAAATAATATAAAAATTAAGGTACAAGTACAAATTAGGGGGCGGTGTTACCATAAAAAGCACTTCAAAGAGCTTTTAGAGCTGTTTAACACCTGGAATTTGTCCTAGCCTTCGGCAGTTAATGGGTTATGTTACCATAAAAAAACACTTTGAGAGCTTCGAGAGCCGTTTAATAATTATAATTTGTCCTAGCCTCCGATAGTTAGGGGGTAGTGTTGCCATAAAAAACACTTCATATAGCTTCTAGAACAGTTTTTTATTTAGAATTTTTTCTAGCCTCCGTCAATTGGGAGATGGGCCCACCAAACCCCCCTGAAATTATTGGCTGGCTACGGCCTTGGTTATTATATAATTAACTTTTTCGTAACAAATTGAAAGAACAAAAAATATTAATACAAAATTTTTTTTGCGGCTATGGCAACAAGAGAACATAGGTCACGTTATAAGCATATATAATAATTACTTTAATTGCCCGACCTCAATTCAAACTACAATCTCTCCGTAATTAGAGTAGTCCAGTCTAACACGAGAGTAAGGACTTAAACCATTCGGCCACTGAAGCGGGTAATAATTAATTAATTAAGTAATTAAAACGCATTATAGTCACAATTGTATCTTCTTATAACTAGCAACTAAAATAAATATGTGTTTTTATGACTTAGGGAAAGATCCATACAAATAATAGTTTCAAAATAAAAAGTTTTTATTTTTTAAACACATGCTTATGAACAGAACCGAAAACGATATGAATGAAGTCATTAACCGCCCTGATTTCATCCGGTTTGAAGGGAAGGTAGGATTTTAGAAGCTCTCATTTGTAAGGCATTTACATAAGTCTTTGCTATAAAAAAACATCCAAACTGTTATTTTCATTAAGCTCCTATTTAAATAATTTTAAAAGAAAAAAATAGTTAAAAACATAGGCAAGGAAGCTTTCAACAGGAAGAGATTACTGCTCACCAGCAAATAGAGTTTGGAACTGAGGAAGAAATTGATAAAATACTACATTTGGAGCATCGCACTGTATGGGGAAGAAACTTGGACTCTTAGGAAGATGGAAAATAGATGCTTGGAGAGCTTTGAAATGTGGTGCTGGAGAAGACTTTAGAAGATCAGATGGAAAAACAGGGTGACAAATGAAGAAGTCCTCGGTACAAATCAAATTGGTTCGTACACATACTTAGGAGGAACTGCCTTCTGCACGACGTCATAGAAGGAAAGGTTGAGGGAAAGAGGATCTTAGGAAGAAGGAGGACTCAAATATTGGATGATTTGAAGGAAAGAAGAAAATTCTGGGAGCTGAAGGAGGAGGCAGAGGACAGGGTAGGGTGCAATGGCGGTCTAAGTTCACTGACTAAAGGAATGGACCTGTCGTGTGACAGAACACATTTTAATAATAATAATAATAATAATAAATATTGTAAAAGTTTTGATTGCCAAACGTGATAGCAGCCCAACACATGGTCTTGCAGGTCATATGGTTTGGCGAATGGATACATGAAAGTAGATCTGTTGCTAGCTGTCAGTTATCACCACTCTTACGCTGGATAGCCTATACATAGCTTGTATTTACTTCGTCGTAGTTAAGACAGCGGACCACTTTTTTTAAAGTTAAAAATTAAAAGTGTGGTAGGGTGTATAATAAAGCAAGATAAAAACCATGAACATTTGACAAAATGACAATTATAATATAATAGTACACTTCTACTCCTTGTACATGTTTAAAAATATGTGATATTAAATTGAAATTTAAAATGTCTTTGGAGAAAACCATCAGGTTAGATATTAACCTTCATCCTTAAAACATTTATAAAAACCATTTATACAATATTTAGATTGATATAAATAATCGTAAATAACATTGGATAAAAATAATAAAAACCATGGAACGAAATGGGCAGGTGTAATTAAATTTGAAAGTATTGAGTAATGGAATCATTCAGTATACATAAGTGGTTTACAAATTAATAACTTATTGAAAATCAATTTAAACGGTGATACGAAGTCTTAACATGTATTGGGTTCCCAGGTGACCTGGTGGTCTAGGGGTAAGGTGTCAGACTTCTGTGCTGAGGATCCGGGGTTCAATCCTCGGTCCCTGCACAGATTTATCTGATTGCCAAACCCTTCCTTCACCTCTGACAAGACGTGTATTAATCACAACTTGTGAATGTGAGGAATGCCAGGCTCCACCGTGGTTCGGATTCCACGTTAAACTGTAGGTCCTCCATTTCATCTCACAATCACCCTACCATTGCACATTAGTGTAAGTGCGTATAACCGAACGGGTAGTAAGACGCGGTGCTAATAATAATAATAATAATAATAATAATAATTAATAATAATAATAATAATAAATAATAATAATATAATATAATAATAATAATAATAATAATAATTTTGGGTTCCCTTCCTCCTTGGTTGGCAACGGCGTGTTACGTCGATTGAATTATTGCCGACATGTTTCGATACATGGTATAATAATCATGGCGCAAGGTCGTATTGCGAGAGCGATGTTGGTGTCCTGAGTGGAATATTTACTTGGAATGTTTACTTATTTGTATTTACTTGTCTGGAGGAAAGGTTTGTCGGGGGTAGGACGGGAATAGAGTAAAGGTAGATTAATCAATTTGTTTAACATGCGTCGACAGATTTTGGTTTTAATTTAATTTACAGAGGTATAAGTTTTGTTTTCATTTATATAAATTTAATTGACTTTCAGCTGTTCCTCCTCACTGTTTGTTTCGTCCACAACGGTCATAAAAAAAAAAGTTCTGGACTTAATCATGTTCTCGAAAAAAAAAGTCACCGTTTTAGTTTTATACATATTTTGCACGTTTTACTTTCTTTCGACACCTCGGAGAGAAAGACGTATTGTGATTGTCAAAAAAAGTCGAACTCAAGATTTTGATAAATGTCGAAGTTACTTGACACCCCCTGAAACCATAAAAGTGACTTTCGCAATGCCGTTTGTCTGTACCTCGGGCTAGAGCCGAAAATATTTTATCGATTGGGCTAAAACTTGGTATTTGGGGTTTTCATAAGGTCCCCCCAAGGGATTTTTGGAATTAGCTATTTAACCCTAAAATTAAGTGTAGTTTACTGAAAGGCACAAAAAAAAAAAAAGATAGAGAGAAAATCGATTTCCTCAAAATTCGTTCTAACGATTTTGATTAAATTTTATACGTGGACATTGTTTATCATAGTAAATAAGATGGCAATTCTCATTTTCTCATGATAATCAATTTGTGGGTACTTGACATCAGGGAATTTTTTTCAATTTTCATAATTTCTCCGTAACTATTTGAGATACGAAATAACTTATCATTGTAAAGTTGTAGTAGCGGTACTATTAAAGATACAAATAATGTTTTTATTTGAAATATATTTTTATAAAACCAACAATTTCTTAGCTATAAGCAAATATTTATACTTTTTAATTCGAGTCTTTGAAAATGAGTTTGATTCTTATGCTCCTTGGTGGACACAAATGTTTTTATTTGATCAATTTTTCTGTAACAGTGTTCCTAGTTACGTTCTCGCTATCTTACAGGTAGAGAAAGTATTGTGATCGTCAAAAAAATCGAACTCGAGATTTTGATGAATCTCGATGTTTCATGAGCCACCGAACCCAAAAAAGTGGTTTTTGAATTTCCGTCTGTCTGTCAGTCTATACCTCGGCTAGAGCCTAAACTAATTTACCGATTGGGCTAAAACCTGGTATATAGAGTTTTCATAGGTTTACCCCGAGGAATTTTTGGAATTGGATATCCAACCCTAAAATTAAAGGTAGTTTCCTTAAGGGCGGAAAGAGAAAAAATCGATTTTATCAAAATCGGCTTTAAGAATTTTGATTAGATTTCATTTTTAAGCTTTGATAAATATTATAAACCAAATGAATACTCTCAACTTTTCGTCAAAATGACTTTAAGGGTTCTGGTCTGATGCGTAAATTCTAATTTTTAATTTTATCTCCGTACGTCTTTGAGATATGAAATTACTTATAATTGTATACATGTGGATCTATTTATAATAAATATATTTTACTTGAAATATATTTCTATAAAACCAAAAGTTTTCAAGCTATACACATATATTTTTCTTTTAACTTTGCCAACACTTTAAGATAAAGTATTACGACCGTCAAAAAAATCTAGCCTGAGATGTTGATGGATGTCGACGTTTCATAACCACCCTAACCCTAAAAAGTGGTTTTTGCAAAGGCGTCTGTGTATGTGTCTGTCTAACCCTAAAATTAGTAGCAGTTTACTTTAGGATGAAAAGAGGAAAAATTCCATATTTCTTAAAATCGGCTGTAACGATTCTATCTCTCTTATTTTATACTCAATAGTCAATAATTACCTATTTTATTGGTCTAAATTTATAAAAGAGAAATTTAATAGCAATGCGATAACCATAAGATGTGCTTTCCCTAGTAAAATGACGAAAATTTTAACCGGAAGTTAAAATTTTAATACGAAATGTGGACCCTTGGGAACCCAATATTGATATTTTTTATTGGTCCAAACATACAAATGAAGACGTTAATCCTTTAAAAATAAAATTATGAAATTTAAAGCCATGAGTCAAAACATGTTTTACGTATTTCTAGCGCAATTTGCTCTCGGGTTTGCTAGTGTGTATTATATTACGAATTTTGAGTAAATATCTCTATTTCTAAACAATAGAGCGAGTAAGTTCGTGCGGAGTTCCGTACCATTTATTTCTAATGCCATAGAGTAAGTAAGTAACAGTGCATATTATTACATTTATGATCTTTGGTGTAGTGTTTCCACAACAATGTATATACCTATTATTTCACTTCACAAATCTTACGAGTTTTTTGTAAATGTCAATTTTAAGATAAAAGTGAGAGAAAGTTTGTGCGGTGCGCCATACCATTTATTTTTCCTGCCTGAACGTGTATAGGTTTTTTTATTTCTTCTTGAGCTTATCTGTCATATCCAGACATTTCTCTGGCAGCCTTTTTTTTTTCTTATTTAGCCAAGTTTTTGATTGGTTTATAAATATTAGAAAAAATATGTAAATTGATTTTTTTTAAATATTCGTGCGTCTGTTTTTACTCTTTTTGTTTTATCTATACTCATTTTGAATGGATTTTACTCTTTTTTTTCTGAATCATTATTTACTTAATTATTTCTTGTTTGAAATTTTAAAACGTTTAAAAAAAAGTAGCTATTTAACATAAATAAAATTAACTAACTAATTTTTCGTAAAATTGTGATTGCTTGGTTGCAGTCTCTACTGACTATTTTAATTACTCTTTTCATAAAAATAAAACAAGCTCTAACCCGATCGGTAAAATAGTTTAGGCTCTACTCCGAGATACAAAGAGACGGACAGACAGAGGAATATTTAAAAACAACTTTTCGGATTTGGGGGGTCGTGAAACGTCGAAATTACGATCACAATAAGTTCTCTACCTGTAAGGTAGCTAAAAAGTAAAAAAAATATTTAATTTAAATAATAAACCATTGTAGCTTTTCATTAACCAAGATTCGAAAGTAATTGATCGACTTAAAACAATATATTTACCATATGACCTTACTTCCCAAAGAAATTTAACATAACTATTTCTTCGAAGATAACCTTACCCTCATTGGCGGTTGGGCGACATAAGCTCTGAGGCGTCATTCGCGTAGTTTACTAAGTTACACCCAGTCAGGAATTGAAACCCAACCTCAGATAATACAGTAAATGTATTATCTCTGACGAGGAGGTTGGATTTCAAATCCCAACTAGATGTATTAAGGATAGTTTTAAAAATAATAGTTTTCCATTCTCACTTCACGCAATTTTGACACACTCAAACTTTCCTCATCCTTACATTATTTTGTAAATGTGCGGATAGCCCAAACGCGTAGAAATACGTGGTACACTTTATATTTATGGATATTGCCGTTTGTGTGATTTTCAATAAAGGCCGTTATTTGAAAACTGGAAACAAATGTTGCCACAATGGCGGAAATAAAAATATTACCATTGTATTTATATTCTTAATCCGTTTAATTCATTATGCAAAGATAAACTAAAGCCCGATTTTTATAATGAGCCCACTCTTGACCACCAACATTCCTTGAAAGTCACCACAATTTGGCATTCTATAAATATGTTTGATTTGATTTATTGATTAAAAAACTTATCAAAAGCTTCCAATGATACTTATACCTCAGTTTTAGCTTCTGTGGTGCTGACTGACAGTTCACAGCTGACTTCTGACAGTCAACAGTTAGGTATATACCTAAATTTTGACTGTCAGAAGTGACAACTGCTAAACACATGTTTTTTGCAGATCATATGGTTCGGCGTAGGGATACATAATTTGGTCTGGTAGCTTTTCAAAGCCGTCAGAAGTCAGCTGTGAGCTGTCAGTCAGCACCACAGAAGCTAAAACTGAGGTGTAGTTATGAGTTACTCTATATTTTATCTTTACATTATCAATCAAACGGAAACCGGTCCCGTGGTGTAGTGGTCAGCGCACCTGGCTGCGAGCCTAGGGATACGGGCTCGATTCACGGCTGGTACCTTGGGTATTTTCCCCTGAGAGTGATGATCCCAAAGTACACCAGGGTTTGGTTAATTAAGCTTAAGTTAGAATAAGCTCATCCCGGCTTCACAACTTCATAATAACTATAATCTCATCATCAGATTACGGATACGGCGTGTAGACAACCTCCATGTGTGTACCCTGGATAAAGGTCTTTGACACCAGAGCGGCGAACAGTCTACACATAAAGCGACCTAAGTGGATTTTATGTCTTCAGTCATAGGTATAAGCAATACCATAAAAAAATAATCAGACGGATAAGTAATACATTATAGTATTTTTATTGTAGTATTTTATATATTTTAGGGAAGCCTTATGGAAACCCTAGATACCAAGTTTTAACCCTTTTGATAAATTGGTTTTGGCTCTAGACCGAGATACAGACAGAAATAAGGCATTGAGAAAATAATTTATTCTGCTTAAGAGGTCCACGAAACGTCGACATTTTATCATAATCTCGGGGGTTCAAATTTTTTTATAACGATCACAATACTTATCTCTCCATGGGGTCGAGATAAAGTAAAAATTAAAGTTCCACACTTGCCAAAGTTATATTTCAAGCAAAGTTGGAAAATAAATAAAGATAAGGGAGTTTTTTTTACCATTCACTATAAAATATTGATTTGAAATGGAAAAGTGAGGTAAGAAACTTTTTTTTTTCCAAAGGGTTTTGAAGGGTACTGCAGCAAGGAGCTTTAAAGACCGGCCCAAATAAAGCAGAGTACAAAATGCACCCCTTTGTTCTTGTAGAAAGGATGCGCGTATCTGACGACTCCAAAACTACTTTAATTTACTCATACGTTAGGTCCTGAGATCTGCAGCTAGCACTTTTGATAAATATCAATACCTGCACAATAACACCTACAAGTAAAATGTTAGTAAATTATTATAGTTTTTTGACCACAAAAAAATATGTTTGAAAATTGAAACAAAAATCTTGCCTACTTGAAGCCTCTAAAATCAATACTAGGTTACCCGTCTCGGTGGCGTAGTTGGCTAACGCGCTAGTCGTGTTGAGATCGAGGTTCGAATCTCGGTCGGGTGAACTGGGGGTGGTTTTTCCTAAATAGTTTTCCACTCTCCCTCCACGCAAGTGCGGGATAACTTCCTCTAAATGCAACCCTCCCAATTCCTAATACATTAGCGTAATTAGTACTTAAGCATATAACCCGAACGGGTAGTAAGACGCGGTACTAAATAATAAATACTAGGTCATTTTTTCTAGATTGTTTATTATTTTTATTTCTTAGAAGCGTCTTGGGTTGGTTTTAGGCATGTTGAGAGGGTAAGTGTGGATCGAGTGACCAGGCAATAAAAGAGCATGTATGACTCGGTGAATGGATGTTGTTGAAGCTAAGGAACTATGCAAGGATTGGAAGTGTGGAGAAAGTCAGAATCGATTAAGTGTAAGGAGTTGTTTTTTGAGCCATATGCACAGTTTCTTGCCTACTCTGTAAGGGAACAGCGTGATTAGTTTGTCTTATTATTACTACTATTATTACGGTACATGTTACAATATCTATTAATTCGTTTGCCTTATCTTACTATCGTGCTTAGGCAAATAAGTCTTTATCATTGTTCGTTCTTCATTCAGTTTGTAGGCTAGCTAATATTTTGTTTAATTTTTTTTTAGCACCGCATCTTAATACCTATTCAGGCTATAAGTATATGTACTGTACTTATCATGCTAATGAGCTAGGGACGAGAAGGTTGAAATTAGAGGAAGTGTACCCGAATTTGTGTGGGGGAGAGTGAAAAGCCCTCTTCAGTACATCCGACCGAGATTTGAACCTCACTTGCCTTTCATCGGGAGTCTAGTGCTGACACCAGAGTGACGCCTTAGATCGATGTGGCCACTGAAGCAGGTTTTAAAATCTTTAAATAATTTAATTTATTGATTGACTTTCTATATTTGGTACCGCCAAAACTAGCTCAGGTCTATGCAGGGAGGAACTATAAGAAAGTTGGCAGCTTGATGTCGAACGTTCTAATTTGATTTATTTTTTCTGTGGCTTTCCCGTACAAAGAACGGGTCAAACCACTAGTTAATTATATAGTTAATCTAAAAAGTAATCAAACGCTTTCAAGAACACTTCCTATGGATTGCTTCATAATTTCTCTTTACATTATTAATAAAATTGATAATAACGCAAACAATCTTTTTCTGCCGCCATTGTGGCAACATGAGATTCCAGTTTTCAAATAACGGGCTTCCTATGAAAATCAAACTTTACTTACTTGAAGACTCTTTGAGATTCATCCAAATCACAGAGAGGAGAGAGAGAAGAGAGCAGATTTAATAAGGCACCCTCCTATCCACCCTATACATGGCCCGCGGTCTCGAGTTGATCAATTCCCGCCTGGGGATGACTAGCGAAACTAGACTCTCGAACCATCGTAATGAAATGTAAATAGCTATCAATGCAGTGGATAGAAACAGGTAAACTCAATTTGAGCGCACAAATTGCACGCTCGGCTTATTTCATACCCAGTTTACTCTCTTGTGTGTGTAGGGTATGGGGGGGGGGGGGGGGGAGAGAGGCGTGCGTATAGTATTCATTGTGTGTTACTTTAATAATGTTGGAAGGTTTTTGGGATAATGGGAGCTTTTGATATCGCGCTCAAAGAAAGGGAAAGACGTCAGTCTTTTCTTGTTCGGTGGAAATCGGAGCTTAAATTCCTGTCGGGGTATTATTGAGACAGTTTTCCCTCATTGGTTTCTCACTATCCCTCTACGTGAATCCAAGTAAACCTATCTAATTATACCTTAATTATCTCTATCCTATTTGTGTAAATAAGCGGATACCTGGCCGGGCAGTGATATAACGTAAAGTACTCGAAAGGTACGTCGTCATACTAGAGTATATAAAGACCAGACTGCAGATGACGGAGAGATCGGGGTTCAAATCTCGGTCCTTACTGAGGGTGGTTTTTACTAAATAGGTTCCCAATCTCCCTTCACACAAATTCGGGTACATTTCTCTCTAAATTCTACTTTCCTCACTTCACATCTTATTGATATTCAATATGTGACTTGTTCCAATTTGTCAGTAAGATGCGGTAAACCTGCTATGGTGAACGCATGGTCAAGAATCACTCTCGCAATTTACTAGTCTGCAGATAATGGGAAGATGGGTTTGAATCCCTATTGGTTTACTGAGGGTGGTTACTTGTATAGAAGATAAATGTCCAGCATGTATTTATGAAAAAGGGAAATTGTCCCAGTAGTTTTAATTGATTCATGAACAGCATAACTTAATAAATAAACTAGGGAAACAAAAAGAGTAGGGTGGATTTTAAAGGAATGTTACAGAATTACCTGTAAAGTGGATAGGGATTCACATTATGTGAATAAAATATTCCATATAACCCGTATTGGTATTGACTCCTTTACTCCAATTCAGATTCACTATAATTACGATGGTACTTTGCTTTATCATTTATCGTAATATAGAGACATTTACCAAAAAACTCAAGATTTGTGAAACAAAATCATACACATTGCTGCAGAAACACTCCACCAAAGAGCATAAATGAAATGATATATACACTTTTATAAAAACATTGAGAAAAGAGGAACATCTCTGTCCACCAAAGAGCATAGCAATCATTTTCAATTTGTCAAAGAGCTCCATAAAAGTATACAGTATATTTGCTTATAGCTCAGAATCTATTGGTTCTATAAAAATATATTCCAAATATTTTTTTAATTTGAATAATACAACAACTTTACGATTATAAACTAGTTACTATCTCTAAAAGTGCCCGAGATATCAAAATTAGACGTTTCTGCTTATGTAAAATAACCTTAAAGTCATGTTCATGGGAAAATGAGAATAGAAATTTTATTTATAGTGCTAAACAATATGTAGATACAAAATTTAATCAAAATCGTTATAGGGATTTTGAAAAATAATCTAAATTTTCTCTTTTTTACCCTTCAATAAACTACTCTTAATTTTAGGGTTGGAGATTTGATTCCAAAAACCCTTGAGGGGGTCCTATGGAACTCCATATACCAAGTTTTAGCCTGATTTGTAAAATGGTTTTGGATCTAGGCCTAGATACAGACAAGATAGCATCGCGAAAACCACTTTTCGGTTTCAGGGAGTCATAAAACGACGATATTTATCAAAATCTTGAGTACTTTTTTTTTGACAACCACAATAGCTTACGTCTCTTCTCCGAGTGGTCAAGAGAATGTCAAAATAATACTCACTCTGGTGAATACATAGTTAAGACGTCAGACTAGCAATATACTGGATTACTAATGTCGGGTAGGTTGAAATTCGAGCATCAACCGACTTTAGTGGGGTTGGTTTTCCATTAATAATAATTTTTACATCCTCTCTTAGTGCTAATTCGGGTGCGCTTCCTCTAAAAAAATATGCCTCACCTTTCCCCCACATTTTAAGCGGTTAATGATAACCCTTGTTTAACGTAACAATTTTAAACATGTAGGCTATGTTTATGAAAATGTAATTCTCAAGTTGGAAAAAACAAAATCACGATTAAAATATTGTGTTTCTTTTTTTGTGATCGTAAAAGTAAAATAATAACGTTTTTAAGTGAAATCGTCAGGGCGTAAGCAATTTGTGTGGAAAAAAAGCAGCCGGGCGTGACAGGAAATGTAGTGGAAGATGTTACGTTCTTTTAGACTTTATGTAAGAGGCAGCCAACAAACACAGTATACCAACAGTTTAAATCTTAAAAAAAAAACTCAGTTAAATTTGTTTCCAATGACTTCATCTGAAAAACTTTAAACAGTTTTATTCTCTTAATGTTTGCATCATGACATGTAAAATGTTTTTTTTTAATTTTATGTAAGTTTTTTTATCCCCGCGTTCTACTAACCGTTCAGGTTGTACGCCTCTCTACTAATTACTCTAATGTGTTAGCTATGAGGAAAGTTGAATTACTATGAAGTGTACTCACAGTTGCGTGGAGGAAGAGTGTAAAACCATTTAGGAAAAACCACCCTAAGTACACCCAACCGGGATCCAACCCTGATCTCCCCGTCATCAGCAGACTACTATATTGCGAGCGTGACGTCTTAAGCCATGCAGTTACTGAAGCAGTTTTTATTTTAAGTTAAACACATTTTAGCTACAAATCGTAATGTTTCCCCCCTCTCTCTCCCATATCATACTACCCGTCCGGCCAATATGAATTTTAATTGCGCTAGTTGGGTAGGGATTAGGAACGTCGAGTTTAAAATAAATGTATCTTTATTTTTGGGAGGAAAGTATCAAATCACTTAAGGTAAAAAAAATTCAGTGCATTTAGAAGGGAATAGAACTTTAATTTCCAATTCAAGGTCAAACCATACTAGACTAGCCCAATATTTATCCCTTAAGCCCACTGAATTGGAACAATAACTCATTATTTTTTACTGACCATTATGATGATAATTACGTCATTATTGTCTAAACAAATTCGTGTTTAAAAATATATTATTTATGTTTGATCACACACTCAATTTACATTTACCCACTTCGGTGGCCGCGTGGTCTAACTTGCTAATCTCGTGTTGGACTAGACTGCCGAAGATGGGGAGATCGGGGGTTTGATCCCGGTCGGGTGCACTGAGGGTGGTTTCCCTAAATGGTTTTCCACTCTCCCTCAACGCAAATGTGGGTGCAAATTAATCTAAAATTAAGCCTCCCTAATCCTAAAACCATTAGTGCTGTTAGTACATCAGCGTATAACCCGAACAGTTACTAAGAGGCGGTTCTAAAAAAAAATACTTGTACAAGTTTACTGGCGATGTTTCCATCCACTATGTGGTTTCACATCCTCTACTCCCTTTTTTCTCTTAGATTAGATGATTCCGGTAACTAATATCGAGCTCTAATGACTACTACCTACTACTGTTACTGCTAACGGTAAGGTTGGTTTAGTGGTTTTCACTCCTTATTCAGGCTCGGAAAGCCAAGGTACTCTTCTGCTCAATTCACTTGGCGGGAGAGTAATGGTGGAATCTTTTTTTTAAATTTCTCGCGACCCCTCGGGTAGAGAAAATATTGTGATCGTAAAGAAAAGAACTCAAGATTTTGATGTATGTCAACGTTTCATAACCCACTGGATCCGAGTTTTTTTTTAAAATTCCGTCTGTCTGTCTGTTATTGGGACTAGAGCTGAAACCATTTAACCGATCGGACTAAAACTTAATATCTAGGGATTTAAAAAGATTCCCCAGAAGTTTTTGTTGTTGTAATTATCTATCAAACCCTAAAATTAAGAGTAGTTTATCTAATGGAGAAAAGAGAAAAATCAATTTTCTCAAAATCTGCTCTAACGATTTTGATTAAATTTTGTATCCATGCACTATTTTTCATTACAAACAAAATTGAATATCTCATTTTACCATGAAAATGACTTTAAGGGTACTTTATATAGGAAGCATTTTACAATTTTGATCACATCTTCACAACTCTTTGAGATACGAAATAGCTTATCATTTTAAAGTTGTGGTATTATTGAAAATAAAAATCTTTTGTTTGAAATATATTTATATAAACTAGTAGTTTATGAGTTACTGGCAAATATATATATATATATATATATATATATATATATATATATTTTTATTGGAGGTCTTTGAAATGTGAAATTGATTGTTATGCTCTTTGGTGAACCAAGATTTCACCTTTTCTCTCTCTCTCTCTCTCATACATTATTACTAGCACCGCGTCTTACTACCCGTTCGGGTTATACGCACTTACGCTAATGTGCAATGGTAGGGTGATTATGAGATGAATGGAGGACTACAGTTTAACGTGGAATCCGAACCACGGTGGAGGCTGGCATTCCTCACATTCACAAGTTGTGATTAATACACTCTCTCATACACACACACATATATATAGGGTATATATTCACAGTTTTTTTGCATACCCGTAGGGGAATGGCGCAATTAGGTATTTATGTGTGTATGAATATGAATATGTACATACTCATATAATATTCATATTCATACACATATAAATACCTAATTACACCTTTCCCCTACGGGGTATGTAATAAACTGTGAATATATACCCTGATTTTGGTTTGAAGAACATTAGAGAAAATTTAAACATATTTAATTGCGGCCAACATTGATGACATTTTACTTTATTATTTATGCTATTTTATAGGTATCGATAATATATATATCAAAAATGATAGATGTAGACAACATGACTTGATATATAAATCTATTAAAATTGTTTAAGTAACTAACTTCTACTGTTCTTCCTACCAAAATCATACTTTAGCTCCTTTTCCTCAATAATATGTTTCTGTAACAGAATATATTATTTCATTTATGCTTTTTGGTGGAGTATTTATGCAACAATGTATATTATTTTGTTTTACATATCTTACTTGTTTTGAGTAAATATATCCCATTTTTATGTAAACTAGCGATAAATTCGGTTTGCTGCACTATGCCATTTATACATTATTTTTCCCATCCTCTACCAAAACTAATAATGGATGATTTACTGAAGTAAACCAAAATAATAGTAAGAGTTAGCTGAAGGAAACTAAAAATATGAAAATAACATCAAAGAGGATTTCTACCAATGATGAAACTCATAAAATGAGATTTTGATCATGAAAATCATAAAATTAGCTTTCAAGCCATGCATTTTTATGAGCCGTGTTTATTGCTCGTGTAGGAATAGTGTTATTTTTTCTAGTTATTCAAAATTAACTTAAATTTCTATTGTAGAATCATACTAATATATAGTTTTTTTTTAGCACCGCGTCTTACTAACCATTTGGGCTGTACGCTTATGTATTAATCACGCTAATAGATTAGGGATAAGGAAGGTTGAATTTAGAGGAAGTTTATCTGCATTTGCGTGGAGAGAAAGGAAAACCATTTAGGAAAACCCACCCTCATCCGACCTGGATCGAACCATGATCTTCCCATCATCGGCCGTCTAGTCTAATGCGCTTTAACTCTAAGCGGGTATAAAATGTATTCTCAGGCATCAAAAACTATTTATCTTTAATTACCATTTTAATGTGTACATAAAAATAAATAGTAATTAAATTATTATTATGTACTATGGCTAAAATATTGAAAATATTACAGTTTAAAGTAAACTTATCATTAATATCTAAAATGTATCAAAATAATACTAAGATATTTTAAAAAGTATTTTCTTTATTTGTATACTTAAAAATGAATATAAATAAATTTAATGGAAGTCCGCACGGACTTTCTCACTTCAGTGTTTAAAAATGGAGATATTAACTCAAAATGTGTAATATATGTGAAACGAAATAATATACAGTATCAAACCGAGAAAAAATTGCGTTATACTTAAGTTAAACATTTTTTGACTCCCGGATTTAAATTTTATGATTTTCTTTTTAAAGAATTAAAGTACTCACTAGTATATTTGGAGGGAAAAATCGATATTGGGTCCACAGGGTCAATACTTTGTAATGAAATTTCGACTTCCGGTTAGAATAATTCTCGACATTTTATTAGGGATTGCACATCTTATGGTTATCACATTTCTCTCAAATTTCTAATTTATAAATTTAGACCAATAAAAAATGTAAATATTGACTATTGCGTCTAAACTGATAGAGAGACAGATCATTGCTGTACAAAAATTTCCCTAAGAGGTTGTAATGATACTGTTTTGGACCCCTCTCATTTATTTAAAAATTCATGGATGAAGTGTATTTTTCTTTAAAGAACTGTATGTAAATTTTCATTTTGATACTTCATCTATGTATGATCAGTCGTTTTCAGAATTAATTTTAATATAATACGTCTTAAAAGTTTCTATGTTTAAAAAACAAAACACCCTTCGTTCTATTTCAAAATCAGGTGATGAACTGGCTGCCTTTACCCAATGATAAGCTAGCCTTCGCAACATCAGGTTGCCAGGAGTTCTTCTATTAGTTAGTTTTAACACTATTGACAAGGGGTCCAAGAAGCAAGGGGTAGGTCATATATAAGCAACTTGTGCTTATAGTAATAACACAGAAAAATAGTAATATCGAAAGAAAAAATCTCAGTCTGTATCAAGCCCTAGCTCTGGCTCTTCCGTCATTTCGTAAACGAATAAAAAACTTATCATTTTAATATTAAAATACTGACGGTGTAATAATTAACAAAACGTTTTTTATTTTTATTAGTACTACAATTTTTCAACGATAAGTTATTTATTAGTTTATAATAGTTGCGGAGATAATGAAATTTATGCTTCTGTAAATTACCCTAAAAGTCATTTTCATAAGAAAATGAAAATAGCCATTTTGTTTATAATTTTAATCAACGCCTAGATACGAATTTTAATCAAAATTGTTGAGCCGATTTTGAGAAAATTGATTTTTTCTCTTTTTGCTCTTCAGTAAACCACCCTTAATTTTAGGGTTAGATATTATTATTATTTAGCACCAAGTCTTACTACCCGTTTGGGTTATATGCTTAAGTACTAATTACACTAATGGATTAGGAATTGGGAAGGTTGAATTTAGAGGAAGTGAACCCGCATTTGCGTGGAGGGAGAGTGGAAATCCATTTAGTAAAAACCACCCCAGTTCACCCGACCGAGATTCGAACCTCGATCTCTCCGTCCTCTGTGGTCTAGCTCAGCACGACGGTGCGTTAGCCAACTACGCACGAGGCGGGTGGTTAGATATCGAAATTCCAAAAACCTTTGATGCAACCCTATGAAAATCCTAGTTACCAAGTTTTAGCCCGATCGGTAAAATAGTTTGGACTCTACTCCAAGGTACAAACAGACGGAAATTCAAAAAAACACTTGTTTGGATTCGGGGGGTTCATGAAACGTCGAAATTCATCAAAATCTCGAGTTCGATTTTTTGACAATCACATTACTTTCTCTACCTGTAAGATAGCGAGAAAGTAAATAGAAAGAAAATAAAATTAGTAAAAAAGAATGGGATGGGCATTATTTCTTCCTTTTTCTTTATTTTGGTCATGCATATTTATGTATATTCATGGAAAAGTCATGAAATATTGTTTACATAATTCGGTAGATATCCTGTCAGGATATGTAAATGAAATAATAAGATTAAGTCGATAATAAATCTAGTTTTAAATGTATTCACTAAAAAAAACACATGCATAATAAAACACAACATATTGAACTTACAAACAAATAGAACCATAGTATAATCCGTCAAGGAGAGACTGCTATATGTCAGGGTAAATGGAGTGTAAGAGGTCTAAATGTCAAGCCCTTGTGTTTGCCAGCGACAGAGAGATCGGGCTCGAATCCCAGCTGGGTGTACTGAGACTATTTCTGTTTTCTAAATGGTTTCACACTTTTATCTATTTTTTACGCAAATGTGGGTAAATTTCCATTAGACTTTATCTTATCCCTCTACCAAATTACCGTAGTTAATATAATGAACGCGAATACCCTGAACTGTCAATAAAACGCCGGGGGAAGGGGGGTTACTAAATACAAATATTTTAAGCCATAGACCTAGAATCAAAATAGCATCGTCCTTTAATTAATCTGTAAGCCTCTAATCAACAAGTCGATAACAGAGGAAACGGATCCGTGGTTCTAATTACGTGTTTGCAAGTAGAACCACTTGGGAAACAATGTCGGTATTGACCGTGGGTTGTTCAGATCCGTGTGAAAATAAATTGAATAAACTCGCGGCCCGCTTTCATAAGCACAAGAACCAATCAAAAGGTGAATTAAAAACTCGTGAACTCAACGAGATTATAAAAAATAACAAAAACATTTTTAAATAAAAATGTCCCCACCCCCGTCCCACGGTCCCCCTCTCGGTGTGAGCCTATTATGTCAGGATGGGTTGCGGCCGAGGATGGGGGATATAACTGGATATATGACTGTGTGGGTTTGTAATTGATGTTAGGATTTTGTTTTGCGGTTTTTATTGTAATACAATGCTCTAATACAAAATGTGAGGTTGATGAGCAGTACTAAGAGATACGAAAGAATTTAAAAGAGCATTTTAGAACGAAGTATTGCAAGGAATGCCTAACCAATGGCCTGACTGATCTCTAGGTGGCCCGACGCGGACATGAACCCCGGTACCTTGGGACTTTGAAAGGTAGCCCCTCAGCACTCGTACTGGCAATCCGGCGTCCTAACCCGCGTAGCTTCAAGAATGGGCAGCGTGACTCTCCTAGGTTTGGTGGTTAATTGTCAGCTCTGTTAGCTGGAAATGTCATACTATTTATAATACAAGCTTGGCCTGACTGCCAAGCGCCATTTAGGATTACTATTGTTTACTAACTAATCAAAACACTTTGAAATAGTCGTTTTGTCACTTACAATCCACAACACAACAAATTTTAAACAAACACTCACCTCAATTTACACCGTGTCGATTACAAAAACAAAAATATTAACAGGAAAACCCATTTATTCGTTCCGTATTAGTGGTTCGATCTGTAATGTTACGAATTCACATGTATCATCCGACACCTTGGCTCAATCGGTAGCGTGTCTGTCTGCTGATCTATGCATGGGTCCCGGGTTCGATTCCATGGCATGACCGAAAAATTTATCTTTGGTTAAATGTGGGTTTCACCTTTCACAGTGATAAATTAAGGCAGGGGTCTGGGTGTTGTGTTGTTTTATATTTAAGCTTTGGTATAAGTCTTGTTCTGATATATATCAGTCAGTTTAGGAAGTGCATGTTAAATACCCCAAATAATTTTTTTTTAATATTTATTTTTCCGGAAAAAATTTGTCAAATATTAAAATTATGCTTGGAGATTTATTTAGCGCCGCGTCTCACTACCATTCAGGTGATAAACATATTATATACTAATCACCTGGAAAACCTGGAAATCTTTGGGAATTTCCTTTTGCATAGAAAATCAGAGAATTTTGGAGTGACTTGGGGATTTTTTTTTTAATATCCAACATTTGAAACAACTACTTTGCAGATAATTATTAGCTATTCTGTATTACAACAGGTCCATTCCTTTGTCAATGAACTTAGACCGCCAATGCACCCTGTCCTCTGCCTCCTCCTTCAGCTCCCAGAATTTTCTTCAAGTCATCCAATATTTGAATCCTCATTTTTTTCTAAGCTCCTCTTTCCCTTAACCTTTCCTTCCATGACGTCGTGTAGAAGACAGTTCCTTCTAAGGATGTGTCCGATCCAATTTGCTTTGTACCGAAGAATCACATCCGAAATGATTTTCTTCTCACCCAATCTTCCTAGGACTTCTTCATTTGTCACCCTCTCTGTCAACCTGATTTTCTCAACTCTTCTCCAGCACCATATTTCTAAGCTCTCCAAGTATATCTTTTCCATCGTCCTAAGAGTCCAAGTTTCTGATCCATACAGCGTGATGCTCCAAATGCAGCATTTCATCACTTTTTACCCCAGTTCCAAATTCCACTTGCTGGTCAGCAGCAACCTCTTCTTGTTGAAAACTTCCTTGGCCATGGCGATCCTCGACCTAATTTCTTTAGTGCAATAGGAATGCTTTGCCAGCAGAATTCCCAGGCACTTGAACTATTTTGAATTATTATAAAACATAAAAAAAATATCATTCAATCAGTTAAAATCTTACTCTCGTTCTGAAATACATTTTTTTCTGAAGAGACACTTATGCCTAAAATCATAAAAAAAAAAAATTGTCATTGTTAAAACTGGTGCACTGCCTCTGGCACGGCGATGCAAACGTGTAGCGTGGATTGTCTTTATATTCATATGCATGAACAATCTATTGTAACCAAATGACAGATTTATGAAGCTATTTTTCATCAGGGTGCAGCAACAAATTATGAGATATCCAAAACCTTTACATGGAGTGCACGAAATTCACATCCATGTTAGGCCAGTAAGGAGAATCTGCATCAGCTCGTGTTAATTCACAAAAGAGACAAAAAGCGCTCTGGAGATAATATAACTCAAGAACAAGCGATTAATAATCTTAGAAAATGCTGTAAAGGACGTTGCAGCTTTGGATGAACAAATGTAACTGTGAAACATCCATCTTTACTTTTTTTTTTTTTAAATAGACCGATAAATAATTTTGTAGTAGTGGGCTCCCTATGATATTTTTGTTTTAATTTTTCTAAATGTATTTAAAAGTATCTCGAAATTCCAACGTAATTTAAAATATTTTTTAATAGAACATTTTTCAAACATTTTACCATCTCAGTTTTCTTATATTTGTATTTGGAAAAAAAAAAATCACTCCATTGATCACCTTATTTGATAATGTCTTTTTTTTAAACAAAATGCCGAGTACAGGTACTTTATAGTTATAATAGTATTATGAGTAAAAATTATAGGATTTGTCATTTTTGAAAAAAATCAAGTATTCGCATGGAAAGCATGGAGTTCTCAAGGGTTTCCCCACTCCCCCCCCCCCAAGATTGAGTAGATACCCTGATGTTTTAGGGATGAGGAAGGTTGAATTTAAAGGAGGTCACCTCTCATTTTCATGAAGGGAGAGTGTATAACCATTTATAAAACACCACCCATAATGCACCCAGTTAGGATTCAAACTCAGATATCCTCGTCACCGGTGGTCCAGTTAATTTTGAGAGTGACGCCTTAGTCCAATGGTATCAAACTCAAAATATTCAAAGGGCCAGATTAAAAAACTCATGGCTGTTACGGGCCACAGTCTAAGAATGTATAATTTTATTTTATGACTCATCTTAATACCCGTCCAGTATATGTAAATTTTAATCGCTCCTGTGTGTAAGGGTTGAGGAAGTTATAATATAGAGGTAATGAAACCGCATCTCAGTTTAAAGGAAATGTGGTGAACCATCTAGAGGAAACTACCCTTGGGACATCCGGCTGAAATCAAACTCAACCTTCTTTATACCAACAAAGACTAGACCAGAAGAGTCTGACGTTTAACCACGTATCCACCAATGCAGCTCTAACTTAGATAATCTAATCTATGTAATAAAAATAATTATTACATATTTAAAATAATTAAACTTATTGTCCAAGATGTGTATGTGGTTTAGCGATTTACTCGAAGCAGTATTTTATTAAATTATATGAATTAAAATTCCCACAATTAAGTATTTAAAGTGATACAACAATAACACAGTTTGAAATTATTTTAAGGTTTTGCTGTTATTCAAAATTATATACACACTAAAATATTTTAGTTTTTGTGTATATGTGTGTATATGACTGCAGGCGGGATAGTTTTATATAAAAGTATTAGCAGAAGTACCCGGCGTTGCCCGGGGTAACCTCGCAATCCATTACGTCGCCACCCCGGGAAAAGCTTTTTTTTACTTCAAAAAGGTAGAAAAAACTTTTAATTTTATTTTTCCCGAGTCTGTTTTTAATTAATAAAAAATTTAAATCGAAATTCTAAAATTTCTGCTTTGAGGTGCACATTTTCCTGCATTTCACACCTCTGCGTGCGGTGGATATCGCGCAATGCTCATGACAGGCAAACTAACTCTTTATTTTACTAAGATGAATATTATACGTTTCAGTGGCCGCATGGTCTAATGCGCTACTCCAGTAGTAGATTAGACTACCGATGTTGGGGAGATCCAGATTAGAACCTCGGTTGGGTGCACTAAGATTTTTTTTTCAAATCTTTTTCACTATTCCTACACGAAAATGCGGGCACACCTCCAATATATATAAAACTTTCCTCACCCCAAAACCATTAGCGTGAATAGTATATGAACGTATAACCCGATCGGTTAGTAAGACACAGCTTTAAACATATATATAAAAGATCGAAGACACGCGGGTTGGTCAGATATGTCTCGCGGGCCGTGAGTTTAAGAACTTTTACTTAGACCATTCGACCACAAAATTGGTTCTACTTGGTATTACGTTGCTTGTTTTGGGAGGAATCTTCATTTAAATCACGTGTTACTTGTATGGTAGTTACAGTACAAATTTCATCGAGAGGACGATTTTAGAAAATGTTTTATTGAAGTATACATCAATAACATTCATACTATTATTAGTAACATTATTTTATGAAACAACACTAATAATAATAATAATAATAATAATAATGATGATACTTAGCACCGCGTCTTACCACCCGTTCGGGTTATACGCCCAAGTACTAATAGTTATGCTAATGGTTTAGGAATTAAAAAGGTTGAATATAGAGGAATTGAACCCGCATTTGCGTGGAGGGAGAGTGGAAAACTATTTATGAAAACCACACCAGTTCACCCGACTGAGATTCGAACATTGATCTTTCTGTCCTCGGAAGTCTAGCTCAACACGAAACTAGCGCGTCAGTTAACTACGCCACCGAAGTGGGTAACAACCCTTATAATATGGTAAAATGTTATCAATGCTACCCGCAAAAAAAGTTGTATTTTCTAAAAAGCCCCTTTCTATGAAAATTGGATTGTCTCCCTCCAGCTTATCTATAATATTTACACTAAATGAGGTTGGGACGAGGAAAGTAAAATCTAGAGGAATTGCAGTTGCATTAGTGTGAAGGAAGATTTGGAAAGAATTTAGAGAAAAAAATTTCCTTGGTACAACTGGCCGAGATTCAAACCCCGACACCAGCTAACCCAATATTTTGTGAGAGTGACCCTTTGGACCATGAGACCACCGATATGGGCTTTAGTGTCGCTTATACTTTTGACACACGTGTTATTTAACGTATTAATCTATGGGGTAAGGAGTAAGGCAATTTCGAGGAAAAATAGCCCGCATTCACATGAAAATGGGATGGAAAAACAACAGTAACAAATCAATGGAAACAAATCTTTAAAGACACCCGGCTGATGTTTGAGCCTCAACCTCCCAGTCATTGGCGATCTTATATAATGGAAGATTGACACCTTAAACTGCGTGAGCACCGGCGAGGGCGTGAAAAAACCCAACCTAATTTAAAATATTCAACTTAAGGCTAAATTTTCAATAGAATGACAAAATATTCTACATATTTATAAAAATCATTTGTACAATTTTTAAGATTAAATAATTCTAAACATTTTGGTTTGATAACTCCGAAAGTTGCAAAACATTATCTATTCAAAATGGAAAAGTTAATATTTTACCCCCCAATAAAAAACTGTGTTGATAATATAAATGTACTTTTAGATACAATACATATTTTAATGTTTGTGCTAGTGCACGAGTGGAAGGGAAATAGGGTTGTGGTAGGGGTAAAAGGTGTGTGTTATCAATAGAGACAAATATTTCCGGGAAATTTTGGATTGAATATTTTTCTGCACTGGCGGGTTATGGTGGAGGGGTGAGATTGTATGTAGAGGTGGCACTTTGAGCCTATGATACTTCAAAATATAATGTGTTTAAGAGACAAGGGGGTTATAATAAGGGGGAGGGAGAGTTGTGGTGGGGGAGGGGTAGATAGTAAGTTCTGAGGATGGGGGCGGGGGGAGGCAAATGTCAAGCCAACCTTAAAATGATTTTAATTAACTTATCGATGACAAAAAATGTAAGAATGGTTTATGAACATAACGTGTCTACAAAGGCACACATTCATTTGCTTCTTTACTAAATTTATTTTAGCACCGCGTCTAACTACCCGCTCGGCTTATACGCTAATGTGTCAGGGACGAGGAAGATTTAATTTAGAGTAATTGCACCCGTGTTTGTGTGGAGTGATAGTGGAAAAACATGTAGGGAAACCGGCCTCATTGCATCCAACCGGGATCGAACTTCTATCTCCCTGTCATCGGCAGTCTAGTCTATTTATTGCAAGAGTAGTGCGTTAGACCGTGCGGTCAACGAAGCAGGTGTTTCGTTAGATTACTAATACTACTTCAATCGCTACCACTAATTATTATTACTGTTATTATTATTATTATCACCCATTTAATCAGTTGAAATTTTTTATAGCAATAATAATGGATATTTTTCAAAAACATAAAATTTTAAATTATTATTTCATCTCAAGTTATCAAACATTGAATTTAAAAGAAAAATGGCAATGAAAGATTTTTAAAAAATTGTTAAAATTTGCATATGATTAAATCCCAGAGAAAAGGGCTATATTCGTCCAGACTAAGGACAGATTCAATCACCGAGCGCTGTATTTGATACGTTAGTATGAGGAGAGAAACTGGAATCACTGTTATTGTTTTATTTGTAGCTCATTTGATAATGTTAGACGTCCCTTAGGGGTGGTCCTTAAATTACTTAAGGCCTTTTTAAAAAATAATTTTCGAGGCCCCACCTTTTCCTCCCACGTAAGGGATCGTAAGATTTTCCATCAGCGGCCGACCCCCGCCTCCCCCACCATTATCTTACGTAATTTTTTTTACGATTTGATAGATTAGATTATTTTTATCATTTGGTTAATTTTAGACGTAAAAGATTGGTAGCAAGGCGACTGCTTTAAAATTTTTATAATATTTTAAATTGCAGTGAGTAAATGAAATGTAAGTTAAATTTTATAGTTAGTTCGTATATTTATTTTCGGACAAAAAAAAAAGAAATAGATTTTGTCTCACCATAAACATTGATAAAAAAATACACCTCAAGTAAGATGGTTTCTGACCCCCTCCCTCCCCCGAAAAAACCCCTTAGATAATTTAAGGATGGCCCCTTAGGAGAAATTAAACTGAAGTGGAAACTTTAAAACCTGGGATATCTCGATTTGCATTCGTTACATTTAAATGGCTGGAATTTTTTCCGCAGGAAAGATAAATTGAAAAACGGAAAATTTTCCCATCTCACGTCTCTAGTTCCACTACCCTCCAAGGGTCAACTGTTCACAAATCGTCTGGCCCCCACAGATCCCCTTTCCCTCCCCACTACAGACCCAAATCTTATTAAGGGAATTCTCTTCTTCTTACCATCAATTTCCCTCCCGTCTCAAACGCAAGCAGTATCTCTCACGCGCATGCGCTCAAGTTGCTCGTTATCTTGGCCTTGTTTCAGTGGCAGTTTCTAACCCTACCCCAGCCCACCCCACCCACTGTATTTATTATCATCCATCCCCTCAACCCCTATTTGAAATCTTATGGCCAGCAAATATCATTTTCACCTCAAACCAGCCTCGGTGGCCGCATGGTCTAAGGCGTCACACTCACAATAGACTGGATTGCAGATCACGGACAATCAGGGTTTGAATCGCGGTTGATTATACTGAGGGTGGTTTTAACTGAAGGGCTATCCCTTCTCCGAAAAAAAATGCGGGCACACTTCTTATTAATTTTATCTTTCTCATCTCGTAACGTAATTAGTTCATTTTGCGAATAACCCCGAATGGGTAGTGGATCGCATTGAATATTTTTTTATATTGAAGTTAAGACTTGAATAGCTATAATAAAATATATAGATCTATAATTTAATGAGTCAGAAAGTTTTAACATTGGTAGTTGAATTGAGTGACTATAATAATTGATTATATTTTGCTTTTAATAAGCAACAAAAGGTCATATATAAAAAATTATTTTAATAAATTGATATAACATCATCAACTGAATTAAAATATGGGTTGACGACAAGTCTAAAATACACATATAACATATTAAAATATTAGTTACAAAACTTGGGTACAATAAATTGATGACAATAACAAAGTTTAAAGATCAACAGTGTTGTAAAATAGATTATAAAATTAGAATTAGTAAGTTAGCATCTCTCATTGGAGTTTAATAAAGTAGTTAAGTGATCTTGTACAACGATTTGAGGAATATAATTAATTTTAATTTGAAGATTATCTTGAAATCTAAGTCTTATCTCGCTCCAGTCCCATTACTCCTTGTGAAACTCAGCCATTAGAAGGATGCTGAGTTTTAATCTTCCGACATGTTTCGGTATATAAAATACCATAATCATGGATTCAAAGTCGTTGTGTGGGACACAAAGTGTTGTTACGACAGAGAGATGAAAACTATCCAGGGTGTGGTTTATATTAATCGTATCGATAGGCGCGCGGTCTAAGCGTCAAGCTTGTATATCTTGGTTTAATGGTTACTTGAAAGTCGGGATTCGATTCCCGGCCGAGTGACCTAAATATTTATTTTTCCCTCCATTTTTTCCCACCCTCTCTCCACGCATTTGTGTGTACGTTTCCTGTAAATTAGTCTTTCAAAATCCCTTTTCTACTGGAGTAATTAAATAAGGATATAAAAAATAATAGTAATAATATTTATACAGTAGAGCGTCGACCAAGCCCGGAATACCGATTTTTCTGGATTTTTGAAAATACAGTACCTATACTAAAAATTAAAAAATAAGGATGTACGGGATACTTATGAAAACTCAGTCTTTAGGGTAGAAACATTTTCACTTTATTTAAACAACGAACATACACATTGTTTTTTTGTTGTTGATAAAATATCACAAATTATAAAGGAATATAATAGGGCTAAAATCTAACAACGAAAAAAAAAATTGTCCAATATTTTTTAACAAGGGTTGAGATGAGTTTTCTTTTTGGCGGCCATGTCTCTGATATTAATACCACTGTGGTTATTTTTATAAATAATATTTTCTTTTGGCGATCCGGATTATCGACGTTCAAATTATCGACGCTCTACTGTACAGATAAATTAATGAACTGTACATATATCACTTTGATGCCCGATCAGTATGGTTCGATTGTGGCTTGACGCCATGGAGTTATGATATCGTTTCATTTATACACTATCTTAGGATTTAAATCGGGTTGGGAGATGTTTATATACTATGACAAAACTGCTCGAGATTGTTGTTGAAGAATTGATTTATTGCGAGGGTTATTTTGAACCGCAAGCATTCTGGGCTTAGTGAGGCCAACGCCCATAAATCACCACTTCCACTTGTGAAATTGGGACGGAATATCCCCATGGGATTTAGAACAACAGAGAGATAAAAAAAATACATAAAAAACGTTAAAGAATATCGCAGATTGAGGAGAATGTTGGCAAGTGAAGAAAAACTGTTGGGATCAACACTGCCCCTTTCTTGGAAAGGAGGAATAAAAAAAAATAGAATTTCGAGGGACGAGGGAGATAGTCTAAAAAAACAAACACATTAAGTTGACATTTACTAAGCAGACCCCACATAAGTAAAGTAGTATAATATAGAGACTACAAA
The DNA here is from genome assembly GCA_033556935.1 of Timema podura. Classification (NCBI taxonomy): domain Eukaryota; kingdom Metazoa; phylum Arthropoda; class Insecta; order Phasmatodea; family Timematidae; genus Timema; species Timema podura. Next base: position 24,432,213 of record JAVRXN010000004.1, read on the forward strand.
TAAAAAAAAGCGTTTATATGGCATTCTATATATATATAAAAAAAAGGAACACTGTCATAAAATAAATAAAAATTTCTGTTTGATATTCTTTTTATGAACGTAAAAACTCTTTAAATCAAAGGGAGCGTATTTATTCTATAATGTAAATGTATTTTATTTGTATTTTAGGTGACCTCGCTAGTTATATTTTTATAATTATGTTTAAAAATATTAAACCTTTTTGTTGTAGAGGCGCAAAGATTCTATCATGATAATTAATTTCATCCTACAACAAATGGTTGAAGTTACGAAAAAAGTATTTGCTTTGTTCCACTACAAAACTACCAATATTTCTAAAAAAAGAAAGAGAAAAGAGCGCAAAAGAAAACGAATAATTAGTTGATTTTTTATGTGTGATAATGGTTCTTATTGTCAATTTGTGTTAGCAGACACTTGTATTAACTAATATTTTTTTTCCAAAGATGAAAAGGGTGAATTTTAATAAAATGAAGCAGCTTTCACCTAGAAGCAGGATGGAAAAGAAAACTATAATGAAAGAAAAATCCTCCTTTGCACTTGGTCGGTATTGAAACCCAGTCCACCGGTTCAGAGCTGGAGATCAAATTCCAGTCTATCCGCATATTTACACTAAAGCTTGATTCACACGTTCGCCGAAAATAGAGAACAGAATCTGCTTGAGCGGTGCAGTCATTCACACACTGCATGTTGACCCATGATGCATTGCAACGCTAACTTAAAACAGCTTATTATCAACATATTTTATTTTCTAGTGGATAAACATATATTTTAGATCATTCTATCGATGGACGTTTTAAAATTATATCGCTGTGCCCTGATGAAGCAGAAATGAGTTGAACTTAGGCGGAACAGCTCACGCCGATATCTTGTGATTGGCTTAGAGCTCGTCACGTGACTACGTTTCTATTCTGCGCTAGTTTTACGGCGAACGTGTGAATCCACCGTAATGGTGTAGAAATGAGGAATGCAGAATCCAAAGGAAATGTAGCCGCAATTACTTGGAAGGAGAGTGGGAAACTGTTTAAGAAAAAAATTAGCTATGGTTCAAACCTCGAATTCCTCATTGCTGGCAAACTAGACACGTCGGGACTGACACCTTAATCCGCATGCACACAGGTGCGTGGAAGGCATGTGATAGTTTTACATAATCACACGAGTCTTTTCTGAAAGGACGAGGCACCAAATTTTTTTGACCAGCGAAGATAAGGAACCTGATTTTTTTTAAATTGTTTCAAAAGCATTTTGGTGTTAAGTTAGGGGATCTATTTTCATTTCAAACGATTGCTTTCATAACCACTTGAAGATTGCACAGCAACCACTTCCAAAACTCGCAACCATTTATGACAATCTTAGAAAAATTCACTGAACTTGTTTTTTTTTAAAATTAACATAGAGTGTAAAGTAACACAAGCTAAGGTCAGTATTTTTACAGTTTGTATAACAAAAAAAAAAACACATTTTTTTTGCTTAATTAAATACAATAATGATTCCTTACACACATTTAGTTTTTTCCAAAATATTAGCCTCAAAAGCTCTTGAATATTTGTCAAAAGCACAATGGCATTTGAACACACACACAATATATATATATATATATATTAATGAGAATAAATGGTCCTGTTAAGATTTGTAATACTCATGACAGATATAAAATAACTGTTGATATCAAAGTCAAAAATTAAACTAATCTATCTACTGAAGCTATATTTTGTTTATTTTGAGTGAATTTTACTGTGTATATATATATATATATATATATATATATATATAAACTGCAAAAATAACTCTTGTTCCCTTCCATCAAAAATTAACGTTCCCTTATTACAAGCCATTATTTTCCTCTCCGTCATAAAGTTGATACTTTTGACATCTTTTCCGTAGCAAAATGACATACTAAATAAATAAAACCACAAACAATGTCACATTCAGTGGACACGCTTCCTCGAAGGCTTTTAAACTCTATATTTATTTAAGTTTCTTTAGAAATAAGGTCAACAATAATTTGCACTCAAGGCTGTATTTTTTAATTATTTTTTTTGCTCTCATGTATTTTTTCATAAAGCATATCTAAAGTTTATTAAGCTGACATTTTTGATGGTGAACAATTTAGTATGTGTTCAATTTTACCTTTACTACGAGGGACATTTATCCGAGTAAACCGAGCTTTTTTTTTAGTACCACGTTTTACTTCTCGTTCGGGTTATACGATGTGTACACGCATTTTCGTAGAGGGATATTGGAAAACAGTTTCGGAAAAAAACCTCATCACACCTGATCGAGATTTGATCTCCGATATCCCCGTCATTGGCAGTCTAGTCTACTGCGAGAGTAGCGCCTTAGACCATGCGGCCACCGAAGCGGGTCACTCTTGTTAAAATACAGCTGTACTCGAGTGAAAATTGGTTTGTTCCCAAAAATAGCATCAATATATTTTTTTTTTTGCAAGACGTGTAGTAGGATTCAGGTTATATTAACTTTATAATTTACTTAATCATGTGTCATTTATTAAGGTTGTAATTCTTTTTTAAATCACTATATTAAAAGCAATAAAAAGTAATAAATTATATTTACACTACAATACCATTATTTTATTGGCCGGATATAATATATAAAATATAAGTGTAACACATTACAGCCATACTAAAACTTGAATAGAAACCTCCAAAGTTTTCCATTGCATCACAGATACAGTCCCATTTTCATAAGAAGGACCTTTTAGAAAATATATACTTTTATTTATGTGGTCAAAATTGATAAAATTTTACTATTTTATCAGTTTTATTAGTAAAGGTATTAATAATATCTATCAAAAGTTACAGCTGCAGATCACATGACCTGACGTATGAATACTTAAAAGTAGAGTAACTTCTATAGCTGTTGGGTAAGGTGTGTCTATTGAATATTAGACTGTGCATTAAAATTAATCGCTAGTAGTTTGAAGGTTTTTTCGTGCAATTAATAATTATCAGACCCGCTTCGATGGCCACATGGTCTGAGGCGTCACTTTCACAATATACCGGACTGCCGATGACGGTGAGATCGTGGTTGGGTGTTCTGAGGGTTTTCCTAAATAGTTCCCCACTCTCTCCACGTAAATGTCGATACACTTTCTCTAAATTTCACCTTACTCATCCTTAACACGTTAGCGTAATTAGCACCTAAACGTATAGCTCCAATGGTTAGTAAGACGTGGCGCTAAAAAATAAAATAATTTTAAGATGTTTTACGACAATTAATATCCTGATTTTATGTCTAGCTTCAAACATTGGCTCCTTTTTTTATATATACAAATTAGTGTGGAGTACCAGTTTGTATGCGACGAGATATTGCTTAAAGGAGGTGTTGAGAGGAATTTACAAGAAACGAGATTCTGAAGGGAAAAGAGGAAATAGCAGACAATTTCAAGTTGGGTTGATACACCCTAAAATCAGCACGGGCTTAGGAAGAATTTCATTTCGGGAGGGGAGGGGGGTTCAAACTGGTATTATAAGTGCAAGAGGATGTGAAGAATTAATACTAGTAAACTCTGAGATAAAATAATATGCTTATTTTATATGTGTTTATTCTTGTGACATCTATCTATATTAAGTTTCAAACAGGTAGAACTTTACATCAGGCTATATAGCTATTATTTTTACTCCACGTCATTAAATGGTTCAAATATCAAGGTAACATAAAAACTTATGCTTTAAAAGTCATGTGTAAAATAATCTTTTATATTGAGTCTTAAAGAGGAAAACCAGCTGGTCTTGATACCATTGCAAAGCTCCTTACAACTTCCTCAGGCTCCACAGAAATCTCACGATGCACGCTGAGAAGTTCAAGTACCGTCAAACGATCATTTACTATGGTGTTTATTTCATAAGACTTTTACCACCTAATTGTAGAGAAAGTACGTTCTAGGGTTGTTGTCAGGCGCGGATTCAAGGGGAAGGGGTGTCAGAGGGTCAGTTGACCCCCCCTGTGAAAAATAGAAAATTAATACGATAAACAAAATGAAAGTTCAAATTTTAGAAAGAAAATAGCTGGGTCCACAAGTGCGCTCTATTCATCCACGTTTATTCAATAACCTATATGACTCACGCAAGTGTGGAAAAAATATTAATTTTCATGTACGAATATCGTGCATAGCGAGTAACGAACATTGTTGCGCATAGAGACGGTAGACTACACCACATCAAAGAGGACAAATAATCGCCTGAGAGCAGCTCATCCACGAATACCGACTATAGAGTATGTGTGGACAGCGGGAACGGCGGAACTGTGGGGGACTCTGCCCCCTGTAAATAATTAGCCCCTTCCTGGAATAAATTCCCCCACCTAGATATATTTCAAATCCTCTGATATTATCGAATATGAAGCTAAAAGATGGCCTTACATCAAACTCCAAATAACTACTAGATTAGAGGCATCTAAATGACAGAAAAAGTCGGGGGGGGGGGAGCTCTAAATAGATTCCAAGGTCATTCAACTTTTATAAATGTCTAGGGGAGGACAACTCCAAATATTTTCTAGATGCATGGCAATTTGAAGAATTTTCAGGTGAGGACCACCCCAAATAATTCAATTTTCAAAATTTTGTCGGTGGAAGACCAATTCAAAGATTATCTTCTAGAGGTATCTGACCATAACAAAAAATTAAGGTGAGGATCACTCTAAATAGCTTTGAGGAGCATCCAAATTTCAAAAATGTCTAAGTGAGGAACACTTAAATGGTGGCTTATAATTTATAAAAGAATCTAATTTTTTTAAATGTAGACAAAGACTACTCATAGCTTCTAGAGTGAACCATTATTCAAAAAATTGTTGAAGGAGGGCTTCTCCAAGTAAGTAACTATGTTATTTATAACTATGAACCCCTATGAAAATGATCTGGATCCGCTCTTGATCTTGCTGCCGATACTGGATGTGTAGCTAAAATTGCAAGAAGTTTCCAAATTTGGAAAAAAAAGTCCAGGTTACACTCCACGAGAGATTCAATAGCAGTCGTCAGTCTATCTTTTTCATTCATTCTCACCCACTTTGCTTTCCAGGTGGTGATCTCAACTGAACATGTACTTGTATTAGGAAGCATAGCACAATAGAAGTTAACCATCTCATCTAACTCTAACTCCTCTAAGTCAGTACCTACTATTCGATTAGGGATTAATTTTGTAGAGAACAGATAAGGCTTCTGTGTGTTGAGAATCTCTCCCTGAGATGCTGTGTTATATGGTCCAAGAAAGGAATAAATACAATCCTCCTAAGATATTCTTCACTTGTGGACGCTGGAATGTTGTCACGATGGCACTGCTTGTCAACCACACGAGGAATTCGCATTTCTTCCCCAATTTCACTCAGTATTTACTCAGAGTAAGTAAATATTTTATTGAATTCATCATCTGATTTGGTGTCCATTGTATGAAGGATATTAACTACAATGTTAACATGTTCACATGCAGCGACTAAGTCACAGTCAACTCGTTGTAGGTACTTACAAAGTGGAAGTGTGATAGACAATACCTTTGCTGCAGCATTCAATGCTGTGACTAACTGTCCTTTTACAACTGTAGCTAAAAGCTGGTGCGCTTTCTGAGCGGTTTCTTGATTGAGTGCCCCAACTAACTCTTGTAATGCATGCACAATTGGAAGATACATTTCTTGGAACCTAGCATTTGAGCAATGTTTTTGCACTCATCTGGTCTCACACATGGCGATGAGTGCTGCATGTTTGTAATCAGGCATGTGTTTCTTTATTTGTGCACATAAGATTTCAGAAGTGCTGGGATGAGGATCTGAAATACACACAAACTGATGTGACTGTTCCTATACAGTTTCTAATCGGCGTAACTTTGCAGGCATTAGCTAAAGCCAAATTCAATGAATGGGCACTGCATTGAACATAAAGGGCACGAGGATGTATGTCTCATATATACTTTTGAGCTCCATGGAGGTGACCACTCATGGCAGCAGCGTCATAATACCCCTGACCCTGATTGTCAAGGTTTAAGCCATTTTTTATTTAGACGGAGCAAAATTGTAGTTTCCAGTCCTTTTCCTTTAATATCGGTAACAGGAGTAGATTCTAAAAAGTCTTCTCGAATTACATTATTTTTAGCAGAAAGGTATCGTACACAGAGATACATTTGCTCTCTCCTACTTACATCTGAGGTCTCACCTGCTAGGATGGCGAAATCTCTGGAGGCATTAATATTTTCCACTATCTTTTCTTTAATTATGTCCCCACATATTTCTATCAATTCATTCTGTATGGTTGGAAATGTGTACTGAGCATTATGAACACCACACTCTAGGTGTTTTTTGAGGATATTATCTCCACAATCAACACGGTAGCTTCAAAAATCACGTAAATACTCCATCGTTCTCAGTGGGGTCATTGGTGAGAACATTTCCAGAGTCCACCTTACACATAGTGGCAGTTCTTGTCTACCAGATAAAATTATGGTCTCAACAATTGATTTCAACTTTGATCTGTTCTAATTGGCCTGCCTGGCATGTTCAGAAATCATCTGATGAGAAACCTTAACTAGCTTCCCTTCTGTAACGCGGAGAAAATTTTGCCCATTTCTTGATTATTTTATATGGTAGCCTCGACTTGCATGATCAGAAAACATTTCCTTAGCTTTTTTGTATTTTTTGAAAGGTTTTGTCACCAAACTTCCAAGGTTTTGATGACTTCTTTTTCCAACGGATTGCTTAGAAAATATTACAACAAAACTACAGAAGGCACCATTTTCCTTTTTGGAAAAAAGGAGCCAAGGAAACAATTCCACCCATCTTTGTTGAAAACTTAAATGTCTTGGATCTTTGGGTTCAACAGGAAAAACATAGTCTTTATGAGGGAATCCAAGAAGATCCAAGCAATTTTTCTTTCTGAAGTCGGTCATAGTTATATCCAAATAATCTCCTATGTCATTATCACTCCACATTGACAATGAATCCTCATCATATTTAGGTGAAAAATGTCACTACCTTATATATTTATTATAAGTAATTTGCATATCAAGGGCGGTTTGGAACACCACAAATGCTCATTACCAGACAGAAAAGAACTAGATTTATTTTCAATATAAACATGTGAGAAGTGTTCATTGTTGGCGGGAACACCTTCCTTTTCTTTTTATTCGAAACGAATGGAAAGAGTGATGTTTGTTTAAAAGAACGTTTCATTGTTGTAACTATCTTGAAATGATTGCTCTCTTATGCAGAAAAAAATCAACCAAGTTAATTATTGACATCTGGTTGGAATTTACTACTAGATTCATACTAAATACTCTCACAATGGGCTAAATTATTATTAATATAATTGTTACTAAGTTAATTATTATTATTATTATTATTATATATGATAATGATCATCAGAAATCATAACCAGTTTACTGGACTTGGATATTATAGCAAATATTTGGCTGATTGATGTTAAAATATATTTTTTTAAACGTTTTAAAAATAAATGAGATTCGGATTACAAATATTTTAGTACAAAACCCAAATAAAGTCCAAAACTATATTGTACTTACCAATAGGTATATTGTCAGAAATATTTGCACACATACATAACTCAAGTCATATCACAAAATTAATTATAAAACAAAATCACTTTAATTGTGTAGTTCTTTCAAATTAATAATCAAAACACCTCCTTTCAATGAAGATGAAAAATAACTGCCAGTGTGTCACAAACCAGTAGAGGGGTATAAAAGCAAAGCAAGGTGACGTTGAACGGGAGGGAGGGGGAGAAAGTAAAATAGCCTGACTAAAGGGGAAATTAACTTTTAAAGTAAATAAATTTGTTTAGTGGCTAGTGAGTGAAACTTTAATAACTGGCCGCACTTAATATAGAAAACACTAATCTTTTAAACATTTAAATAACAGGTCTGCCTATTTATTGCAAACATCTTAGTGTAAAAAAGGTGCTAGACTACAGAATTAATATTACTTTAATTGTTAGTTAATGCAAAATAAATGGTTCATTGATATATGTGCAATTGTGCATGCTGACATCTTTAAACACACAATTACTGGAAACACAAAAATCTTCTAGAAATTTCGGGGGAAGGGGGTTAAATCCCCTAAACCCCCTCCCTAAGCACATGCATTAAAATTCCACTCCACCCGTAAATGCTTTCTTTCTCTCTATATGGACTATCACTCGAAGATTAATAAAATGCTCGTTACTCACATCACTAATTTTTTTAATCAAAAAATGTCTCTCTTTCATTTAAGCTCACGCCATTTCATCATTTTGTCATCAATCTTCTGATTGGCTTGCTGCAGCTCTCCATATCTGCCTATATCTGTACAAGTTTTTTTTTTCCGCATCTTTATAAATATTTTTCCGCTATCTCATTCATGTATTCCATCCTTGGTCTTCCTCTTGCGCTCTTCCCTTCAATATATCTTCTTTTACCTCATCAAACTCTCATGTGAGTATGTGGCCTTCTTTTCGTAAACATTTCAAATCTTCCACTCTTCTTTTCTTTCTTAGTTATCTGTGTTCAGGGGCGTTGCACGAAATATATTTTGGGGCGGAGTGAACCAATTTTTCCCAACTCTAAGCATTTTGAAATTAGAAAAATTCCCAAGTAGCAAAGGTGAGTACAAGAAGGCAATTTGAGAACGTAGGGGGGGAGGCAGGAGGGGAACTCCCAATTTATTTTTAATTTGGGGTGATAATCAACCTTGAACCGAGCTTTTAGGTAACTGTATTTTTAATTTATTTATTTATTATTTCAAGGTCGTAGCCAAACTAATAATTTCAGGGGGGGTTTGGTGGAAGGCTAGGAAATATATTAATACTAAACACCTCTAGAAGCTATCTGAAGTGTTCTTTTTGGCAGCATACACCATAAGTGCCGACGGCTTGGAAAATTCTAAATATTAAACACCTCTAGAAGCTATCAGAAGTGTCTTTTTATGGCACCATAACCCCCCTAACTTCCGAAGGATAGGAAAATTTCTAGATATGAAACACCTCTAGAAGCTATCCGAAGTGTTTTTCATGGCAATATACCTTAACTAACGAAGGCTAGAAAAAATTCTAAATATTAAACATCTCTAAGTGCTCTTTGAAGTGCTTTTTATGGTGGCATAGCCCCCTAATTTATACTTGTATCTTAATTTTTATATTGTTTGAACCATAAATAAAGCTGTGGTTTGAGCCCCAAACCCCCTCCTATCCTCCTAGCGACAGACTTGTTTATTTGTTCATACTGGATTTTTAAAGCTACAAGGCTTTTTCATTGCAACTTGAATTATTATTTATTTCATTTTACCTGCATCTGAGCTAAATATCCAATTGAATTTAAATATATTTATTTAGATTTGCAGATATTATTCAGATCGTGATATTTTAGATTAAAAAATTACAGCGGTGTCCAACATTTTGTAGTTTATTACCACAACTTTTCTCTCTGCGGCCATCGCGACCCTTTGATAACTTAAAAGTGTTCAAATCCTAGTTTTTAAGTTTTTTCCCTGTGTATTACTACCAGCCCAGACTATTACAGTTAACTACAACAGTGAGATAGGTAAAATCAGAGGAAATGTACCTTATTTGCTTGGAGGGATATTAGGATAAACTACTCCTGGAGCGTATTAAAATCCTTACTTCACCTTCACAAAAAAAAAAGAGCGTGACATTAAACCCGCATGTCCACTAATGTTTTTTTAATTATTAAAAATCGACTTATAATAATGATTATATGCGACTAATATGTAGTAAAATATAATCAACAAGCCCGGGGTTGGGGGATGATTTTATATTATGCTATCAGCATTACAAGGCTGCCACAGTAAACAAGTCAGCAAGAAGCTATCAGAAATCAGATGGAATAGCCAAAATGAACCCAAGCAGTAACTAGGTCGTTTTTAGCACTTTAACAACTTACTTTTCTATTAGAATTTCACATCTTCCTATATAATAAAAATCCTTGAAAAAGTAAATATAAAGCTATAACCTCTATATTGTGACCCCACCCAAAACACGCTGCGACCCCCAGGTTGGAAATCGCTGCTTTATTACAACACACTTCGAAGCAATATTTAACTAGTTAGCTCCTGAGATGTAGAACTCGCTCGTCACTTTATCAAAAAATTAGCAATTTGGACATGTTTATTTAAAAACATTTTCAACTGTAAAATAAATCAATAAAAAATTGAATGTATCAATATTTCTACAGTATTTTGATACCTGTCTACCAATGTCCTGTTTCATAACCTCATGGAAGTTGCCATAAAATGTTAAGACTTGTAGTTCAATAAACTATTCAAAACATACTGTAATTTAGTGCGTGAGGGTGACATTTTATTAAATAACTTCTGGCAAATTTGAAATCAGCACTCTAAACAACATGGTTTATAAGAAATTTCATGCAAGTCGAACACTAAATAACGAGTTTAAAAATGTATCCTAAATTTGAAAATGTTAAAGGGTTAAAAAAACTAATTTGTTGTTTAATGTAGTCTACTTAATCAAATGAAAAATTATAAATGTTGCAACAATGTAACACAGCCCTATTACTCCTATTCCTTCATTGTTGCTTTGAGCCTATTTAAATTGCTTTCATGAAAGCCTATTTTAATAAACAATGAAATAAGATTCATCAGTTCAATTCAAACTAGTATGGATACTTGCTAAAAAATTAGTGTGTATTTCAGAAGTCAAACATTAACACTAACCTCAATGTCCTTATTTCATAACTCAGAGCTTTCGATAAGAAAAAAAAAATGTTGCGTAACGTTCACTGCATTTATGTCTTCAACATTTAATAAAGCCCTAATTAAGGCATTGGCTGTACAACATATGATAATTTAAATCATAAAACTGCGACAGTCTAGCTGCCACGAAAGTCACAACTAAAAACACTAAACCATAAAAAAACATTGGTGAAATGCTGCCACTTCAAGCATTGCTGGCTGAGTGAAATTTTGCTACTGGGCAGCTCATGTTTCCTTATTATTCGTTTCCATACCGCATTCGGCTTACACTCACCGGCCGTTGTCTCTGCCTACTGACGACGGCGCTACTAGGCTACTTGATTAACTAAGCTTTCTACAATATACTAAACAAGGAATCTCCTTTAAATGTTTGACGATTTTTGAAGGTTTTTTTAGAGTAGAGATCAACAGTTGGGAAATTTTAAATTTGTCTGTACAAGTCTGTGGTTAGGTACTTTCATAATAGAACGTAATAGCGTATAGAATAAGCATAGAGTTTCCCAACTCCAGATCTCAAATCTCACAAAATTCCCAACTTTCAAGCTTTTAACCAAATTGGAGGGTGACACCCCCTCAACCCACCCGCCCCCGGCGTGACGCCCCAATCTGTTTTGGATAGTCTCTCTCTATTCATGATATTTTCTACTTTCTTCTTTAAAAATACATTTCAATTTTTTTTTTCAATTCTGTCAATAGTCCATATTGTACTTACATATAAGGCAACGCTCTATACATTTTCCTGGAATAAGCTTTTTTATTTCTAGACTTGCTATTAAATTAAATAATTTTGTTTTTATTATTACTTTAGAAATCATGGCCGTAGTACCTCCTTGGATCAGTTTCCTCTCCCCCAGTCTGTATCCTCCTTTGATCAGTTTCCTTTCCCCCATTTGTATTCTCTTTGGATCAGTTTCCTCTCCCCCAGTCTGTATCCTCTTTGATCAGTTTCCTTCCCCCAGTTTGTATTCTCTTTGGATCAGTTTCCTCTCCCCCAGTCTGTATCCTCCTTTGATCAGTTTCCTTTCCCCCAGTTTGTATTCTCCTTGGATCAGTTTCCTCTCCCCCAGTCTGTATCCTCCTTAGATCAGTTTCCTCTCCCCCAGTCTGTATCCTCCTTGGATCAGTTTCCTCTCCCCAGTCTGTATCCTCCTTTGATCAGTTCCTTTCCCCCATCTGTATCCTCTTTGGATCAGTTTCCTCTCCCCCAGTCTGTATCCTCCTTAGATCAGTTTCCTTCCCCCAGTCTGTATCCTCCTTGGATCAGTTTCCTCTCCCTCAGTCTCTATCCTCCTTGGATCAGTTTCCTCTCCAATTCTATATCCTCCCGGACTAGCTGCTATGTGATAGCGGGTAAAAGTTAAGGCTGCCCCGTCGATGTAAAAAAATAAACCCCTCGGTATTCTGTTCCCAAGGTAGAAAAAAAAAAGAGTGGGCTGCTAATGACGCAATCAATCACCCGTGCTCTCGAGTAAGCTCGCGAAACTTACCGCATCAAGAGCAGCAGTCTGTCAGTCTGACATTGTCTGCGCAACAACCACGATCATCACCTTGGTTTGGTTGGGGGTTTGGGGTGTTGCATTCACTCTCTCTAAACAAAGGGTTTCATTAGTATAAAGAAGGCTTATTACGGATAAGCTTCCGTTACGAATTTCTTTTTAGTTGATATATTATCTGAAAAGGCTTTGTTTTATTTAGCACTGCGTTTTGCTAAATGCTCAGGTTATACGCATAGGTACTAATCACGCTAAGGTGTTAAGGATGAGGAAGGACGAAGTAATGCCAGGATTCACGTAACTAAACGTAACAACTCAAGGAAAACACAGACAATAATGTGGACTGTTTGAAAGCAAATATTTCATTAAAATGAAACCAGGTCCTTTACAGTTGATTAATTAGGCTACAAATACTTAAAATAGAATTTTACTGAATCTACAAAATAATGTGTAACAAGAGGCTACGGCGTCTTAGAGTTCGCGAAACTGGAGGGGGGGGGGGGGGGAATGTACAGAAGAATACATCTGCATATCATAAACAAACAAATGAAGTACTAAATAGCAGGGCTGATGTTGCTCGCAATATGATTGGTTGGCTAGAACGTGTGGTACTCTCCACTTATCGTTCACGTAACGTGAAAGTTCTTCCCTGGACAACTCTTAAATCAAGTGAACGTTAAGTAAACTGCATTGTGATATATTAAATCCGGAAGAGGAGGGACACCCAGCGGGGCAGGGTACCGGGGGCGTAAAATACCCGGGGCGGACCAACTAGTAGGATAAAATTAGAAGATAGGGAAATAGGGACACTTAGATTAGGAGCTATAGTCAACCATAAATTAAGTAATATGAATGTAAATGGGATAAACTAGCAAATTAGCGGAGGTAGAGAAACAATGTAACATAGGTCCTGAGTTAGAGTCTAGGCCTCATGATAAAAAGTAAGGATAAAATAAATAACGGTATCCTTATGGCTTCCATTTAAAAACACGAGAAGAACCTTTACGTTACGTTAAAGTTAAATGAACGTTAAGTTGGTCGTAATCCCGGCATTAAAGGAAGTTTACCTGCGTTTATGTGGAGGGAAAGTGGGAAACCATTTAGGGCAAACCACCCTCACTACTTCCGACCGGGATTTGAACCCCGATATCCATGTTATTGGCAGTACAATCTATTGCGAGAGTGATGCTTTCCAAACCATTTGGCCACCGAAGCATTTAGGTTGGTTTTTTTCAGAGACTGACGTTGCGTGTAGGGGATTATTTTAACTTTAACTTTTTTTCGACAGTTTGAAATTTTCTTGAAAGTTTAGTAGTAGAGAATCCTACTATAAGACGTTTCTCACAGAAATGCTTTATTTGGTTCGTTTTTTAGAACCCATCGATGTTGCACTCTTTGGAAAAGTTTATTTCCCCCCCCCCTCGCTTATACATTTTAACTCAAACGTTAATGGTAAAAATCAACCACACCCCTTATTTTCATGATTAATTATACTTTTGGATGCAAGTAGACGGTGGGGTTTTAGGGTTCAACCTCGCTTAATATGATTAATAATGGGGGGGGGGAATGTTTCACCCTCAAAACATCCCCCGTTTTACAGTAATAAGGTAGAACACTTTTTAGAAAAAACAGAACATATTTTTATCTGTGAACATTGATAACATTTTACTTTATTATTAGTGATATCTTACAAGTATTGATAATATCTATCAAACATAGCAGAGGTAGATCACATCACAGCGATTGAATACGTGAAAGTAAATTTAGTATTTTTTTTTCTAACTATCAGGTTTACAATTTCAACAGTCGTTAAAATATATCTGAAAGTCAATAGAATTTGCGCAAGCTAAACTTCCAAAACTTAAACAGTTAGCTAAATACACAAACAAACTTAATACAGAAGACGACGCAAGTTTGTTCGGCAAACTAATTTTCCTCTTCTATAGATTTAAGTGGGAACTTACCCACACAGTTGGGAACGTGGAAAAAGGCGTGAATAACGTCAGGTCTGTTTTATGCGTGACGCGTTGGTCTTGGTTTTGAATCCCGGCTGGATATACTGAGGGTTTTTTTTTTTCGAAATTATTTCTAACTCTCTCTCTTCACGCATATACAAGTACATTTACTCTAAAACTCTATCTTCCTCATCTCGTATCAGATTAATGTAGAAATGCGGATATCCGAGACGGATGGTAAAACATGGTGCATAAAAAAAATCCCAGTATCTTCTCATTCAAAAGTCCAAAATTCAAATAATAGACCTACTCAACTATTGATAGACAAAAAAAATTCTATGAGTGCAATGATTTACTAATTTACTAATCTAATTAAAATATTCCGGCAGGTTTGGTATAAGGGTTTGAATCCCTGACGCTGACCCAGGGGATGGGTGGGGGGATATATATATATTTTTTTTTTATTTAGCACCGCGTCTTACTACCCGTTCGGGTTATACGCTTTAAGTACTAATTACTCTAATGGATTAGGAATTGGGAGGGTTGAATTTAGAGGAAGTGAACCCGCATTTGCGTAGAGGGAGAGTGGAAAACCATTTAGGAAAAACCACCCCCAGTTCACCCGACCGAGATTCGAACCTCGATCTCCCCGTCCTCGGCGGTCGAGCTCAACACGACTAGCGCGTTTGCCAACTACGCCACCAAGGCGGGTATGGGGGGGGATATAGCGATACTTGATTTGATTCTAATTACTGTATTCGCTTCCTTCAGGGAATCTTTTCCCAGGTGATTAAGAATAAGAGCTTCTATTAGTTTTTAAAATCCACTTGCTTTTTATATAGAGCTTGTTCATAATAATAAACCATGGAGTGAGGATGTCTAAAAAAATTAATAGATGGCATACTTCAGTATAAGGGCCTTGACTCCCTCACTTCATGGACACTCACGAGTACGGACATATTCCCGTTGACACCATTGCCCAGATAGCGGACGCTTGCTTCCCATCAACGGACGGCAAGACGCCACTGTCCGGGCAGCTTTCACTCACTTGTGTACCGGTGTCACTTTCATCAATTTGTTTTCAAACGCGGCTCGCTGCGTATTTCTGAGGGTTTTTTAACACCACGTCTTACTACCCGTACGGATTATAACATTATCTAAAACATAATCTTTAGATATAATAAGCTAAAAACTGTGAAATTGAGAAAAAAATAGCCACACGTCAATAGTCTTATTAATAATGTATGTGTTGAAATATTTTATAATTTTCCCATACTACCAGCCTTTGAAGAAAGTTAAAATATCTCAAAGACCCACCTTTTATACATCTATTAAGGGAATTTTTCTTTCTAAATAACTCTTATTATTACCTCGAATAAAACAAATAACTCCTGTGAGTGAAACATTAAAAATAAATGGTACGGTGCACACCACAGACTTTCTCCTGCATTTATGATAAAATTTACATTTACTAAAAACTCGTAAGATTTTTGAAACGAAATAATAGGTCTATAAATTATTGTAGAAACACTACACCAAAGATCATAAATGAAATATTATACACTGTTACTTACTCTATGGAATTAGAAACTAGGAACTACTTTTACAGAAACATTGAGGAAGAGAAACCGCTTTATCTACCAAAGATCATAAGAATCATATTAATTTTCAAACACCTGAAATAAAACATATATAATTTACATTTGCTTATAGCTCAGAGATCATTGGTTTTATCAAAATATATTCCAAATAAAATATTTTTATCTTTAATAGTACTAAAACTTTACAGTGATAGGTTATTTCGCATCTCAAATAGTTGCGGAGAAATGTTGAAAATTTGGAAAATTTCCCTTAGGTAAATTACACTCAAAGTCATTTTCATGATAAAATGGAAATCTTCATCTTGTTTATAGTGAATAATAAATAGTGTCTAGAAAATGGAATCAAAATAATTAATGCGAATTTCTAAAAATTCAATTTTTTCTCTTTCTGCCCTTCAGTAAACAACCCTTAAATTTAGGATTAGGTATCTAATTCCATAACTTTCTTGTGGGGACCTTATGAAAACCCCAGATACCAAGATTTAGCCCAATCGGTAAAACAGTTTCGACTATAGCCCGAGTGCGAAAACCACATTTGGTTTCAGGGGTCATGAAAGGTCGTATATTTATCAAAATCTTGAGTTCAATTTTTTAACGATCATACAATACAATATTTTCCCTCCAAGCTGTCGATATAAATTAAAAATGGGAATATCTAAAGGTTTTGCAAAGCTTTAATTTCAATTTTCTGGGAGGAATTTGGTTAATGTAGCCAACGAAACTTTATTTTCAGCTTTGTTTAATCAATTAACTACCTAGCCTTTATGTATAGTATATTTATATTCTTTAAACGTTTGGACACCCAAATATCTATCGCATGCATGTGTAAAAATGTTAAAAATTATATTTCTTAAATAAATTTGATACAAATCCGTAGAAATCGTTGTAATTTACTATTTCACCAGTTCTAAACCCTTTTTGCTATATATTAAAAAATATTATATTATAATAATAGGTTTGTGAAGTATTACTAAAGGCAACTAATTGGTTTGAACATAAAATATAAACTTAAGCGCAATTTTCTCTTATTTAATATTTATTTTCGGTGTTTTATATGCACTTCGTGCAAGTTTTGTTTTGTACATGATTGCACGTCCCACCCCTAAAAACCAGACAGCACCGCAATTACGTGGGATAATTGTCCTGGTTGTTAGCCTTCGGTAAACATTCGCTTTGAGTATTCGTAACGTAATTTTTTCCAAGCGTATGTCAATAGAGTTTGTCGGCTAGATATTCCTGCTCTCCTACAGACACTGCCGGATATGCAACAGTTTTTTTTCTAGGTTGGGACACCGTGTATGTGCGGTTACTTCGCCCCAATGAGATGATGATGATTATGAATATGGATTGCCAAGAGAAGTCTTAAACCTAATTTAAGCCTAATTATACAGACCATGGCTACCGTAGAAACATTTTTTTAGCACCGTATCTTGCCATCCGTTTGGGTTATACGCTTATGTAATGTACTAATTACATTAATGGTTTTAGGGATCAAGGAGATTATATTTAGAGGAAGTGTACCCGAATTTGCTTGGAGGTAGAGTGGAAAACTATATTTTTTTTTTAGAAAAATCACTCTCAGTACACCCTACCGAGATTTGAATCTCGATCTTCCCCTTATAGGCAGTCTAGTCTACTGCGAGAGTAGTGCGTTAGACCATGCGGCCACCGAAGCAGGTCATAGGAACAGTTCGCCTTCGAGAAAAATACCTACTGTACCTCATGGAATCGGACCCGGGACCTCTAGATTAGTTGCCAGCCGTCGTATTTATCCGTTAAAGACAAGAGGCCAGACCATCCTTGTCACTGTCAGACAATATGTAGGGAATACTCTAGTTTAATTCCAAGAAAGGCTTCAAAATAGTTTATTTTATTCATACTGTTTATACAACCCATGCAGGTGGTCGAATAGTTAAAAGAATTAGACTCGCCTTGGACAAAGTCAAAGTGTCGTCCTAATCCCGACCCATTTATGTGGAGGGTATTTTGTTTCACCGATTCTCAACTGTTCGTGGTCATACGCATACACATTAATTTCGCTAATCGAGTTGGGATAAGGTAGAATTTAGCATAAATAAATTAAATGAGCTTTACATTTAGACCATGTATCCACTGGTACAGGTAAAGGGGAAGGATGTTCTACATGTGGCTTAACACAGCCGTTTTACCCTACTCTCTCTCTCTCTCTCTCTCTCTCTCTCCATGCACAAATAAATTATAATTATATAAAAATATTATATTATCTGAATAAGTAAGGTAGGTATGCCAAATAAGGCCATGTTAAGGATTGATTCGTTGATGATTGGTTGTTGCTGGATTTACCTTTTTCTAATCAAACATAGGCCTACTTGCAAATAGATTTTGGTGGAAAATTTGTGTATTTATTTATGATAAATTTTCTTTCAAATCTCGAATCTTTAAAAAAATACATGTTTAGTTAAAGTGAAAATGAATTTAACTAATTTGATTAAAGTGCAAATACTAAAAAGTAATTTAAAAAACTGCTTCTCTGGCTGCATGGTATCGGGCGTTACTCTCGCAATAGATTGGACTGCCTATGCCGTGGGGATCGGTATTTGAGCCCGATTGAATGTAATGAGGGTTGTTTTTTCTTAATGGCTTTTCCACTCTCCTTGCACACAAATGAGGGTACAATTCCACTAAATTCAAACTTATTCATCCCTACCCTATTATAGTAACTAGTACAAATATGTATAACACGAACGGGTAGTAAGACGTGTTGCTTAAAAAATTAAAAATATTGTTTGAGGCTGGTACCCCTACCAAATTTTAATTTGTCAAGTATATTACGTCATAAACAACAAAGATGACACTTTAAAAAGAATTAACTTTATTGGTACAATTTTTTGTACTTTTTTGTGATTTTATCACTCTAACAACTACACAAATCTATATAGTTCCTTTTAAAATTGCTTGAAATTGTTATTTGGAGTCAAGGTCTTCATAATTATTCTATTCGAGATGATTTTTTGAGCTCCTTACGAATTTCAAATTTATTGATTCAAGTTTCATTAGGATAAAAAAAAAATATGTCATACATATACATGTCGCAACACTACCCCTGGGTGATCGTTCTGTCAGGATTCGGATCCCACGTTGAACTGTAGATCCTCCATTTCATCTCATAATCACACATTAGCGTAAGTGCGTATAACCCTAACGGGAATTAAGACGCGGTGCTAATAATAATAATAATAATAATAATAATAATAATAATAATAATAATAATAATAATAATAATAGTAATAATAATAATAATAGTAATAATAATAAAATAGTGATAATAATATACCTAATTATATTGGGACTGAACACCAATAAGCAATATTAGAGTTCTATGACAAATTACAATAAAATATTTTGAAAAAGTAAAAAACCAAGATTATTTTGTCAAATCTCTAATAAAGTTAAGGATTGTATAGATTCGTGGATTCCATCCCTAATACGTGTATATAATATATATATATATATATATATATATATATTATATGTATACTATATTATAATCACAATTTTTGTCCAAAGAGGTATGAGAATACTGGAGAGTGGAAAAGATCAAATAATTAAGAGTTACATATCCTGTACTCATTGCAAGACATTGTTAGGCTAACCAAGTTTCGTGGATTACAGTGGGCAGGACAGACAGCGTGAATGGGATATTCTAGAACCGTGTTCAAGGTATTGACTGGCAAACCTATTGGAAAGAGACCATTGGGAAGACCTAGACCCAGATGGGAGGATAGCCTTAGAATGGACCTGAAAGAGATAGGGTGTAATGAGGTGGACTGGATAGAACTAGTTAAATATAGGGATAGGGTGTAATGATGTGGACTGGATAGAACTAGCTCCAGATAGGGATAGGGTGTTAATGAGGTGGACTGGATAGAACTAGCTCCAGATAGGGATAGGGTGTAATGAGGTTGACTGCATATAACTACTCAATATAGAAATAGGGTGTAATTAGGTTGACTGTATATAACTAGCTCAAGATAGGTATAGGGTGTAATGAGGGGAACTGGATAGAGCTAGCTCAGGATAGGGATAAGGTGTAATGAGGTGGACAGGATAGAACTAGCTCAAGATAGAGATAGGAAGCGTACGTTTGTAGGTGCGGCAAAGAGCTTTCGAATTCCTAATGCCATAGAGTAAGTAAGTAATTATCACAATTTATACATAGTACATCAACACACACTGACAGTTTTACACTCTCCGCACCAGCCCCAAGGGTTCTTATGGGTAAGAGGTCCGTGGATGTAGACTTTCAAACCTAATGCGTTTTACTTACCCTAAACTACCCTCCCCTTTTCTACCTCTTAGAGTATGACATAAACAGCTCGTTTGCTAAACACAAGAAGAAACTTTAGCGCTAGGATTTGGTATGTAATATTAATTAAGTTTATCGCCCTAAGTTTTAGGTAACTGTAAGATAATGATCATAATAATAATAATTCCACTTTGAATTTTTCTCTAAAATTTACATCTTTGCTTAATTAAATAGAATACATGCTACGTGAATTCAAATGACTTATTTAACCCACTTTAATTGTGAGAAAAAGGAAAGCTATATTGAACCAAACTTCATAGCTTTTTCTACAGCTAGAGGAGAAAAGGTAGATTCGCGTTAAAGGAAACCATTTAATCCTTGAAAGATCAATTAATTTGGAAACCTACTAAGAAAGTTAATGGCCCATGTAAAATGTATTTATTGTATCATAAACAAGAATTTTTCAGATATATTTAAAGTATATTTAAATTTTAACATAGTTCCAGTTTCGTGGTCTCTATAGCTTGACGAAAATTCTATTAATAATTTTAAATTGTTTTTCATTTTAAAAAATGTGTTCAGATAATTCACGATTATTGCTGTTATTGACAATCTATTCGCTCTGGGTCAATGAAGTTTCATCTGTTTCCGGTGAGTTTATTTTTTTAAATTCTAAAATCAATAAATAAATAATCCTCGTTTAATTTTGATTCGAAAAGTAAAATTTCGCTCACCGTCTCAATTGTCTTCACAAACAGTATTTTCGATTTGTTAAAATTCTTGACAACTCTTTCCCAACGAAATAAGCTATTCAAAACAGGTTTTTATTTCCAGACTTATTGATTAAGAAGGAAGATTCATTCAACAAGATTTTAGAAGATTATATTGAAAATACTATAAGATCACCTGACACATGGTTTGAGAAAACAGAAGTTCGACGCACACCAAGTTTGGAAAATAATCCTGGAAACATTTCTACCCATATCACTAACGTCACCCCTAACGTCCGACAAGCTTCGCTCTTTGGTCCGATCCTTCCACACAAAGACGGCAGACTTTCAAACAGATCAGAAGGAAGTGCGATTGGGAAGCGTCAGGCTTATACTCAAGAAGGTGACACCTCAAAAGTGGCAGGGTCCTCCGTCGCGAATGGGTCATCGTCATACGAACACGGCTCGACTTCCGAGTCGGACGAGCCAAAGAAGTCGTATCCTTCCAAACGACAGAAGAGAGGTCTTGGTTTATTACTTGGGTTGGGCGCCATGATGCTTCATTACCATCATAATTCACATCACCATCATCATCATCCTCATTATCCCTATAACCATTTAGATCGAATGGTGCAAGTCCCTGTGACTCCTCCTGTACTCATGACCGCTCCTGTTTACCCCGCTGCTGTCTACCCGCCTCCTGTCTATCCTCCTCCTGTTAACCCGAGCCCAGAACAAGGCCGGAGAAAAGTACCTCCGTCTAGTACGGATCAGCTACGAGTAGTTCTCCCTCCTGGATACGTTGAGGAGCCTTGCTGCCTCACTAATAACTAGAGTCAATTCGCCATTTGAGGGGGTGGTAACTGACAGCTAGCATGAGATCTAAAAAACTGTTAAAAGAAAAACTTCATTAAAAACAAATGGTTTGTTGTTAAAACTTTGACTGCCAAAAGCGACAGTAAATCAATATATGGTCTCGCAGATCAGATGGTTTCGTAAATGGATACATGAGAGTCGGTTTGGTAACTTTTGCTAGCTGTCACCGACACTCCTACCGTAGATGAGTTGTAGCTAGACTCTAGAAAGGGGTGGGCGTAGGGAAACTTTTGCAATCGGAGGGCCGTATGTCAATTCACGGATTCCTCATGAGGCTACACATTTTATGTAGAGTAAATTTTGCCAAAATAGGACAGAGAGCCAGCCATGGTGTTTGGCATTGAAGTTAACTTTATTAAAGTGGGAGTGTAGTAAACGCGAGCAAAGGGCAGTGTTTTTACAGTTTTTACAGTTTTTATATCAACACTTTTTTGACCAAAATAAATAAAATATTGCTCCAATAGAAACATAGTTTAATTTTCTTCACATGTTGATATCAACAGTTAATGAATATCTGTTATGAGCATATTGGCATTAGATGAGAAACTTTTTAAATGAAGGGAAAAAGTTGTCATTGATTTCCAGAGACCCTTGACAGATACTCAACAACTGTTGATATCACCAAGTGAAGAAAATTAAACTCTATATTTCTATTGGAGAAATATTTGATTTATTTCGATCAATTTTTTTATATATAAAAAATTGCAAAAGTTTTGCCTTTAACTCGCGTTCCCTAAACTCCCAACTTAAAGTTTGGATATGGGCGTCACAAGGATACGCACATACACGAATTTGTTTGTTAATAATTTAATAAACACACTCACATACACGAGAATCACTTGTTTAGCACTGTTTGTTTGTTCAAAGCCGATAATAGTATAACCGCAACCGGCGACCAATGGTTTTGGATCCAACAACGACACGAGGCTTATGTAGATCCGCTCACGAGCCAAGAGGATAACAAACTTGTCGAAACAACAGTAAAAAGGCGCGCACACATAAAAGAACCGCCAAAACACAATGTTTTGATGCAAACACACGAAACAATTCAAAATACACACACTATAACTATATACAAGCCCTAAATACATACAGGGTGGCCATAAAGTTCAGACACATGGGCAAAGGCAAAAAAGCACACCAAACAAAGTTGGATAACACATTGAAAATGTAATGCAATGTAATTTAATGTCCTAACATTATTTTTATGTATCTTTATGTTTTTATATATTAAAAACACGTATAAGTTCGTATATTTATGTGTCTGTGTATTTCCCTGTGTGTCCAGACTTTGTGGCCATCCTGTAGATAGATAGATAGATAAATAGATAGATATATAAATTGATGGTTAAATTTAGAATAGTTGTCCGATACTTACGCTCAGTCGGTAGCGTGTCTGTCTTCTGATTTAAGGGCCCCGGGCTCGATTCCTGATATGGTCGATTAATTTATCACGGTTTAATTGTGGGCTTACCCTTTCACAGTGGTGAATTAACGGCAGGGGGCTGGATGTTGTATCTGTTCTAGATTTAAGTTATTTTTATAAGTCGAGTGCTGATAGTCAGTTCAGAAATTGCACGTTAAATACCCCAAATAATTGAAAGTGAAAAAATAAAACGATAACATTTGTTATTTTTTTACGTTAAGCTTTATAAATAAC
Organism: Timema podura; assembly: GCA_033556935.1. Taxonomy (NCBI): domain Eukaryota; kingdom Metazoa; phylum Arthropoda; class Insecta; order Phasmatodea; family Timematidae; genus Timema; species Timema podura. Next base: position 24,455,530 of record JAVRXN010000004.1, read on the forward strand.
GATTTTTTTAAAAAAATCAACTATTCTAAATACACACCATTTGATAAAAGTATAATTTATAAACAATACAAAAAATTCATCATCATCATCATCATGAACATCTTCCAGACACTGGCTGGGTCTGTTCGGAACATAAACCTCTCCACCGCCTCCTTTCCTCCCACCATTTCTCTCCCTCCACCTTGTCCCAGTCTTCTTCTCTTTCCTCCACAATCCTCCTTACTCCCTTTAGCCATCTATCAGATACAAATAATTAATTGACAAAAATACTCAAAAACCCCGCAGATTCTCTATCCCTGAATTAGATAAATAAAGAGTAGCTTTTAAGAAATGTGTAGTTTTTTTTTTTTTCTAAAACGTTCCTCTAACCTCTATTAAACGTTCTTTTAATTCGAGGTATTTAAAGCGGGCTTTATGAATCAACTGATTATATCAGCGCATTAATTACAAACTAGTGTCGCTACCCCCGATCCATGGGCCTGACGTGTCAGGATGGGTCTGGTGGAATGGATAGTTAGTGGCAAATAATTGTAGGGTTCGTTTAATTGGTTTATTGAAACAGATTATTATTATTATTAGCACCGCGTCCTACTAACTGTTCGGGCTATACGCAATTACGCTAATGTGTAATTTAGGGTGATTGTGAGATGAAATGGAGGACCTACACTTTAACGTGGGATCCGAACCGCGGTGGAGGCCTGGCATTCCTCACATTCACAAGTTGTGATTAATACACATCTTGTCAGAGGTGAAGGAAGGGTTTGGTGACCGGATAAATCTGTGCCGGGACCGAGGATTCAACCCAGGACCCCCAGCATCTAAGTCCGACACCTTACCCCTAGACCGCCAGGTTACCGACTTGAAACAGATTAATTACGATACTGGTGTATAATGTGATGTAGTATTTAAGGCTAATTGAAAGAGTTTGGGAAAATGTCCTCGTTCTGTCAATGTCCCTATCTTCGGTGCTATAACCCTAGCTGGTGTCGAACACCCGACGATCCGGTGCTGTGTTGTTATCTAGCTCTTGACTACTAGGATGGGTTGGGGAGTCCTCCATCATACAGGACAGTGACAAGCTGTCAAATATTCTCCCCGAAGATTGGTTAAACTTGGTGGTTGAGTATGTAGAGCACTTTGGAATAACCCCCTTGTCGACTGGCATCATTCCCTGGCCCCTCCCTCGCCTCAAAGGTTCTAAAAACTCGCTATTATATACCAAAAATGAGAATGAGAGATGCTTCCCCTAAGTCAGGGGCCTACTGGTTTTGACAATGATCTGCGTTATGCTACTTGGCAAAACAAATTATGTATTTTAAAACATGACTTAATAAGAACATGCGACTGCTAAGTCAAGAGAGATAACTGTGTGAGTTAATAGGCTTACGTAACTCTTACAGGCTCTAGTTTACCTAAGGCAGCAAACTATGACCCTAGATTAATTCTTTAATAGAAACAGCAACAAGTCCCCCAGCCTTCACCTCATCATTGTGGAAGGGGAATTCCCATTTTAACTGAATGATCATTTGTTTCGGCATGCCTGCAATATAACTCGGTACCTTTAGTTCATTTAACTGCCACTTGTTACTGTATACAAGTTGGAAAAGGTTAATTAATCATCGATACGATGACAGTCGGTAGTGCATTTGTCTTCTGAGTTAAGGGTCCCGTGTTTAATTCCTGGCATGTCTGAACGAGAAATGTATCCTTGCTTAAATTGGGGCGTTCTCTTTCACAGTGATGAGTTGACGCTCTGGGGGCTAGGTGTTGTGTCTGTTTCTAGATTTAAGCCTGTTTTTAAGTCGTATACTGATACAAGCATTTGGTTTAGAAAGTGCACGCTAAACACAATGATTAAAAAAAAAGATTTTTATCCACTAGTACACACCTACAAGCAATAAAGCTTTCTCAACTACCTGCTTACTAACCGCTTCGGTGTCCGCATGGTCTAACGCTAGACCACGCGACCATCAAAGCAGGTTTGACGATATTGTTATTGGTTATACATAAAGTTATAAATAAAAAATGACACTATTAGACGACTTTATTTATTGATTAATACAAATAAAATTATGGTTACAATTTTACTACCTTTTCCCTTTCGACATCGCTTTAATATTGTTCGTTAAACTTTTATTGACGTCATAATGCTAGTCTTTCATAAAATTTTATTGTACGATATTCCCTTGTTAGAAGCTGCAGTAAAACGAAAACCTATTTTGTAACCTCAGGAATTAACATTTCAGAAATAAAATAAATAGCTACACTGACACATTAGACGTATTTATAATAAGTCAAACAGTTTAATGTTTTATTGGTATTCAAACCAAAACCTGTGATCGTACGATATAAGACGTCAGGCTCGCAGTATATTGGATTGCCAGTGACTGGAAGGTCAAGTTTCGAATCTAGTTAAGGGGCACTGGAAATGTTTTGATACCGTCACTGTGCTTTTACCTATCCTCTCTCAACGCTAATGCTAGTTAAATTCCTCCCCTTCTTCCCCTTTTATTTCTATTATTTTTGATTACGTCGTTATTTAAAAAAAAAAATTACTCAGGGTGTATTTACGTGCACTTTTATAACACAGATATTATACCAGCACGCAATTTAAAATCCTAATTAAAAGAGCCCAAAGACACTACCCAGTCACCTGTTCGAAACTTTACCACTTTTTTATTCTGGACTGAACCAAGAATTGAACCCGGAACCCTGGTTCAGTTGGTAGATGCTCTACATACTGTCTACCCACCTCGGTGGCGTGGTTAGCTAACGTGCTAGTTCCGTGTTGAGCTATACTGTCGAGGACGGGATATCGAGGTTCGAATCTCACTCGGGTGAACTGGGAAGGGGGTGTTTCCTAAATGTTTTTCCACTCTTCCTCCACGCAAATGCGAGTTCATTTCCCTCTACATTCAATTTCCCAATTCCTAACCCATTAGCTTTATTAGTACTTAAGCGTATAGTAAGAGGTGGTGCTAAGTATTATTAATTACTTACAGTCTAGTGAAAATCGGGAACGGTTTTCACATAAACTAAGCCAATATTAATTTTATGTTTATTACGACATTTTACCTTCTCTTGACCCCTCAGAGAGAGAAGTATTGTGATCATAAAAAATCTAACTCAAGATTTTTATAAATGTCGACGTTTTATGAGCCCTGAAATCTAAAAATATAGTTTCGCAATCGTCTGTGTGATGGTTTTTGGAATTATATATCTAGCCTAAAATGATGAGCAAAAAAAGAAAGAATTGATTTCCTCAAAATCTACTCTATCGATTTTGATTAAATCCTGTATCTAGGCACTGTTTAACATTATAAATAAAATTGCAGTCGTAAAAATGAATATAGGAGCATAATATAAGAATAAATTTCCAATTTTGATCATATCTTTCCGCAACTATTTGAGATATGAAATAACTTATCATTGAAGTTGTAGTAGTCCTAGTAAAAATAAAAATTTTATTTGAAATATATTTTTATAGAAACACTGATTTCTGAGCCATAAGCAAATATATAAACAAAATATTCATATCTTAAAAAGTGATTGTTATACTCTTTGGTGGACGGAAATTTTCCTCTTTTCTCAATGTTTCTGTAACAGTGTATATCACTGTATTCATTTATTTATTATTTATTTAAATTTGTGAAGTGTTTCTGCAACAATGCATATTATTTTCGTCTCACAAATCTTACTAGTTTTTTTAGTAAATGTAACTATTTAAGCTAAAAGGGAAAATATGTGCGGTGCATCGTACCATTTATTTTTGACAATAAGAGCCGAGAGTAGAATTTCTAGGAAATTAAACCAGTTCCGGTTCTAAGGAACCCGTCTCGTCACCGATCAACCGAGAAATTATATACACTCGCCCAAACTTGGAGGAAAAAAAATACATGCGTTTTTCTGTACTCTTCACATGACAACAGTGAAATTTTTATCAGTTTTAAGAGACTTTCATTTTTCAGTTTAAAAGATTTTTAATTTTAAAATATTTATTTTTCAATTTTGTTGATTTTTTAATAACTGTTTCACTTGTCTCAATTACACATTGTTTTCTATTGAAGACCACAGAAAACCGCACCAGTATGACGTCAGTTTCTTCGTATTACAGTGCAATTTTTAATAGACAAACCTACTAGATCTACTTTAACTTATTCATATGTCAAGTTGTACGATCTATAAAAACGCTTAATTATAATATTTTTATAAACTACCTTTTAAAGTTTAGAAAGGAGAGATAATATAATATTTATTAATCAATCAATATGTTATGAAGATAATACGTAACAAATTATAAGAAGTGTTAAAGAGAGTTGTATTAAATACTAAACTCACTCGGAAAATATAAATGAAACCTCATTAAATTTTATATCATAAAGAATAACAGTAAAGGTAACCTGGCGGTCTAGGGGTAAGGTGTCAGACTTCTGTGCTGGGGGTCCTGGGTTCAATCTTCGGTCCCGGCACAGATTTAGCTGATTGCCAAACCCTTTCTTCCCCTCTGACAAGACGTGCAGTGTATTAATCACGACTTGTGAATGTGTGGAATGCCAGGCCTCCACCGTGGTTCGGATCCCACGTTAAACTGTAGGTCCTCCATTTCATATTACAATCACCCTAAACATATTAGCGTAAGTGCGTATAGCCCGAACGGGTAGTAAGACGCAATGCTAATAATAATAATAGTAGAAAATATTTAGGATAAGAGTATTTGTAACAATATAACAAACATATTAAAATTAAGACATAACTGATTGATTCATATTATTTACAATAAATAAGGCAGCAGAAACAACGCTTTACAATCAAGTACCTGTATGAAAGGCGAAGCATGGGGAATCAGTTGTGTAGTTGTAAATTTAGCAGTGCCGGAACTCAAGGCTGTAGACACCCCAAAGTTGAAGGGTTGAGGGTTGGGGGGCAGGTGAAAAAGTTTCACAAACAAAAATTCCTCTAGAAGATATTTGAAGCATTTTTTACGAGTAATGGTTACTAAGGCAGATACTTACTTAACGCACTTACCTTAAAATTTCAAGAATTTGCATAGAGCAAAGTAAATTTCATCAGAATTTATTGATTCATAGTATGAAAAAAGTTTTGACATAATATTGATATACAATCAAATAGTTAACTTAGAATTGCATAATGAAAAAACTTTACCAAAAAAATCATTTTAAATATACTTAACACAAGAACATTTTAATACTCGGCTTGGCATACTGAAATTTAATATTTTCCCACAAAAAGCAGTGTCGGAACGGCGTTCCCGTACGTTCCCGCTCCACTACACCCCTGGGGGGGAATGAATTATTATAATTATGAACATGAGCCATGTATCGATTATAATCGAATAAATTGAAGAATTATATCTGGACACGGGAATCGAATTCACGACACTTTGCTTAGCACGCTAATGGTCCCGGGTTCGATTCCCATGTCCAGGTTCATTTTTCAATATATTCGAACTGTCATCAATCATAGTAGGAAAAAATATGTATGTGGCCTTTCTTATAAAAACCCTTTTTATGAAAATTGAACGGTACCTCTGTTAGATACTTTACGAGAGGTGAGACGGGCTCTTAAGTTGGGAGTGTAGGAAAAGCGAGAAAGGAGCAATGTTTTTGCAGTTTTTATAGCAATAAATTGTTTCGCCCAAAATAAATAAAATATTATTCCAGTAGAAACATTGTTTAATTTTCTACACATGGTTATAAACAGTTTTGGAATATTTGTCAAGAGTGTCATGGAATTTAATGACAACATTTTCTCATAATTTTTTTTTTTTTTTAGCGTACGGGAGAGATATACAATATATTATTTTGTTCGGTCACCTGTGTGTGTGTGTGTGTGTGTTTGTTTACGTCTCCACACCTTCCTGTCCTTGCATACTTCCTTCACTTCAACAACATCTAAACACCGAGTCAGACATGTTCTTTTATTCTTAAAACTCTTGATATAACGATCTGAGTAAAATTAAACTCTTTGCTTCTACTGGAGCAACATTTGATTTCTTTTGGCCAAAAAAGTTTTGCTATTAAAACTGCAAGGAAACCTTTCCTCGCGTCTCCTACACCCCTACCTTAATGATTGGGAGAAAAATGTCCACAGATAAATTTTCAACTAACTCTGCTTATCCTTGCAACACTTCCCGACACGACACTGATCTTCCTATCAAGTTGAACGCACGTGGTTTATGCATGCTCTGTTATTTCTAGGTTTGCATCGTGCAGAAGAAGAATGGCGGTCACCAGCTGTATGCCATGAAGTACATGAGTAAGAACCAGTGCGCCGCCAGAGAGGCGCTGAGGAATGTCTTGAGGGAAGTGGAGATCCTGACGCAGCTGGACCACCCTTTCCTCGTAAACCTCTGGTTCTCGTTTCAAGGTCAGCCTCATTCACGATTAGTTTTTGTTTTATCATTGCTTCTTACTACCCGCCTACTTTATATACCTATGTAGATTATTAATTAATCTAATGGGCTAAGGAAGATTAAGGTTGAATTTTAAAGTAGTGTATCCGCATTTGTTTGGAGAAATAATTTAAAACCATTTAGGGAAAACAGCCCTCAGTACATCCAACTGGGACTCGAATCCCAATTTCCCCATCATCGGTAGTCCAGTCTATTGCGAGAGTTATAAAAAGATACAAAAGAATGGGATTCAAAATGCAATAATTCACTAATAACTTATAGGTCTAATCGATTGCTTGTCCACACATTTACAACATAATTGTGTTGGTCAGCAGACGCTCGAATGTACTAATCGTACATTCTTCCGTGGAGACTCTTTCCATGTCCCAATGAGGTGATAGTGAGTATGAGGGTGTGGAACCAGCGGAAACATTTAAACCTAACTTAAGCCTCACTAACCAAACCCTGGTGATCATTGGGGTAGTTCTCCTTTTGGTAAAAATACCGAAGGTACCAGCCGGAAATAGATCCCGGGACCCCTAGGACCGTAGCCAGGTGCACTGACCACTCTACTACCAGGCTGGTTACATTGACATAATGACAGGACATGTATGTATTCTCAAACATAAGTTATTAATAATAACCAAGGTGCGCAGACTGAGGGGGAGAGGAGCGGGGCATGTAGCGTGTAAGGGTAATAGCATTCATGTACACAACATTTTAGTTGAGAAACCTGAAGAAACAAGACCTCTTTTTAAGCTGAGACGTCGATCAGAGGATAATGTTGAAATGTATTTAAAGGAAGTTGGGTATCAGACTAGGGCAGAGATTTCCAAACTTGTTTGTTTGGAGAAACCTCCAAAATATTTAATAAAATCTCGGGGAGTCCCTATTTGGCTGACACATTTTAGGTTCGACAGAAGTAAATTACAAGATGGACGTGTAATACAATAGTGTTGGTAAATAATAATCAACTAATACTTTTGGATAAAAAATTTCAAGAGTTTGTATTTATCTCCTATTTCTATTTACTAATTACTGCCCTTCGGTACTAAAACTTGCCTTAGAAATATTCTTGATGATCTCACTTTCGATATTATTACTGACACTCTTCTCTTCATCTTCTTCGGATACACGATCTACCTTAATATGTTTCCACGTTGTCCAAAAGCAAGTTTTTGCAAATGCTCGTGGAACCCTGGTTGGGAATAACCGGGTTAGGGATTGGATGGAAGTGTATCAGGATATGGTAGAATGGTGATCTTAAGGTTGGGTAGCTATGAACTTTCGAGTTCGAGCCAAAGTTACGTAACCACTAAAATATCCTAGAATATCTGTAGTTCTCATTAACATAATTGGGGAATACAGTACATACATCGAGCTATTTACGTAAAGTAAACAAATAAATACTGGTACGCATACTGGTTGTTTGCCTGTTGATTGAATAATCACGTTAATGTGTTGGGAATTGATCAACGTTCATCCATTCTGCTGTTGCAACCAGTGGCGCAGGAACGGGGGTGTATGGGGGTAAATTTTACCTCCCCCTCCCTAAAAATTGAGGAGGTAAAAAGTATAATTCCCCCCCCCCCCCTCCCCAAAATAATATAGTTAAACTTTTAGATAATGTAAAGATCTTGTTGAGGCAAGATACAAAGTTTACACTAAGGTAATATAATAAAAATAAAATGTGCTTGGAGCACACACTGTTTGAAAACTCTTATAGTGATATCAGCTACTGCAGAAAGAAGTTTTTCAGTGCTTGTACCGATAAAAAACCATCTTCGCTTCACTATGATGCAACGTAGACTAAATCACCCGTGTCTGCTGAATGCATACCCTGAGAGGCTCAACAAACTTGAAGATTACAAAACTAGTTAGTGGTTCTATAGCTAGTAACGAATATAGGGCAAAGGTGTATGGAAACCTACTTTAATTCTCGGTGTTTCATAATTTTTAGCTAAGCCACATCAGATATATTTTTTCTTAATTTGTTTTGTGTGTATTAATTCTAATGTTTGGCATGACTAAAATAAATGAGAAAATGCACAATGTTAAATACATTTCACCATAACTCAATTAAGAAATAATAAAAATAACGCATGGTCGGCTGTAATTTTGCAGTCACCCTGTGCGGTGGTGACGTGACCTTGAGGACAAATTGACCATTGAGGACAAATATCTTTACTGTACAGTTCGGTATTAGGGTATGGTATTGACAACATTGGATATGCATGGGCAGAAGTTAAACAGTCCTGTATGAAGGGAGTTTAGAAAAATATTTGGCCTGGAGTTTCTGATTCTCATGATTTTGATCCTGAACACGAACTTTCCAATTCAAGACATGACATCGTTGACAAAGCAAGATGTTGGATTTGAAGACGTAGACCAGGCAAATGTGGGTGAATTGCTCCAATCCCACTCAACAAAACTCGCCAATGAAGATCTTCTAGAAATGGAGAACGGCATAAAGGATTAAGAGGAAGAGCCCTATGTTGTTGATCTTATCACACATCTTCAACAAAACAAATGGCTGAATTTTGTTAACACATATTGACAGTGCGATTAGAATCATTGAAGAGAATGATCCTAACATGGATATAAGTGCCAAAGTTGCCAGAGAAACTGAGTTATTTGGCTTGCTACAAAGCACTCTATAGAGAGAGGAAGAATGCTGCCCGTCAGCTAATCCTTGATCATTTCATCAAAAAAGTTGAAAATCTTCAGTCTAACGACCCAGGGCCTTCATGACAGCAAAAGCTTACAGTCAAGGGACTTCAAGAGAGCAAGAGCTTACCGTCTCACAGCCTTCGGGAGAGTAGGAGCCTACCATCCCAGGGCCTTCCAGAGAGCAATAGCCTACAGTCCAAGGGCCGTCAAGAGAGCAATAGAGTGATAATCCAGATTTGCCAGATCCAGTTAATGTATCATTCGATTGAAGATTAACAGTAAGTGTACCTGTATTAATTAGATAAATTTATTAAAAATTAAATTTGTTTACACATTTCAGGGATTGAAGATTGACCAAAGGTGTGGGCTACCTATAGTACTGTACTAGCTAGATAAATTAATAAAAATTGCATTCATTTACAAGCTTTAGGTTTTTATTTACTTTTTACCTTTGTAGTAATCCCTATCTCACCTGTGTTGAAATCAATTCCCTTTACGCGTTTTCGTGTTACGCGATTATTTATCAGAACCGATCAATCGCGTAGTGCGAGGGACAGCTGTATTACATTTCCCTGGTCTTTTTTTAATCTCAAAAATGTTATCCTCTATAAAAGCACATGATTATTTTCACCCCCCCCCCCCCCCAAAAAAATAAATAAAAACGTTCCTGCGCCACTGGTTGAAAAAGGATTCTAACCATGTAAACAAACACACACTTACACACCCCTTCACAAACAAAATATAACGAACTTATATGATGCGGCTATAACCGTAATTGTTGAATATAATAGCTTTGCTATTTAATCCATTATTATGATAAAGTCGATGGTTCGTGTTTTATTGAATAGCAATGGCCTGCTGTCGGCTAACTGTAACATAATGGCTTCTGGCAGGAGGAGGGTAAGGGGAGAGGTAGCTCATGTATTTTACCAGACGGATTTCATGATTAAATTATTATAAAAGGTTTGCGAGGCGGTAAGTTTATTATTATTATTATTTGAATTATTATTTATTTTATAGGTATTATGATGTAATATGAAAAATTATTCACGCCATTAGTGATTTAATATCTGGTAGCCTAATTGTGTTTATTATTTTTTGCGTATCAAGTGTTAATTTGCTCTAGTGTGTGTTGCTGTTTTTGCTTTTGGTTTTTTTTTTAGGGATATTTATAGTGGACTCTCTAAACCAGCTTATTATAACCAAATATTATGATAAATATGTATATGTCAAACTCGATTTTTTTATTCTTACTGGTATCGAAAGAATCGATCTTAGTTTAATGATTATCGATATATTTTTATTTTTAGCTTTCAATGAAAGTACTGGCAATTAAGAAAACGGGAAAATAATCAAATAGGAAATGTTCAAGATTCGAAATTGAGAATAGAAAAATTGAGCTTGAACTTAAGAATCGGAATCAATAAAATCAGGTATCGTTACATATCTAGTGATAAATAAATAGTACGATATACTCGTAAGTACTTTATCATATAGACCTACATCATATCCAGGAAAAAGTTTTTAAAAAATGTCTGTTTTTAGTACATTACTCTTCAATTAATAATTCTCCAAGAAACAAGTATGAAAGTGTTAGGCCTATTTATAGTGTAAAATATTTCCCATATACCCATTCTGAACACTATTGTTGAGAGTCATTTCTGAACATTTTAAAATGTTCATAAATCAGTCATCATTAAACTACCCTTGAATAAATTTTTATCCAGAAAAACAAGCACACAGTGTTGTTAGCGATGTCAAACATTCCAGAACCATCCATTTACAACAAAATCGTTTAAGACGTTTCAGAAAAATTTTGAATTTTCAAAAAAATCATCAGTAAACTACATTTAATTCTCTAGAAAGAATTAAAATTAAAATCTCAACTCAAGGCATGATCACATTACATCTAAATATGAAGTTTGAACCAAAATTCGCCATACCACTTCAGGTGAAGAAGACCCAACTAGACAGACAAACGAAATTGTAAAACCCACTTTTTTTTAATTTGAGGGCCACATAAAACGTAAAGATTCATCATAATTTGGATGTAGAAAATGTTCAATTTTTCAAAATTCTTTCTCTATGAGAAAGATCTAAAGAAATTCTATTTTTTTCTCAATCTTTTTAACTATTAAAAATTAATTTTGCATAGTTTTTCATCGCAGTACCCGTCAGGATAATAAGAGTACATTATTTTTGTCACTGCGTTTTACTACCCATTCGGTTTATAAGCCTATATACTAATTATGCTAATGTGTTAGGTATTAGGAAGGTTGAATTTAGAGGAAGTGTACCCACATTTACGTGGAGGATGGAAAACCATTTAGGAAAAACTACCCTCAGTACACCCGGCTATGATTTGAATTCCAATCTGCCTGGCTTCAGCAATCTAGTCTATTGCGAGAGTAACGCCTTAAACCATGCGGCCACTGAAGCGGGTACTTATACATTAATCGCGCTAGTGGAATAGGAATGAAATTAGAGTTTTAGAGGAATTGGACTTGAGTCTGCTAACAGGGATAGTGGGAAACAATTTAGGGAGGAAAAACCCTCAGTACACCTCACAGAGTTTCGAACCCCGATCTCCCAGCCATCGGCAATCCAGTCAAGCACGATAGTTGCGCGTTAGACGATGAGACCACCGATGCGGGTTATAATTTAGTAAATGCGAATGTCTGACACCCTAGCTCAGTTGGTAGCACGTCTGCCTACTGAGCTAAGGGTACCAGGTTCGAATCCTGGCATGGCCTAAAAATGTATCATTGAAGAAATGTTGGTTGACCCTTTCATAGTGACGAATCAACGGCTGTTGTGTTGTGTATATTATATATTTAAGTTTAAGTTTATAGGTCGTGTTGGGTGACCTGGTGGTCTAGGGGTAAGGTGTCAGACTTCTGTGCTGGAGGTCCGGGGTTCAATCCTCGGTCCCGGCACAGATTTATCCGAATGCCAAACCCTTCCTTCACCTCTGACAAGATGTGTATTAATCACAACATGTGAATGTGAAGAATGCCAGGCCTCCACCGTGGTTCGGATTCCACGTTAAACTGTAGGTCCTCCATTTCATCTCACAATCCCCCTACCATTACACATTAGCGTAAGTGCGTATAACCCGAACGGGTAGTAAGACGCGGTGATAATAATAATAATATAGGTCGTGTTAAATATAAAAGCAAATGTTAAATGTATTACCAGGGAAATTCTATCTTGACTCGTTGTTTCATGAAGGGTATGAAAACTATCGCCATCTCCGAGTGACCTGAAGGGTTCTCGAAATATGATCTCCCACGCCAGGTTCCCCTGCATTAATCTCTCATAACGGAGCTAGTATCGGATTTACGAGAGTTAAACTCTCCCGCCCTTTCAGCAATCAATTTCCCAAATGGATTTCAAGGTTCGGAGGCTTGTTATTATTAATTTCACCTACTTCCGTACCGAACATCCCTCCCTTAAGCCATGCCGTAAGCACTAACGAGTCGAGAGCGCATTCTGATGGGCTCTACTGTAACCACAAAGGGGGGAAAACCACGGGAACATTTAACGACCTGATGACTAACCTTTAGCCTCTTCTGATTAGTTTCACTCAGAGCTTTTTAAATAAAAAGTAAAAACTCGTTAAAAAATGAACGCAATTTTATTTGTAATTGTCTTTTTAATAATATTTATTGCAGCCCCCAGTGGTGGGATACAAGTCATCAGTTTTGCACTAGATTGTAGGCCTATTGTCGATAACGGGAACGTTGAGGTTCGAATCTAGGCTGGGTGTATTTGACTGTTGTTTTCCACGTATTGCCCATCACTTAAGTTTACCCTCTCCCTCTATAAAATAAAATTAATAGGGTATATTTTTCTCCAAATTACCTTCCCAATCACCCTATCGAGTGGCCGGCCTCTTAGTATACTAATTTAGAGGTCCTGGGTTCTGTTCCCTGTGGTACCATAAGTATTTTTGCCGAAGGGGAATTGTTCCTATAGTCATCATGATCTGGTTAATTATACTTAAGCTTCTACTGGCACCATGTAATCACCATCATTATCATCTCAGCGGGGTAAAGTAACCACACCACAGGATACTCCAACCTCAGAAGACTGGTTACTTATCAGCCACTGCCAGTAGAAGACCAAGAATGCTTGACCGACAAACTCTGATGGCATACGCTAAAAAAAAACCTATAGGATGTCATATTTATTACATAAAATATTATTATTTTTAGCGCCGCGTCTTACTACCCGTTCGGGTTGTACGCACTTACGCTAATGTGTAATGGTAGTGTGATTGTGAGATGAAATGGAGGACCTACAGTTTTACGTGGGATCCGAACCACGGTGGAGGCCTGGAATTCCTTACATTTACAAGTTGTGATTAATACACATCTTGTCAGAGGTGAAGGAAGGATTTGGCAATCAGATAAATCTGTGCCGGGACCGAGGATTAAACCCTGTACCCCCAGCACAGAAGTTTGACTGACATCTTACCCCTAGACCGCCAGGACACCTATATAAAATACACTAAAAGATTTGACACCACCTTGTGTTATTATATTAACAGGGTTTTACTGTATGATAAAATCTTCTGTTCATACTGTACGATTAAATTTTTAACTGCTCCGTATGTTCAGCCTAATATTCCAGATCCTGCCATTTTCTTTGGAAAAAACCCTAGCAAATGTTCTATAGTGTAAATGTTCGGGCTGCTTAAATTAACCAAGCTAATTATGGGGTGAGGAGGGTGAATTTTAAATAAGTATAACAGCACTCCTCAGAAGAAAAATAATTGAGAACCATTAATTGGGAAAAAAAAAAAAAAATTGCCTAGATCGGGACTGAAACTTTGCCTACGGAGTACAGATTGCATAGCCCTACTACACCAACCATGGCTGGAGGAAAATTATAACGACAGTTAAGTTAGAACTTGTGCACGATGTTTTAAAAGGTTTCTACAAGAGTTTCAGAGCATAAAATAATTGCTCCACCCCCACACCCCCCAATAAAAATAAGTATTGTTTGTTGTCACGACCCTTTGTAGCACAAAATGCACTTAAAACAATTGCCAATAAAAACTGTCTACTGTTTTCTTTGTACTCTAAGCGAAAAAAATAAAAAGTCAACAAGAATATGTTTTGTTTAGTTTCATTGGGTTTCCTCCTCCCTTGCTATCCTTTATTTGATTGCGTCTGATAGTGAACTCTTCGTGTTTTGTTTATTAATACATTAAAGCCCTTTTTATAATTATCGCTCTCCCCGTCATTTCTCACAGAGATATTGAAATTACTCTGTGAACGAGAGCATACAACGTAGAAATAAAAGTCTACATCTGACCATTCTTGGGAAACTTCTAGAAGGTTTCACTAATTTTGTATCATCTTTGTTTATATCAGACTCATCTGGTCTAAGTTTGCTGGTAACGTTGGAGATCAGGGTTCGATTCATGATCAGGTTCAATGAGGACGGTTTTTTCCTAAATAAGTATACATTTATTATATTTATTATTATATTATTATTATTATTATTATTATTATTATTATTATTATTATTATTATTATTATTATTACGCATTCTGTCTTAAGACAGGTACATTCCTTTTGTGAGCTTATACCGCCACTACGCCCTGTCCTCTGTCTCTTCCTTCAGCCCCCAGAATTTTCTTCTTTCTTTCAAGTCATCTAATATTTGAATCTTCCTTCTTCCTAAGCTCCTCTTTCCCTGAACCTTTCCTTCTATGGCATCATGCAGAAGACAGTTCCTTCTAAGGACGTGTCCGATCCACTTGTCTTTGTACCGAAAAATCACATCCAAAATTGTTTTCTTCTCGCCCATTCTTCATAAGACTTCTTCTTTTGTAACCCTGTCTGTCCACTTTATCTTCTCAAGTCTTCTCCAGCACCACCTTTCAAAGCTCCCCGAGTATTTCTTTTCCATCTTCCCAAGAGTCCAAGCAAGAGTTCAATACAGTGCGATGCTCCAAATGTAGCATTTCATGTAGATATATGTATTTATATATTAAATGCACAAGAAAACAAATAAATAACTTGTTAAATATTTATAATTCTGCACACAGAAAGATAAATTAATAATTGGGCATGGGATTTAGTTATGTTCATTTTACTCGAATTGAATATTCGATTTGCACTTATTGTTGGTCTTATTAGTTTAAAATATTAAAATCTGGGTGGCGATTCATTTAAAATTTATATAAGCTTTTCCGTTGCCGTTTTTTTTATCACCTCGCCTTGCTACTTTTTCAGGTTATACGCATATATTATAATTACTTTTCTGGGATAGGGATCAGGAAGGAAGCATTTTAAAGGTTATCTACCCGTATTTGCGGGACAACCATTTAGGGGGGAAAAACCCTCTTAAGAACCGACTGGGATTTGAGCCCTGATCTCCCCGTCATCAGAAGGCCAATCTAGCATGAGAGTGATGCCTTAGACCATTCATTCACTGAAGTAGATTGTTTTCTGTTGTTGATGATGATTTAATCTTATCCTCAAGTATAAATCTGATACCAAGAAACACTTATCTCCAACAAAAGAGAAGAAGAGGAAATAAAAGAATAAGGGCTTGGTAAATCTATGCTGCTGCCTCTAGAGTAGATAAGTAAGAAGTATCTTGTTTCTAGTGTCCTCGGTTTTTAGGATACTATGTCTGCTTAAGATATATAGCCATTGTTCTGTCTCTTACTACCCGTCTATGTTAGGAGGTAACCCCGGGCCTCTTGTTCCACTCGTTTGGGACGTAGTTCTACTCCTCCCCTCGTGGCGGTACACATCGGCCCGGATTCTCTCCCGATATGAGAGTGTAGAAAAGGGGAATCTGCCTGTCACAGATCTACTTGCTTGAAATCTTTATAGGGTGCCTCCATGTTGGTGTCCCCCGGGCAACATCCTTTCTTTATCGGCTGTACGGTGACCCCAATCTTCTAGTCGGAGTCGGAGGGGGTTGGCCGACTGAGGGCCGTATGCAGGAACTTTACAAAGTGGATGCAAAGTGGACACTAGCGTGGGTTTGCTTGCGTCATCGTAGGTTAAAAGGTGGAGTGATTATGTGCTCGGAACCACACTATCGGTCCACTAAGTATTCACTATACATTCTTACATACCGCCCTTAGTCCCTGTAAAGTAAAGTCCACTCAACTGTGTGGAGGTGGTGGAAGGTGAAGGCCTCACCTCACACATTAAGTGGTTGGTTGTGCCCATCTGGTCTCGGCGTATGCCCGGAAGGTACGGCCTTACTCAAGGTCAGCTTAGAGGAGCCTTGTGACGGGGGGGTTTCTTCCCTGTAGCACGAGAGTGACGTCTTTTACCGGTGCTATTCAACCTTTTTTGTTCACGTACACCTAGATATGGTTTTTTTAAATAACGCGTCTTATTAACCGTTCAGTTATACGTTAATGTATTAATTACGCTAGTGGTTTTAAGGATTAGGGAGGTTATATTAATAGGAAGTGTACCCGCATTTGCGTGAAAAGCCATTTTGGAAAAACTACCCTTAGTACACCCGACTGAGATACGAACCGCGATCTCCCCGTTATCGACAGTTTAGTCTACTGCGAGAGTAGCGCGTTAGACCACGTGGCCACCGAAGCGGGCTCATAGGAATGTTAATTAAATCTTTCCCACTGCTGGATATAAATATACACAATACACTAAACACAAATATAGCACAATTTCTATCGTGCCTTAGAAAGCGCCATTGACCGCGGGAATACAAACCACACATGACAACATAAATAACATAAATGGCGGCTTTCGTTCGACGGAGAGTTAACGCCGAAACTACTGGCCTCAGGGCTAATATTTTACCGCCTTTCAGTACCAGGCATTATACCGCAGCGCCGCAACGATTTATTGGCCTTGTTTTGACAGTTGTTAAAGCTACAGTTCAAAATAATAAGATCTTTAGAAAATACAAATATATTTTTGTGACACACATATTGATGAAATTTCATCATATTACTGGTATTACTTTATAGGTTATAGCTTAAATATCTAGGGAATCATTTGCGTGAAAGTGACCATTAGCCAGTTGTTGAAGTATCTAGCTCGAACTATCGTATAACACGTGAATAGTATGATCCATTTAATTTTCTAGGTATCTTATGCAATTTGGACTATAATAATCTGACCCTATATTTTATTTCAATTTATTTGAAAAATTTAACGTGCACGTTCCAAACCGACTGATTATATCAGCACACGAGAATTTCTATGAGTGAGAGCGAAAGGCTACCAATTATTTTTTTCTGGAAAGATATTTTCACCAACCTTCCAGGGGTTTTCTACATGCCACAATCGACGATGGCTTTACTTCCCTCCGAAGGAAGTTGTGCTACGGATTTTTATTGCTCAAGAAAAATCCATTGACACAGGCTGGGTTTGAACCTACACACATCGGGTC